>WBMV01003877.1:46549-429586 GCA_013396655.1 Campylorhamphus procurvoides | reverse complement strand
CCCCCCCTTCCCTTTTTTTCTATCCATTGGCAGCTCTGCTGTGTCAATGAACAGCACAACCATGTCCAACAGCCAGCTCATACAACATGACATTCTGGGGAGGTCTCCCCCAGCTCCATCCTGTCCCAGCACAGCATCCCCAACCCTTCCAGCATCCCTCTCAGGCACTCAGGCGCCTGTGCCTAATTGAGGCAGCGGCTGGTTTTAATATGAGTTCTGAACACTGTTTTGGTTTTTTTTTTAGATTCTAAATTGCTTTCAAAGGGATGGTGCATCATTCCCCCACCACTGGGCCCATACTTCCCCTGGAGTAGCAGGACAGCCTGTGCAGCCTCCAGAAGATGGTGCCCTGCTGTTAGGAACAATGCTGCGAGCGCAGTCATTCCAGTTCACTGGCACAATGTCACACAAAATGCTTTGTGTCTGTCAGCACATTCCTGGAAGGTCACAGTGAATGATGAATGCTCCTGTGTAGGAGCTGAGGAGGGTTTGGGTATTTTTTTTTTCCTTTCCCTTTTCCCCATGAATTGCATCACTTGGCAGCCTCTTGGCTTCATTCATTTGACTCCTGTGGTTACAGACCTTTCCCAATTGTTGTGAGCCTGCTTCCTCCACAGCCCCTCTGTGGCCAAAGCAGGATATTCATGACTGACTGCCCTGGAGAAGCTGGATAACTTCCAGCTACTTTCCACAGCAGAGTTGCTCACTTCCCTCCCCCCCGAGGGCTGAAATATCCTGTGGTTCTGGTTAGCTTTCTCTCCGGATGCACATCAGCTAAAGCATATGCATCATCATGTGATACCCAAGGTTGTTTCAGCACAGCTAATTGTGACAGAGGCTTTATTTAGATGCCATGTATAAAAAGATGAGTAAAGCACTCCAGTATGAAGTCAGAAGGATATTTGACTTCATCCTAAATGAAAAGCTAATTTTAACTGCCATGTAGCATTTGAGTTCTCCATTGAGCTTTGCACATATGTCTAAGATGTTTAAATAATTCCAATAAACTATGATGTCATCTTTGTAGCTCCATTGCCATTTCCTATGATTTGCTTCATGATTTCTTTCCACTGTGAGTTACTAATTGCTCGTGAAGCTTGTGCAATTGAATGGGGCTCTTCTATTTTTTCACACTCCCTTCCCCCTTACAGAAAGCACACAGACTTGCTAGTTTTAATTGGGGAAAAACACCTACAGCTAAATTACTTCTCAATGGGAATTGACCAGCACCTGATTAGCAGTAGTCACTTGGCACAGTACAGCCAACCACAGTGAGGAGTATTTTTTTTGTGTGGGGAGTGTCTGGATGGAGAGGAGTGTTCAGAAGAAGCCATGCCAGAGTGAAATTGGAAGAGGAACACATGCAAACAGTGTTCACAGCTCACGTGGGCACATGTTTTTCCAAAAGATGGGGACACATTAAATGGTCAGGACAGTTAACAGCCTCCAATACACCTGCCTTTGTTTGAATAAATGCAGCAGGTTCTGAGAAGGGACCACTGGGACCCCAAGAGTACCTCTGTTGAGGACTCATCCCCTGTCTCTGAAGCCACCTGGCAATGTCTGTACTGTTAAGCTACTTTTGTCTTCAAAACAGGGTGGCTGCACCTAACTTGTCTAGTAAATAGTCTCTGGTCTAATACCTTAGCTGTGCCCAGGAACCAGTTGGAGAATGCTGGCAGGCCCAGTTCAGAAGTGATCCTGGCACTGCTGTAGCCATTCTCCAGTTCAGATGATGGTAATCTGTTCTTGTGTCCTGGTTCTACTTAACTGTCAGGTATGGATGTGGTTGGGCAGATTCCTGTGGGCTGTACAGGGTTCACCTGTAGGACTGGGAATCCTCGTTTTGTAAATAAGAAAAATGTCCTTGAGCAGAAGAAACTGGATAGGGTGGAGAGAGTCAAGATAGAAAGCCAGTTCTAAGTGAGAGGTGTCTGGACTTCAGTAAGAGACTAAATAAAGCCAGAGAGAAATAATCATGGGCCAAATGAGTCCTTGTGAGTCAAAGTTTGTGAAATAAAGTAAGATACTATATTTTCTAGAAAGCTGCAAGAAAACATATGTTGCTGCTGGTTTACTGGTATGTAAGAAGAAACTAATCTAAACATCAAGGGGGTTTTTCAGCAGCAACAAAAAAGGATGTTTTGCAAAAGTTTTGGTAAAAACAAGCAAATTGCAAAGTGCTATCTAACAATGGCTACATGCTACAATTGTGGGATGAAAGGAAAAGAAGCTTGAGGGTGTTTCATTCTCTATATATTTCCAGAGAATATATCAGAACTTTGAAGTTGTTGAAGAAATGTCAGGAAGTGGAAAAACAGAGGTTTTGCACAACCTATGAGTAACTTAAAAAAAAATATTCCAGTCAGAAGAAGCTAAAACTTGTTTGGGTTTATTTTTGTTTCATGAAATCCCTCAGTACTATTATTTCCCAGGTCTGCATTTACAGGCTCAGGTTTCTTTGTCACTTCCCTTTGTACAGACCAAGAGCTGTTCCATATACAGGCACACAAATAACATCAGAAACCTTCTTTGGGCTAAGATCACTTCAGATCAAGTGAGGTCTTTGTCAGCATCTCTAACAACCTGATAACAATATGTGGAAGCAGGTTGGCCAAGAGACATAACAGGATTGAAGGCACCTTTTCCTTTGCTCTTCAGTATTTCTTGATGTCACTAAAGGGAGATGCTAGCAGGACCCTTATCCCTGTATTGCTGTATCAAGCCATGGTGACAAACACAGGGAAGTACTGATGTCTGCAGGGCTTTGGATGAAGAGCAGGGGGCAGTGTGTGGTGTGAAACCAGGTCTGCAGCATATTCCAGAGGTGTGACAGAGGTCCATGCAGACAAGATATAACCAGCTAGAACAGTCCAGCTGTGGCCATTCAGGCTTCACCAGAGGCTGCACATGCTCATGCAGGGTGCAGGCTTTGCAGCTGGTGGCTGTAAGTCCACTGTGTCGGCTTTTCATGGGTTGCCTACAGCTCTCTCCATTGTGTCTACTTGAGGACTGGAGCTCCTCAGATCTCCTTGCCACATAGGAACTATACAACCAGTACCTCTGGGGAGGAGATCACAGAGTCACAGAGTGAGTCAGGTTGGAAGGGGTCACAGTGGGTCAGATGGTCCAACCTCCCTGCTCAAGCAGGGTCATCCTAGAGCACACACTGCACAGGATTGTGTCCAGATGGTTCTGGATTATCTCCAGTGAGGGAAACCCCACAATCTCTCTGGATAATCTGTTCCAGTCACCCACACGGTAAAGAAGTTCTTCCTCATATTCAGGTGGAACATCCTGTGCAAATGTGTATGTTTATATATATGATGCCATGTATACAAAAAGCAGTAAGAAGGGCAGTGATGCTGCCTGCACCTGTCTTCCAGGGCTGTCACAGAGATATTTGTATAATTACTCAGTGATAAGGACTACAGCTCATCTGACTGCACATGAGAAGAAAGCCTGCTAAATCTGCCTTTTCCATCTGTCCAAGAGTAAACCTCAGTGTGCTCTCATGCAGCCAGAAGAGCCTGTAACAGAGAAGATAAGGAAAAGCAGCCTCTTATCATTCCCAGAGCAACACAGCTTGAGTACTCATGAGTCAGAGTTTGCTCTCACCCCTGACTGAAGGAAAATGCCTGTGGATGTGTCAGGAACTTGAGAAAAGTAAGGACTCTAAGGGTCTTGTTGCCTTAGGGTTTTCATGAATTTGTAGATTTTTATACTTCTAGGTATACTTCTCACATATAGCATAGCTAACAACCTCTAACCCTGTGTTAGCTGTCTTAAGGGTCAGATAATAGCTGGAACACTGCGCAAGGAAAACATGTACCAGAGCTAAGGCAACTAGATACCATGTTAGTCAAAACAAGAAAGCAAAGCCCAGCAACCTTGGAGAAGCTCCAATAAGGCAAAGGGGTCTTAAGACCTCCAACTCAATTCTAGGAGAGGCGTGCCATGAGGCGGAACCAAGGGAAGTTCTGGGCATGGACATATCTTAGATTGGATAGGACCTTTAGACATGATAATTGAGTATAGTTACAAAATTAGCATGCTGCCACGTAGATGAGAGCTTTTCTGTTTTCTCCAGCTCTCCTACACTTTACTGATATTTTCTCTCTCTCTCACACACACACACACTCACACACACTCTCTGCTGCCCAGCCTGGTGTGGTGCCTGGTGTTCCCCTCCCAAAAGGGTGGGGGGAAGAACTCAGAGGAGCTCTGCTTGCAGATGGGAGGGTTTCCCTCTCTTGCTCTCCTGATGTGGGGGGAGAAGATGTTTCCCTTCCCTTGTTCTTCCGGACTGGATCTCGGGAACCTCAAGTCCTGCTTGAAGGAAGACAAGACCGGTAATGGGAACTGGGTACCAGCAAGAGCTGGGGTAGCTGAGCTGCAGGGATGCAACTGCACAAGGGAGTTTCTCCCTGGTTTATTGTGGGTTGGGAGGTGAAATGACTTGGGCCCAGATGTTGCAAGAGTCATGTTCTCAACCTGTTGGGTGAAAGGGTTTTTCACCTGGGAGGGACGGGTTGTCCCTTGGTTGCTTCGGTAAGGCATAGCAGAGTGGCTCAGGGTGGCTGGAAACAGCTGGGAATTAAATGAAAAGGACGCCTTTCGGATTAATTTACTCTGCATGTTTTGAAGTGGTGGTGCTGGGAAAAGAGCTCACATGGTATTCCTGAGGCCATGAGTTTATCCTAGCACTGGTCTTTTCTACCTGTTACTTATCAACACGTGTTGTATTCTTTTATACTTTTTATACTTTATATACTCTTTTATAGTCCTTTATATTCTGACCCCAAAACCCTATAAGTAAAAAAACTCTTCTCTGCTTTACCTGCATAAAGTTGTCTTGGAAAGTTTTTTCCCCTTCCTTAAGGCAACAGTCTTCTCAAGGTATTCTGATATGCACAGGACACCATTTGAACCTGAATAACAATAAAACTGTTACCAACATCTCTAGAGTGACACCACTATTCATTCATCATTGGGATGGAGGGAAGGAAGGAGATAGTACATACATACACACATATGAGGAAAAAGGTCTTCAAAGAAGGTGGTTTGCTGTGCACTCTGATTTTTGACACAGGCAAATAAAAACTTCCTGCATATTTTGGCATCTTCAAATGGCACTTAGATGCCAAGGTTCTGAGCACTTAGTTATCTGAGAGTGAGACCTCCTCTACTGCAGACAGTGCAGCTGGAGTTTCCCTGGTTGTCTTGGTCCACAATGGCAGCAAAGCTGCCTTGGAAAGACAACATGATTTCTTCTGCTACAATCCATGACCAGCACTGGCAGAGGAAGCCAGCACCCTAGTTGTTTCCTTGGCTTCTCTCCCTGCTGTCCCAGTGAGAATGAAAGTGGATGAGGATAAACCTTCTCCACACGTGACATGTCTTGCTCCTGGGTGGTACAGGATTCCTGTGTCCTGGCTCCTTCATGTGTTTTTTTTTCACAGACAAAACCCATGCTTAGTTTCAATTTGCTCTTCTGAGGCTCCTGAGAGAGAAAGGCCAGGACATTGTGGGATGGATGTGAAAGTTATCAAACGTGATTTTCAATTACCAGTACAGTAAGTCTAGGCAAATACACCATTGAAATCAACAGGGGTCTTTTTAATGGGTTCATGTGGGCTTGGAGTCTTACTCTAATTGTGTGCCTATGCAGGGTATGAAGACTAGGAGTCATCCACCTTAACGTAGGTATTTGATGAAGGTGTCTAAGGTAGAGCAGTTCAAAGAGACAGATGCAGTCAGGCAGCGGGTCAGACTCTATGACTGAACCCATCCCATAATGTTAACTGTGAAGAGTCATTAAAGAGTTCAGTCTTATAATTTGGTGCCTTGAATAGTGCCCAGACTTAGTGGGAAGAACAGGTTGAAGCAGCTCAGTACCCAACTGAAACAGTGGGAAAATTATTACATAATTTTCTCTTGCCACACTTACTAAGATTAGGGTGGAAATGTGCACATGTTGCTGAGTCTGACTGAGAGATGAAGAAGGAATATAATTGACTAGAAAAATTAAAATTAAAATAAACTTTTATTTTTATACTTTTTCCTGATGTAGCTAGAATGTTAAGAATTTATCACCTGAGATAAAACACTTAATCATTACTAAACCCTTTGGCAATTGTTTTAATAACATTAATCAAGATGAGCTCATTTAGTGCTAATGGGGGTGTTTTAAGTACTTTTATAGGATTTTCACTGAAATTCAGAATTAAATAATTGGGCCATTATTCTAAAGTGTTTTTGTCATCCCTCAGGGAAGTCCCAATTTCTTGGATTTCATCTGCTTGGTTTTATTCCCTCTCAAGCCTTAATTCTGATTGTCCTTGACAGTTTTGGAGCACCTCCTCCCAGTTATTAATTTGACCCTCTTCTGGGCAGTCTGAAGTTGGTTGCCCCTGATAATCTATTTTGTCAAGGCAGTAATGGACAAGAAAGATTTAAAATACCACTAATGACGGTGGTGATAGATGGTGAGACAGCAAGAGTGCTGATTGCCACCACCTAAATGTTCTAGTGAGTTGAGTTTTTCCCAACACCCAGACTGGATGAGCAACTGGCTAATTAATTGTCTGATTCTACCCAATGTTTACTTAAGCATGCTTAGTCTGTATTAGAGGCTGCAGTCTTTGCAATCTGGAACATACCGGCAGTTGCTGAAGGTTTTATGGAAGGAAAAGAGTCTTCCTGAATTTAAGTTTTTAGTGCCAGCTAATATGGCCAAATGTGTCTGAAATATCTTTATAATGATAGCAGGTGTAATGTAGGACATATGGTAGACCTTTGCTTTCCTTGAAAAGCAGTTAGATGCCATGAGTGATCTGAAACAACACTAAATGTTTTGGGCAGTTGTATTGAGCCTTATGGTTGGAGATCATTCGAGATTAGGACTCCACAAGTCTATGTATACCTGTTTATACATAACATAGGTATCCAGACTCCTGTTATTCTCAGCAGAGATCTAGTTAATACACTCACTGAAAACTAGAGTGTCATTTGGCTGCTTAGACACTATCTGTCTACACTAAGATGAGCTGAGTCACCCTCCAGACTCTGGTGACTGTTTCCAGTGGATCTCAGTGTGAACTAGAATGCCTCAGGCTCAGTTCAGCTGACTGAACATTGATGCTGAGTGCCATGGTAGATACTCTAGAGTATTGTGGCTGGTCTCCAGTTCTATCTTCAGAAGCAGCAGGTCACCTCTGCCAGTTCCTATGCAGATATCTCAGACATTTTATGGCACCTAAAAAAATTGTAAGATGGCTATGTGTGGGCACCAAAATGTTGCTTTTTGCCACAGATTGCAGTAAGCACGGCACAAAGTCATTTCAATATACATGCTCTCTGAACCATTTGTATGGCATGTTCATTTAAAAGATAGTCATATTAAACAGTTTTATTTAATCTGGTAGGAAAGCCTGTATCAGCCATTCCCAGTTTTGATAACCACAAGAGATGTTGCCATTTCAAACTCACTCCATCAAATTGTCAGGTCATATTCTACCAGCATGTTTGGTAATTCTCATGCCTAAGCCTAAAGAATGACAGCAAAGGTTAACTGTAATACATTTAAACAAGAAATAGTGTATATGTGTTTCATGTTTAAGTAATCTTATGACTACTGTTTTCTACTTTTTCTCAGAATAAATGAAAATTTCTTGCTCTTAATCCATTTTTCTCACTACATTATGGTGATTCAAAATAGTACAGGCTGGTAGATATATGAGGGGAAAAAGGAGAAAGAATGTATTTTCTTTTTATTGCTTGTCTGAAAATAAGCTTTTAAAATCTCTTTGAAAAGATTATCCTCAGTACAAAGATCTTTACTCCCATCGTTGTACCAAGCACAATAAACAACGCACATTATATTCAGAAAAACTTCAGCTTCATAAATCCCATTTTCCAAGGCTTTATGTGATAACAAGACCAAATTTTGTAACCAAAGTATATATATATCTTGTAGTGTGTGCATTCTGTTTGGTGTCAACTGTTGGCATACTACTCAACATTTCAGATTTAACAATTTCTATTCTTTTATTCACAAAAGGAAATTGAAATATTACACTGAACAACTATTATGATAGAGACCAATTATTTTCAGTACTATGATTTCAGTATTCTTATTTTGGATAGCTTAATAATTAGCTAGTATCATTAAGAGGTCTTATTTTTACTGTGTGATTTTTATGGTCTTGATTTTTATGGTCTTTGTGATCCCATAGAGAAGTCTCAGGTTTTGCAGCACATGTTGGACATGGTTTATGACCATGCCAAATATGTTAGGAGGGCAGGATCCAAGTTAAAACGTGTGACGTATCCTGTTAGCACTTACACAATTATAATAATCCAATCCTTTACACAAAACTGATGCAATAGATTTCCATTTCAGCAAGTTAAACTCTGTCCACATGGGTGGTGAATGCTCTGTTGCAGGCTGCAGCTGACATTTATGTGTCTCCACTACAGCTGCATATTACTCAGTCTAACAACACCTACTGCATCCTTGGAAATACTTAATTGGGTCTTCCAGAGGTTTAATTCGATTTGAGCTTTAGCTAAGCAAGAACCAAGTAAGAATTTCAGGATTTCAGTTGCAGCAGATAACTGACACAAAAATGAAGCTGAAAAACTGACACCATTGTGCCTTTAATTTGTGCCAGTGTTGCACCAAACAATTGTCAGAACAGCCACATCTGGAGAGGCCAGTTTGTCATGACTAACCTGCTGGGTCAGAGTAGAGAAAAAGCAGTTTGACTAATTGTAACATTTGTTTTCATTTAATAGCTTCATGGATTCCAAGGCCAAAAGGGAGCACTCTGATTATCTAGTCTGATCTCATGCAGAACAGAGGCTGCGGAGCGTCACCAGGTGATTCCTGCACAGACTGAACCCTTCTTCCGTGGGCCATAAGGAAACTCTCCAGCAAGCTGTATGGGTGAGCATTACCTCATGCAATATATTGGGCTGTATCCTGAGCTCATTTTACCATCTTGTAAATCTTGAGAAGTTTCTCTTGGCAACACAAGGCTTACATGAATCAAAGAGAAATCAGATTTTGGCTCACCCTTCCTCACAACATGGTACCCAGTGAAAATTTTCTTTACTCTCCTGTATAAAAAGTGTAAGATACATATTTAGATACATATTTATATACTTGTGGTACATTGCTTTATCCTGAAGTGTACTGTTTTGATTGAATCAATGAAGTTGAGGTAACTGGCCCCTTGGTCCAGTCGTAGAATTTGACCTTGTTTAGAAGATAAGGGAGAATCTTCATTACTTTTATTGCAGTTTATAGATTTGTCTGATCTTCTGCCTTGTACACATCAGATTTCATCTTTAATATCAGAACTGAATCCAGCAATTCTCGTGTAATCCGAGCAAAACCTCTGAAAGACTTAATTTAAGAATCCACCATAACATTAAGCAGCTCTTTACAAGCACTTTCAGAAGCTGTGTGCCTACCTCCAGAGAGGAAAAAATGGAAAAGACTGACATTATAGACTGAAAATCCTTGATTATAGTCAAATTACATATTTATCCTTCCTGTGAAAAACAAAATCAATATATTTTAAATACAGCTCAATTTAATGTGACAAGAAATGAAACAATTCAAGTACAGTCACTATTCAAGGTAATATTCTGCTACTCAGAAACATTCTGCCTTTCTGCATCTAATTATAGCTAAATAGCAGACAAATACTGTTACATTAGAATCAGCTGGGAAAAGAGGGGTTAGGACAGCTATATGTGTCAATCAGGTTACTAGGTAGATAAATCTGGGTTTCTGCCAGCCAAAATTTTCAAGGCCTATATTTGGCTGAGATCACCAGTTTTCTTTGGTACTCACAGTTATTTGCATATCTGTATCTTGCACATTATGTTACAGTTCTTTCCCAAGGAAAAGGACTTAGTTCCTTTAAGTCCTGAGTCTAAAGTGAATGTATGAAAATGATCCATGATGCTATTATCCCAACCACACTTCCCAAGTGATACTTTCTAATATCAGAAAAATTTGTTACCATGGTGACTGGCCTGATCTGAAACAGTTCAGTTGATGCTGAGCTTCCCTTCCCCAAAAAAAAGGAGCTAAATATAATCTTTTGGAAAGGCAATTTTTCTTTTGATTCGTTAACGGTAATGTCTCACGACCTGTTGTTCATGCCATATTGGCTTATTAACACTCTCAGTTAAAAGAAATAGAG
Source organism: Campylorhamphus procurvoides (assembly GCA_013396655.1). NCBI lineage: Eukaryota > Metazoa > Chordata > Aves > Passeriformes > Dendrocolaptidae > Campylorhamphus > Campylorhamphus procurvoides. The sequence goes on along the minus strand of WBMV01003877.1, from coordinate 419,366 downwards.
AATTCAAAGAAAACGGAGCTTGAAAGTAGGCTGCAGTTTTAACTGAAAATTATCCTTGTAAAAGGATGTTGTGCCCACCCGTCTCAAGACACCAACTAATTTAGCTTCTTTTGAATGGAAATGGAAAGTTCAAATGTGCCATTAAAATCCAAGAATTCCAGTACTGGGTGAATTCAGCACTACCTGCCCACTGATAAAGTAGACAGTGGCATGTTAAAAGTTCCTTTGATCCTTAGTAACTCAGTTAACTTGCCTCATCATTAGCACGCATCTTTAATCCTCTATTGGATTAAAAGTTGACCTTCGCATGATCCTCAGGCAAAGAAATATTTTGTTGAAAATTTTCTTTTCTTTGAAAGGGGTGCTAAGAAGGAGGAAAAGTCAGGAGTGACATCCCTCTGCAGCTCCAGCAGCAGCTGGAACATGTTGTGTTAATGGTGAAGAAAGGGCTGAAGTCCTAAAAAAGCCACAGGTTCTAAGGAAGGAGTCACATGGCTTATCAGTGTTTAAAGGCCAAGAAAGCAAATCACAGGACCCATACTCAGTACCAACTATGATTTCACTGGTTACGTTTTCCAGGCATCTAGGGAAAGGCTTCAGCTGTTTAGTGTGACCCAGCTTGTCTAAGGGGCATGCCTGGGGTTCCTAAGGGCAGTAAGTTGAGGAAGCTTATGTATATAACCTGGAGGTAAGGACAATCTGCCTTTAGAATGTAGAACAGACTTTTTCCCAGGTACCTCAGACTTCCTGTATTTCTAAGATTGTTTTTTAATAATCACAGTTCAGGAATGTCAGCTGTAGTCCAGGAGTGCAGTTTGGGGGAAGAATCTTGGGGCCTTTCTTGTCAGCTCCTTCAGAATGAAACAGCATTACCCACTGTAAATCAGCAAGGATATTGGCTCATTTTCCCTTACCTCTCTAGTAATAAGTCACCCTTCCCACACCAGGGTCCTTCTCCTCCTGGCTGAGTGCTTTCACCTCAGTGCTCCATACTTAGGCTTCCTCTTGCTTCTTTTTCTTTTTGTCTTGGGGCTTTTGCAGGTTTGGTACACTTATGGTTCAAATGATCTTACCTTCTGACAGGATTTCAAGCTGTGAATTTTAGCCTGGGCTTTGGAGGCAGATATACAGGCATTTACTGGATTACCTTTTAGGCAACACTTCCTCCAGAGTGTGGGTCTCCAGGTCTGAACACCGAAATGAGGGTCTCGATGCAGCATAGTGAGCTCAAAAACACATGGGAAGTGTCCCCATGTCTTTGTGGGATATGGTGTATACTAATGTCAGGAGAAGCAACTACCTTGCTCTGTGTTCTTGGCACATCATTTCACCTTTCCAAGGTCTTTTTCACAAACGACAAGAGGGGACTCATTAAGAACCACTCAGAAAATATCTACTGAAAAAATGCCTGAATAAAAAATTAGGTTCTTAGCTAGCTGACCAATGACATTGATGAAGAACTTCTGAATTGCTCTAAATTTCCCTCCTTTTGGTTGGAAAAATTATACAGCAGACTTGTTTGGCTTTCAGCCATGTTTAGCTTACAAGAATTTTGCTCTGCTAGATCTTTTTTCAGGAAAAGATCATTCTGAGCACCAATATTTATATAAGACATTTCAGAAACTAGCAATGAAAAACGATCTTGAAATGCAAAAAGCAGTAGTGTTATAACTGGAGACACCAGCAAGGCAAGATTTGTAGTGAGAGTCAAGTTTTCAGTTTATCATCTTATACAACTGGGGAGAAAAAAGGGGCATGCAAGCCCTTCCTCAGACCTCACTGACTCACACAAAGACCCTAGCTAGTAATAAAGGGCAAAGAAGTATTCCTTCAGCTTCTCCAGAATTGCTCTCCGGAGTCTGTAATTGCTCTCTTTCACACACACAAACATACACAAACAAGTTTTAAAACCACTTATCTTGAACAGGTCTGCAACCTGCCAAGCACCATGTTCTCTGAAAGGTCACAAAGAAACATGGGATTCCTCTTACCCCGACAAACTAACTGACTTTGACAGCTAAATTTCCCTTTAAATATGTTTAGAAGTTCCTTTATATAGAAGTGTGAGTCATTCTGACAGGCTTAATTTGTACTGAAAAATGAATGTGTTAAACTTATTAACCATTCAGGTTGGAAAGACTGTAAACAGCAGATTGATGACATTTGCACTTGGTGTAGTACCCTCTGTGTGTCTAAAAGTGAAATTATAAGTCAGTGAAAGACATGCTGAAGATTTGATAGAAAATATATCTTAATGCCTTACTGCTCTTGACTTGATATTTCCTTGATATTTCATTTTCTATAGTGACTAGTGTATGCATGAAATGATGGCCCTTTTTTAACAGCATCATATTTATGGCAATTTAGTCATATTTCCAGCAGAACTAAACAAGTAATAGCAAATAAAGAAGTTTGTTGGAGTTTAATGATCCTGCATGATAGACCAAAAGATCTGTTTGAGTTTGAAGGCCCATCAACTGATACTTAAGGAGATGCTGAAGTTCCAGCCTTTGTTTAGAGGCTTTCACAATATCTGGATCTGAACTTCTCTGGCTTGTTTCTGTGTTAAAAGCTTACCTGATTTGTAAATAAGAGTGAGTGGAAGGGATGTGGTATTCACAAAGTCAAGTCTGAATTACTTAGGAAATCTCTCAATCTCTCTTTCTTCTCATTGGTAAAAAAATCTCTCCAGCAGGTGATTCTGAGGCAGTGCTGATACTCAAAAGTGAGCCCTAGAATTGTGAGATAAGCTCAGAATGTGAGGTGACATCTCAGTCCAGTCTGCACATGCCTTTGTGTCGAGTTGTTTGGGGAGAGCTGGCAGGTTCTCCAGGCAGGGAGACTCAGTCAGGAGTGTTCATGAGCATTCTCCAAGCTCAGAGCCTACTGGCTGTACAGTTGAATCTTGGGTCTCAAGCATTGCTAGGAAAGAGGATACAGACCTCATGTCAGGGTGTCTAAGTCAGCTTTTGGCTTTGAGTGGTCTTCTAGATTACTACTAGGACACAAAACTGGCAAATCAGGATTAACAATGATAGAAATAACTCTGTGCCCTTCATAATAAAAAGTGGACAAAATCATAGAGTCTGAGAAGACTTGCTTATTGTGCTATGATCTTGGCCCTCTTTGGGAATTGGTTGATAGGACCTTGGATCCAAATCAGCCCCTGTGTCAGTAGGTCAGGCACAGGGTGGGAGCCACTAGCTAAAGCTGAGATTGATCTTGTCAGTATAGTCCTTTTCCTGTCTCCGTTTCTCCAGCAACTAGCAGTTCAAGAAGCTTTATAAAGCCCAGCCATATCATGCAGGGCACAATATTTCAATGGTGTTCATATTTATTTTATAAAGAATTTTCTACTGTCAAATATTTGAGGAATGAATGGTAGTATGGGGAGATATCTCTAAATTAGGGACATTTTAAGGGTTTGTTGAGAAATCATATCCTTGAAAAACCTTCATAGCTCATCATCAAATCCAGTGAGTATATTTATAGTAGTGAGGAAGGAAATGTCTGCTGAGGTTACTTTCTAGTGCTATCGAGACCCTCTGCATTTCTCTGGAGTATATCAGGAGTGTGAAAGAGAAGATAATGATAATGCAGAATCCCTGCCACATAATAGTGCAAGAGAGTAAAAGAGGATTAGGGGTGTATGAAAATGAACATTCTTCTGATCTGAATGTGCCAGTTCCATGAACCCTTGCACAGCTCACAGCTTTGGTGTGATACAGAGGACTTTGTTTTTCTTCCTTTGCTGCCAACATTTCTTCTGGGAATCTAAAGTATTATTATATTCCATGGCAAATGTTTGCAGCCCATGGAACGGGTAATGAAAACATGTGACTCATTTGGAGCATTTTAACCTGTGCCCATGTGTGTTTTCAGAACTACTCCATGAGTTGTGCAACACATTTGCCATCAGGCCAGACTGCAACTTTCCATAGGCCTTGAGGATTAGGACTCTTGTAAAAGCACACATCAGAAAAACTGTATGCAACTGTATATACAGAAACAGTACAAGGAGATCATATACATGTGAAAGCACAGATGAATCTGAGTATTTTGGATATCTTTTTGTTTGGGTATGGCTACCTTTTTGGATTGACCTATAATAAGTTAGTAGTTCCAGATTTTTTACTATAGTGAGTCAGAAAAGATAAATCCAAGTGACTCTCTGTGCTTTTCTTGCCCTGGAATTCTAAAATTGATTTTATGTGGTGCAGTCTAAGCTAGGTTGTGCCAGAAAACAAAAAGAAACAAAAAATCCCACCCAGTAGGCAACAATTTTTAAAAGAACATTTCTAGGGTTGCAGATGCACAGATTTAAAAATTAGCAAAATACCAGAATTAATGTTGTCTGTGCTTTTCCATTCACTTTCTTAGGTTACAGTATTGAATTAAATAGTTACAGATGATTTTCCCCACTCTGCCAGGGGGATGAATCAGACTTGTGCTGTAAAGGCATCTGTTGTCTGTTAAGTCCCCTGACTCATTTGTTGCACAAGTTGGAAGATGTGAGATGAACGAGGCAGGGGACAGCAGGGAGAAAGCGGGTTCTCTGGTGGCTGAGGTAGATGGATGTCACTGAGCAGAAGTGGATTTCATCCCTGCCTCTGACACAAAGATCATGAGGAACTGCAAATTATTTAGCCAGGATTGTTATATTCAGCCATGAACAAGAAGAAATTACACTATGAGCTTCCTATTGCACATATATGGATTTCAGTTCCTTCATGGATCTCACTGTTACAACCAAATTTTTTCTGGCTCACCTGCTTTGTCCTTGCTCTGGAGAGCATACTGGTCAGTTGAGTCCCCTAATCCAGTAGGGAACATGCCAGGACCTTGGCTATTACGTTGTAGGGTCTGTGACACTTCCCAAGCTCAGGATGGGGCAGAAGTGTCCTAGGAGAGGTAGGAGTACAGACTGTGCACTACAGCCAATGGAGGACCATCTAGTTCACCAATCTCACGATCTTTTCCTCAGGTTTTGAGAACTAAATAATATCAGATTTTTGTTCACATTCAGGAGGTTGGAGTTGATCTCTTCCCAGGAATTCCTTTGTGCTGTCCCATGCAGGTAGCTCAGTACTTATCAGCAGTACTGGATTTGTCAGAATTTGGCTGTTGGATGTAACAGGGATGCTGCAAATTGCACACATGTACACTAAGAGGGGATGAGACCCATAGTCAGACCAAGGACTGAGCTGAAGGATTTTTGGCTTAGTAGCTTTGAGGATGGTTGTATTCAACTTTTCTGCCCCTTTAGCAGAACTGTTGGGCTGCTTGTTTGTGTTTCAGTCCCATTCAAATCCTGTTCCAGTCCCATGCTTAGCTCCTCACTTAACACCATGGAAATCCTAGAAAATCCAGGTATGCCCCATTTGGGGTTTTTTATTCCATTCTCGCTCTTTCCTGAAACTTTTCCCTCATCAAATATTCAGTCAGTCTTGGTCAGCCCTGAAACTTCTTTCCATGACCTTTATTTCTTTGCACTGGCACCCAGTCTCTGTGATGACACACATCCTATTGCTTGTGCATTCCTGAGCACACAAACAGTCCCATCTCTTCCCTCAACATGACCATGGCCACTGCTTAGACCTGTGGCACACCTTACTGTTTCCAAACTTTAGCCCCTATTCCCCTTCCAGGCTTCCCAGTGTGCTGGATCCTTCCCAGAAAGACTTGACAGAAATTTTTAGCAGTGCCTGTAGCAATAGGACGAGGGGTAATGATTTTAAACTAAAAGACGTTGGATTCAAACTACATACATGGAAGTGATTTTTTGTGAGAGAGTTGCCCAGAGAAGTGGCAGTTGCACCATCCCTGGAAACATTCAAGGTCAGGTTCAACAGGGCTCTGAGCAACACGATCTAGTTGAAGATGTCCCTACTCGTTGTAGGGGGTTGGACCAAATGACCTGTAAAGGTCTTTTCCAAACCAAACTATTCTATATTTTCAGGGATTAGTCCCAGACTTTATTCCTTGACAACATCGAGATGTAGTGTTCTCTTTCACAAAAATCCAGTTTTCTACATACTTCCTTTTCTTGATAGCTTTTGTTCTGCCACTTATCCTTGTCCAACAGGAGGTAGGTATCACCCTCCTCTGTGATGCTGTGTTTCAGCAGTGGGTGGACTGAGAGTGCAGGAGACCCCAGCTCCCTGGGGCCACATCCTGCGCCCAGGACTGCTCCAGCTCAGACCATGTAGAGACAGCCATTACAGAGAAAAGCTTTTTTTCATTCCTATAAGCTGATCTGAAAAATACTGTTTTTTTCAACAGCTTTCTTTTTCCAGCAACTGTGAAACACATGCAATTCAGCATATACAGAACTTGCAAGGAGCTGGGACATGCTCAGTGAAGACAGACTGCCTGGAGATTTTAGCTGTTAAACTCTGGCAAGTCTTTATGAAGTATGTGTAAACTACTACTTGTCAAAGACTTGTACATTTTAGGGTGTGTATATATTTCACAGGGAATAAAAATGAATGAGTGAGGTTTATCCTTAATAAAAGCCACACTCTTCCACCACACAGGGTTCTTGCAAAATGCAGTATCCCAAAACTTTGCAAATACATTTAAAAAAAATGTTGTTTAACAGTTGTTTTTCTTTTTTCTTCAGCCTTATTTTTTTAAAGGTCTTAGCAATTTTAAAAAAAATCAGGTAGCATGAAAGATGACAAGCGTGAAATCTCATAAAGTTTCTTCAAGCTTCAAATGAAAACATAGTTATACAAAAAGAAATGTTAGGCAGCCTTGGCTGCTTTGAAAGGATGAACACTCAGCTGAAGCACAAATCGACTTGCTACGTATGTTCATATCCATTATTGGGCCAAAAATTGTTTTGGAAGTCAATTAGATTATCTTTAGTCCTTATGTTCAAGTATTCTGACTAAGAGTATATAGGTGTGCAGATGCGAAGCAAATGCCTTTCCCCATTCTTCAGTGTCTCTTTTAGGAGTCAGATCCTAAAAGTCACATTCCTTTGTTCACTGAGGAGAAAAACACCTTAAAAGGAATGGAAAAAGTGAATATATGGTATCCTGCTGCATTCAGCACACTGCTGTGGTGGTTCAGAGCTCTCAATGGCAGCGCCTGGCCATGTGCAGCCTCATGGAGGAGCGTGGCTGCCTCTTCAGCATGTGCAGCTGAGTTCTGGGAAGCCACAAATGGGGCCGTTTGCATCTGCCTGGCTGTGAAGTTTGTCTGAGAGGAAGAGGAGAGGGAGATCTCCTAGGTCTACAACTAAGTAATTTTTGTTATGGAAACCTATTTTTAATTTGTTCCATATGAATCTTGGGAAAATGAACCATTTGAGAAGTTTATCATAATTCTAGTCTAGATAAACAGCTCAATAAAGAATGGAAAATATGTATTTTGTCAGAAGGCACCACTAAAATATATTCACATGTGGCAATGATTTCCTCAGGATTCAACAAAAGATTGGCTCAGGAGCCTTCTCCTGTAGATACAGATCAGATTTATCATTGTGGTAATGTCACCTGATTTATACCATTTTTAAGATGTGAATCAGCAGAGGAGACAGACATAGTGCTCCAGCATGTACAGTATTTATCCTCTCCTTTTCCACTCACTGGCTCTGATTTTGTTTTTAACATTATTAAGGAGTGATTCTTCATAGCTAAAGTTACAAATGAGTTTGCCTTGAAAGTTTCTTTTGGCTTCTCTCTAAGACCTACCCTGCTACTCCACTGCTACAGAACCTTGGAGACAGTAATCCCAGCCTAGAACAAGATAATCCATCTCTTCAAAATGTGAGTTGAGTGGAAGGTTTGTTGGATTCCAGCTCTCAGAAAATTAAAATGGTCCCACACCAGAAAGAGAAGTCCACTTTGTTTATCTTCAAGAAATTAGCAAAGAATTGCTTTATTACTCTGTGAGATATTCTACATGTTACCCCATCATCCTGAAAAGAGACCTCCTGCTTCACTCATCACAATTTAAAGACAGGCATTAGTTAGAATAAGAAAAAAACCAATTAAAAATACATGTCACTGTTAGCTCTTTGTAATGAGCTGAACAGATTGTGGATTTGAGTGCTTAAAGCCTGCAGGGCAGTGATGCAGATATAGATCCACAATTTTTAAAAAGTGAAGAGCCTAAATCAAAAAATGTGATCCAGCTAAAAAAAAACTGTCAACCTGAGGTCACTGAAGTTGCAGACCCCTCTGTTCAGCCAGTGTGGCCCTGCTGGGAGGAGCTGGGAGCTGCAGGGAGGAACAGGAAAGAGCAACAGCCAGGTCCTACAGCCAGTCAGGGTGCCCTAATGCCTGTGAGCACCTGCCTGCCCCTGAAACATCCCCATGGCAGCGTCCTTCTGCTTTCTCCACTGAGGTAGTGTCCTAGTTCAGCAGGAGGGATCAGTTATCACTGTGTGGGGGGTGATTAAAGCTATGAATTCTACACCCTCTATTCATTCCCCAAGAACAATGGACCATTCACAGCAGTTGCCCAGGAAGTCGTTAGCAGCCTCACACCCAGCCTGAGGGGGTGTGGGTGCTAATGGGCCATCAACGGTTCAACCATACCCATGACTCATAGAGTTAATCACCCATTGTGTGAGTCCCCGCCCTGGGGGAGGGACTGGGTGCTCCCTGAGGGTACATAAATGGGGCTCAGAAGATCTGGGCAGCAGCAGCTTGTCGGATTCAGAGGAGCAGCAGCAGGACCTTGACAGGAGGGAACCTCTACTCCCGATCAGACTACCACCATCACTCCCGACTAGACCACAGCCATCATCTGCACCAACAGGTCAGAGAGCCCAGTCAGCTGGGCGCAACAGCGCCACCTGCTGTCTGTGGACATAATCACATTTCCTTTTTTTTTTTGGGAAGTAGCCAAGAGGACCTTTTATACTGTTTTGCTTTGTCATTTTGGGGGTGGAAGGGTTTGTTGCAGACTGTTGTTGTATATATACATACATATATATATGTGTGTTGTGGTTAAGAACTGTTATTTTTTTTTTCCTTTACATATATTTTTCCTAATTAAAGTTCTGTTCTCTAAACTTAAAGGAGAGAGATTATTGGCCAACATAGATATCTTAGTTCTCTTTTGAACTAAGACAGGTAGACTGTCAATTGTGAAGGTAGCAAGACAGCACACTGCCTTCCTCCACCGCATCCTTCTTCCCACAAGGATTGGAAAAGCCACTCATGTCTGAGACTCTGACATGCCTTGGCACTGAGGAAAGTCTGACTTTAAAAAAAGACTTTAAGGCTTTCTTTTTTTTTTTTGAATTTATTTCCTTTCACCTAGCATTGTCTCTAATGGGCAGTTTTGGGCAGTTTAAAATGGCAAGTAATTTGTGATGTACCAGTTTTTATAGAAAAACTTGGTAGCAATTGTGGGAGTTTAATACAGGAACATAAATTCCATCCTGTGTGTCATGTACATAAAAAATGATAGTTGTAGTACATGACACCAAGGCAGCTTTTTACTGGATTTTTTTTCCCCTTGAACAACAATGCAGAGCATCCAAATTCAGCTTAATGTTTAAATTCTTTCGGTTTAGTTTAGTATATTATTGTAACTATCTGCAGAAATCTCAGTCTAGCCTTGCAAACCTCAGCCTAGGGTTTTCATATCTGAGGGATGCTCAATCAACACAACCCTCACATGTATCTCTAACACTTCCTCTGTTAGACCAGCGTACCTGGGACATGGCCCACTTACCAGGTGCAGTTCATAGCCTGTGCATAAAGTCATAGAGAAATAGGGCTGAAAGAAGCTCAGGAAATCATATATTTCAGCCTTCCAGCCCTAAATGATTGGCACATTTGACTCTTGTGAGTTATTAAGGAAACCTGTCTTGAAATGTGCCTCATAGCATTCCTAGGAAGTCTATTACACTAGGCTCATAACCTTTTTCTTGCTTCTTCTTTGCACTGTCATTTAGGCTCATTATGCTTTTTCTTTCTTGCCCCTAGACACAGAGAAAGAACACTCCTTTCCTCTTTGCAGCTGCTTTTTTGGGTTTGAACATCTTTATTCTGAGGCTACTCACCCTCCTTTCCAGTCCATGCAACTATTCTTTTATTCTTTCCTGGTAAGCCATATGGGCTAGGTCTGACACATCCAGTCTGCTGAAGGTAGAAGATCTTGAAGTGCATTTGATGGAAACTTTGGACATTTGCTAAAAAAAAAATTAAAATAGCATGGCACCACTGCTGTGATGGGATCAGCTGAACACTGCTCAACCAGAAACCAACTTTGGGTGACTACTGCAGATTTAACACATTAATTGATGTCAAATGAGGCAGCACTACAGATTTTTAGCTCAGAAAGGGCTATCCCACAGTAGGAGTGTTCTCTTTGTAGATGTGGGGAGCGGACACTAACATTAACATCAGAGTTGAAACCAGCATAGCTGAACTATATCACAAGATAAACCATCTGATGGCATGTGACTGGCTTAAAATTGTGAAATTTTGAAATGAGGAAGCGTTATTACCTACTTTTATTTGCCTTTGATTTATGAGCCTGAAGGCATAGCATAACATTTTCAAGCTTTCCTCTGGAAGCCTCTGTGAAAGAGACTGAAAACTGAGATACTTGGCTAATCAGTTGGCTCTCGAAATAGAGACTTTGGGAGAACACCAAATGTTGTAATTACATTGCTAGAATAGGTGTCATAACATTTTATTTCTTTTTGTGTGGAAAATGAGAGAGCCGTAGTTGTTGATGAGTTCTTGGATAGGAAAAAGGTGATTCACACAGGAGCCCATACAGCCCTTTCTCAGACATCAAGGTTGATTCATCCCTACTCATTGCTATGATGGATTTCAGATTGTTGTGACAATTGTTTGACATGAAGAGAATTCACATTGCAACCCTCTATGCCATACATAGCAGGCCCAGAGGCACCTTAAAGATTTGCCTGGGCATGGGATCAGCAGAATCTGAGTGTAGCTGACACATCAGATGAAAACAAATTGTCTCAGGTACGTTCTGGTTATCATTAGCTTTTACTAAGTTTGCTGTGAGATGTGGGAACCATCAATATTTAATATGTGAAATATCAGATAACCAATGAGAATTTGTGGGCATTTACACTGACATATCAGGTTGCTGCAGCACCAACTTGAAAAGATGTTTTGCTTACTATTGATTAGAATTTGGAGAAGTGAGAAATATTTAAACTCAAGGCAGAGCTACAATTATGTGTGATGGATCTCAAAGTAGTTCAAATATTTACTTAATACACAATAATTTAAATGAATTAGACATTAGTTTACAATTGCAATCAAAATGTGTTTTCCCTAAGACTTTTGCTGTTCTAATGATTCTTTAAGTGTAAAGAAAAGCCTGCTGCTTGATTGAAACATGTCCAAAAGGCATCACAGCTGACAGGAACTTGAATTGGTCTTCTGCATTCATTTCTGATAGCAGAGGCAACATAATCTGACAGCAGATGTTAAGCCGGCAACATTTCTGTTTTGCTCCTAGGAGCAGCTGACAAGAATCTGTAGCCTAACTTAAAACAAATAAACAAACACCATCACCACCACCAAAGTAGTCCAATTAAAACTGGCTTACTTCTTTGGAGAAAAATGCCATTTAAAAAATGGTAGGGGCAATTAACTTGTCCTGATTATTTGTAGAAGTGAGTACTTAACATATTTGCATTGTTTACCCAATTTTAATATTTCTCTCTTCCTTCTGTTCTAATTTTCTTCCTTGACTATTCAGTTTAACTGCGGCAGACTGATCTACATTTCCTGAAGGCAAGGAACCCTGACAATGTTATGCCCTTTATAACATGACTATGTGATCCTTATTTACCTCAATAGCTTCCTGAACAGCAATTTCAGCCTGGGTGAAAATCTATTTATTTGTCTCTTAGTTGTGCAATGATTTCTTATTTATTCTCTGTAAAATGAGTCTGCTTCTAAAGGGGGACTAAAACCTCTTGCACCAATACTGATTTATCCAAATAATCGGAGCAGACTACAGTCTGCCTAATTGTTAGTGTTCAGCTGTCAGCAGAAGATTTTGCCTTCATCTTAAGATATCTAAATGTTTACACCAAACTACACTGGTTCTGGAAGAGTCTAAACTTCAATGATAGTCACTGGAAAGACAGTGCTGTCAGAGAAGCCTAAAGAGCAATTTAGATGCCCAGCTACTACCTATGTGCTATAGGGAGCATTGAGTAACTCTGCTGGGTGTAATAACTACCTCTCCAGTGAAATGGAAGGGAACTTAGACACCTCCAGCAGACATCTACCTTTGTTTAGGTGTCCTATGCTTGAGTAGAATTCCACCTGGAAGTTTCTGCTCTATATTTCAGACAAGACACTCACTACCACTGGAGATTCTCGAGGATATGCACAACATCTATATGGACTTAGCAGATATGATGCAGGACCTAGGAAAGGACCCCAGCTTTTTTGGAGTTACAGCAGCAGTGGCAGGAGACCAGGTAAATAGCACTGTGTGTCTATGCTTGGATAAATGAAGGGAACAGGGAGGATGGGATTTCATTGCCAAATCTTGAAATAATTTACGTTCCTCCTCTGGATCCTAAGGAAAACAACCAACCCAGCTTTGTCCTGGCTCTCCCTTCACATTTTCAAGATGTCAGCACTTCCTCTTCCTTTCAGCTTCCTTTCATGCAATAAAAGATTTCTTGAGCCTTTGAGCTGCATTGAACTGGGGCCAGAGTCCATAATGATGCTGCCCTTGCTAGAAATCTCCTTGCTTTGTGCGCTGGATAATGTCAGAGCACAGAGTAGCTGAGGGGAGTACACGCTGCAGCGTGCAAAATCCTTGTTACGGGTTTGTGCTTCTGTCCTGGGTGATGCCTTTAGGCACACTGCCTTTACTTTTTCTCTTGTAGTCTTAGAGCCACAATTTGCAGTCCATAATGTCTGCACTTTAATAATGGAATAACCCTGACATTGTTATATTATTATTATAATATTATATTAAATTATAATTATATATATGTAATTATTATTACTGCAGGGCATGATCATGTGAATGAACTCAGGAAACACCCTTTTCATTCTACAGTGACAGAGCATGCACTTTGGGTGATTTCTGCATCCCCAAATCATTGTCTATATAATAATGTTGATGGCCATGATGACCAATAGCCATATAGCAAGGTATTAATTAAAATGCCTTGGTTCATTACTCCACTATATACCTTCATGTAATTCTACTTGAAAAAACCTCAGACAAAACCCTAAACAAGGGTTGCACCCAAACCAGCAAAGCCTGTTTAAAATCTATGGCTCAGAGTACATCCTCAGAGAAATTTCTGGATGGTATTCATGCTTCATTTAGTTCTGCGTTTTGTTCTCCAAGAGCTTCTACTGGGCATACTCAGGATTTAACACTTTCCTTTCCAAAAAGGACTGATTTTAAACAAGAAAATTTTAATATTCACAAAAGCAACAACCACACAGTGCCCAGGCTGGCCTTTTTAAGTATCAAGCCTCAAGTTGCTTTCATGACAATATTGCTGATCTTGATGTAAAAGAATCAATTTACAATATTTAGACTTTGACTGTAAGTTGAATAAAAATGTCTGTGTTTCCCAAACTTGTTTGGCTCGAGAATATCCGCACATTATCACTATCATATGTTGTAATTATGAAATTTTGATTAGGAAACTGGTGTGAAAAAGCAGGGAGGTTGCATTGTTCTAAATCCCTTTCTTTCTCTGCATGGACTGTACTGACCAGGGACTTACTCCATTAAGCCCATCTGAGGCATTATTGTTTAGAAATGATGAAATTGCATAAATTTTAGTCTAGCACACTATGCATATACAAAAAATAGAATATTTTCCACTACCTATAATACTCAGCAATGCTCATCAAATGAGCAGTGAGTGTTGGCAGTCCTCACTCAGAATAAAATAAAAATCCACATATTTTGACAGTGAGTACAAATAAATGTGTACACATGCATGTAAACGAATAATCTTCTCCCTTTAGTAGTAGCCACATAAAGAAAGTGCTTAGGCTCATTATCAGCAACAAAAAAATATTTTTGCTGTTTTAACTCTCATCATGGACCTTTTATGGAGAAGTCTAAATCAGTGTGCTTCCAGAAAAGTATATTTGTGTCTAAAAATTACTAAGCATGCCTTACCCTCTTTTTTCTTCAAATGTATATCTAGAAATTTCTATGGCTAGATCTTATGAATTTTGAGTAAGAATACAGGCAAAATCTCTGATAAAAAATGCAAATAGGTCTTCAGTGTCTTTATGCAGATTAATTTAGTGGAAATCTGGGTTAGGGCATATCAGACCACTGTAAAGTTGCATGAGAGTCATGGGAAAAATCCCAGTAATTAAAAGCCTGATTTAAGCAACATTCTTTATCTAAATGTCAATAGTAAGAATTCTGAGCCTAAGGTTACACATATGTTCATGTGTCTGGTTGAATCAGGAATTTGGGTTTATATTTATAGGACAAAGTTTGTGTTTTTCCTCCCCCTCCCCCCCCTTTTTTTTTACAGTAATATATAGCCACTTAAAGTGATATTCTCTGCAGTCTCCTTACAAATGCCAAAGTATGTTTCTTGCAGACTACAGAAAACTCATAAATTTAAGAAGTTACTCAGCTCCTAAATTACACACAGACCAAATACCAGTGAAACTAGCGATCAGGCACCTAATTGATATTGTTGTTATGGTCCATACAGTCTGCCTTTGTGGCATATCACTTACATGGGTGGTTTTCTAAGAACTAACCTGTGTATATCCAAAATGAGAATGCCCGTCTGATACTGATTGTTGTTCAGTTTAGGTAATGTGATCTCACATACTCTGGTTCCATTACTGGAGTACAGATGGTAACACTCAAAACCAGTGCAGACAGTGACAGAAAAGTATTTCCAAAATGTTCTCCTTTGGCAAGGCAGACAGATTTTTGGTTTTATTTTTATTCTGTTCCCATCTATCATTTCAGTAGAGATGATGCAACAAAACAAATATTCCTTCTTATTTGATTTCTCTGCTTTAATATTTGGCCATAACTCCCTGGAAAATTCCTACAGCAAGGGATCCCCAGCTAGTCTCCCGGTGAAGCACAGAAATATTTAATTGTGATGGGATCTGACTGAGTGCATTCAGTCTGAAGTAGCCATAGATAAAATAATATGGAGGTCAAGAGAATATTATCCAAGATTTGGAAAACAAAAAGTCACGTGAACACTTGGACATCCGAAACAGTCAGGCTTCCATGATTCAGCATCATTTTAAATTATGCTCAAGCCTTCAAACCACTACTTTACTTCTCACTTTATGTTTCTGACCAGAGCCTGCATCAGATAGTCTACTGGATTAAATGTGCTCCTGTTTTTCTTACTGGTTCAATCATTTGAACCTTTTAATCTCTGGAAGATTAAACCCGCAGGAAATCGTCAACTTCACCTGAAATGTCTCACCTCCATTTCTCTATGTATCTGGAATTTTTAAGAATTGAAATCTTGTAATGGTTTGAAAGATTCTCCTAATTTTCACTTTAGGCGTAGTTCTGGCTAGTATATACATGCTGTTAACCTGTTGTTTTAGAGGAGTATCTTCTAGCAGAAACATGACACAAAACCAAAACATCTAAGGCATGTTAGGATGCCAGAAGTTGGGACCTATGCTGCTTTGCAGTGCTGTAGTTCCTTTGAATCTAGCAGATGACCTGCATCAGCTTCAGTAGTGCCATCCAGTACACAGATCATCACTACCCAGGGAAACCAAAATGGGATTATGACCTGGTTCAAGCCCAAATTACTAGTGATCAAGCCTCTAAAATGGTATGGCTCACTGAGATCTCAGAAAACCGTATTCACATCACAATTACTATTACAGTGAAAGAGCCACTCTTCTTAGCAGGGAAGCAAAGGACTGGATAATAATAATTCAAGGACATGCACTTGAATTATTCCTTGTTAATTCTAGATAGCCAATTGATAAGGCCTTCTTTTGCTAGAGTACCAAGAGTCACGAGAGTCTAAGATTTTCAGGCCATCCCTGTCTCTTCCTCTGATGAATTACATTTTTGAAAAAAACTGCACTGAAGAAATACAGCTACTGATTCAAGATGTCAATCTACCAACATTAGAGAAATGTTCCTTTTGTGCTGAATAGCCTGATTTAACGTCTGACTGCAGGAATCCTCTTCAAAATCCCCTCTGGGACAGCCCTTTCAGCCAGGTGCTCAGTCTCCCACAGCACCTACAGCCTGCAGTCTCAGGGCACAGCCAGTTTCATTCACACAGCTCTTCACCCCAAGACTTTTCTGCAGTGGTGCCCTCATCGAGTAGAGACTAGAATGACCACAAACACACCAAATCCAGGATATAATTTTAACTCTCCTTATTTGATCTAACTTCCTGTCCATAATTTGATAAAAGAAATTTTTAAAGAAAAAGACCACAACAGCAACGACCCTGTAAAACCAGATCTTTGCTTTTTAGTTATTTCCTAAAGTGCCAATATACTGGTGAAGCAATGGGCATAATTTCATACTTTAAAAATAGGGAATAAACCATGTGCAGAGTTTAGCAGAGCAGAATAATGGTATGAGGCAAAGATGATAGGGAGAAATGTACTTATGCATCTCTCTTGTTGATAGAAGTTGGCTAGTGATACTAAGTAGACATATGTCTGGATAAATGGTTACCAACAACATATTTCACTAGTATTAAATTGACATATCATTATCTAGATTTAGTTTTATATTCCTGCCTTTGCTGTTAGGGATATGTCCTCTAGGAAGGAATCTCCAGTTTTCTTAATGCTACTTTTTAAAGTGAGGGAAAGACGAGTCATTTGGCACCTTATCCTTTTCCAAATATGTGAACTGCTCAACCTCCCCATTCAACCAGGGAGTGAGAGAAGGGACAGCAGAAGGGAAAGTTTTGAGGCAGAAAGTGGAAAGTTGGTAAGGGATGGGAAAAAATTACTTAGTTTAACTGATGTGGTGGAAAAGAGAAAGAAAAGTGTTTCTCTAAGAAAAGAGAAAACAAAAGGTTTGAAATAATTTCTTGTTAGAGTTTTCTATGTTAATTTTGGGAAGGTATTCAGATGCCATGGTGATGAGCAGAGCTGAAATATCTAAGCAGTCTGGGATAGAGTATATTCAAACAAAAAGGATAATTAAAATAGTGCTTATTTAGATGAGGGATAATGTCTCAGTTCCTATGCAAATGAGCACAGTTAAAGGATCACTTGCCTTTTTATGAAAATGAATATTGAAATTTTGATGAGAAACTCCAGAGAGAAACATTCTGGAAGTCAAAGCAAATGCAATCTCTATATGCAAATGAAATCAATTAATTTTAGCAGCCATGTATGAGTGTAAATGAGAAAATCAATGATTTTCAAAATCTAGTAATTTGATAGCCATTAGTCTCATTAGACTTCCTTTTTAAAGCCTAATGATTCAAAAATACAACCCGATTGAAGTGTGGTTTAGAAAGGACACATTCTTAAATTAATTACAGTAGTGATTGCCCCTGCAGCATGAGGATACAGTGCAAGTACACAGCTTCTTAGATAGAAATGTGGGGGTTTTGCTGGAGTTGGAACTTTATTTTGATGGAGTCTACGAAGTCTCTGCAAACCATCTAAATACCTATGCCGAAACATGTGAGTAGACTGAAGCTTATGGAAGATGTATTGTTTGTAACTTATGTGGATCTAAATCTTGATTTTTCAGGGACATGCGCAGACTGAACAGCTTCGATGAGAGTCCAAGCTGAGCAGAGAGGTGATGCTGTGCAGAGAGCTGGCCAAACTGCACAGCACCCCAAGGACCCTGACTCCAGGCACTGGCTTGCAGGGGGCTCACCTTCCCTCAAATGGGTTAGGAATTTCTGCCCATCATCTTCAAAATAGCCTCCTGGCTGTAGCACTCACCCAAAGAATGGTGCATTGAGATTTGTGCTGTTTGCCAATCTGGAGGAGATTTAAACAGATTATGACAGTATATTTGGTCTTTTTCAGAACTGTGAACTTCATGAGCTATAAAGACATCTTTAGTCCTAAATAGCACAGCATCCATTTCCCACCCCCCCCCACCCCCCCCTTTTTTTTTTAATCCATTCAAGATGGGATTTACTGTTTGCACACATATCCATAAAGAGAATGACTCTTTTTCCGAGCATGAGGTCCTGGTCTGGTTTAGCTGAGCTCATCCCACTGATCTCAGTTACAGGCTAAAACAGGTGGCTGAATCCAGACTGCCTGTCAGGGATGGGCCTTGGCCTCTGCTAACTCCAGAACTGTGTCAGTTTGCCACATGGGAATTGTTTGGATGAATTCTGCCTGGCTCAGGACAAAATTGTGCCAAGGACCATTTAAAAAATTTATCAGTATAGACAATGACATTCATATCCTCAGGATGCACCATGATGCTGTTTCATTTACTAGTGTTAACGAACTTTACTAAGTAAATTATTTCAAAATTTTAAAACTGTTTCTCATAGGAAGAAGTGTGATTATCCAGATTCCTAGCTACATTTCTTCACCCTGTCTGAGGATTTGGCCTATAACATTTCTGATGTCCATGCTGCGATAATTCACTTCACTGCTGCAACACTTGCCTATTGCCCCTCCCCTTTCTTCCTCTTTCCCGCCTTGCAGATCTTTCCCTCCCTTCCCTCTTCTCTCTCACCTCTTATTCAAAATAATCAAGATATAAGAAAGATGTACTTTCAGAGGCCAATTAAACACAGCAGGGCACCAGCTGAGATGAGGAGCTGCAGTGAGTGAATTTAAATCAAGCTGCAGTTTCTGAGAGATGATCTTTGTACCACCACTGGAATATTTGTTAACAGTGGCAGGGGCTTCAGGCAGATCTGCACATCACCCGGGATGCTAAGCCTTACTCAGATCATTGTGCGAGCCAGAAGTGTGAGTAAAAGAAAAAAAAGGAAAACCAGTTAAATCATAGCTTGTGAATCACAAACACGTCTGCAAAATTTTATACCGAGATCTTCCATGTGACAAGCAAATGAGAAACAAAAGAGAAAGAGACATAGCTGGGTAAATCACAGTATTAACATACATTTATATAACATGGGATTGTAGTGGCTCAGGATTGCAGAGGATTTAAGAAAATAATTTTCTTTTATATAAGGCAGCTACTTTTCACTACTGGCATTATCATCTCATGTTTGTACTCTCTGCTTGGCAGAGACAGTTTTTAGACACCACTCCACTGAAGTAGAGATGCTTTTATAAAGGAAGGAATCATCATGACCCCATGGATTCTAGGCTGACCCAAAATTTCAGCCCTTGCCATGGAACATCTCCCCCAGCTCCACTTTCTCATTCTTCCCCTGCAAAGTCCTTGATCTCCCTGGGTGTGAGCCAGCCTCGGCCCCGTGGCAGATGGCAAGGGCAGTGTGACTGTGTGTGCTGCTGCTGCGGCTGCTGCTGCACTGCCCCTGACCCCGGCCTGAGCCCCCACTGCCTCTTGGCCCCTGGCCAAGGGTCCAGCTCTCGTCTGCCCGTGGCCTTTGGAGCCAAAGCTGCATCTGCGTGGTGGCTGAGGATAGGAAGTAAATAATTCATCTGGCTGTCTCTGCAGCAGGGAGCTAGGAAATAAAATGCCCTCTTTTCTGAAATAGCATTGGGTCAGCTAGCCAGGTGAACGCCCTTCAGGGTTGTTCACGATGCCTTCTGGCACTGAAAGCAGTGGGAATTTTACTTTTGTCTTCTGTGCCAGAAAGCTGAGAGATAGGACAGATGCAGGATTCTCAGTTTGCTGTTTACTTGGCTCTGTCTCATGGTAAAGGATGGTTTATGTATGACATGTCCTGGATTGCCCATATACCAACACATTTGCTATGTGCTGCAGCTGAGACAATTTTTTTTTTTTCAGATAAACAAGTGAAAATGAATTTGTAGTGGCATCTCTTTTCCTGTCTCCTGTGATGCTTGCAGGGGTCATGGCAATGGAATGTATTTCCAGAGCTCCATGCACAGGTGCTGCCAGGAGGCTCTGCCAGTGTGGCAAAGGAGTCACAGCAGGACTTTAATCAGTCACAGCAGAGCAAAAGAGCACTTTGCAAAATGTCCTGAAGACCGAGCATGTATCCCTGTTAGTGCCCTACCTAGCAATAACAGCAGTAGAAAGATTTCAAGGTTCTGCCTCTTTCCACAAGTCAGCCTTTAATAAATGATTAAGCTCTGCACTTAATAATAAGTGCTGGGAGAATTTAAATGGGTTGCAGTGCCCAGGCTTGGCTTCTCCTCCCTTTTGGAAGTAAGGCTTAAGACAAGCTTATAAAACCTGAAGAAATGCAGCTGTGACTAATTCTTGGCTGCAGCTGGGAGGAAGAGAGAGGGAAGGCATAAAGGGCAAACATGGTTTTCTTGAGCGCTCATGCTGGCCAGGCCTCTGTCTGCTTAGCCTGTTGAGACTCGCCAAAGTGACTGCATGGTCCATTCCATCTAGGCCTACAAACTCCAGGTACACGGCCTGATAGTTATACGAACTAATAATATAAATCATAAAATTAAATAGTATGATTTCATTCTGTAAATGATTTGGAGACATAGTTTACAGGAAAGACAGAACACAAAGAAAAATTGTATTGCATGGTATAATATTTTGTGAGCTTTTTGTGGTTTAATATGATATAAAATCCATATTAATAGGTGTCATTTTTATGAGGAAATTTATAGCAAAGTATGGCAACTTCTTTGCTGTAAGAAAGTTAAATTTGATGATTGCAAATTTTTTAAGGTTTTATGTTTTTTATTTGCATGGATGTTTTGGTGTGAAACAGTGAATTGTTTAAACTTGAGAACTTTTATGATATATGCTCTTTTGTTAGTCACTTTGTTCATGATTGGCTTTTCTGCGGCATCAGTAAAAGAATATGGTATCTGTGCATGGGCCAGAATGACATCTGTACTTTTTCACTTGCATCAGCTGAAGAATGTGTAGCCTAGAGACACAATTAATGCTAGGCTGGCCTCTTCCCCAAATGAGTAGTCTCTTATGCATAGCTTTATATGCCGTATGTGAAGAGCCAAATTAGTCCCACTTGGGTCCCACTTTCCTCGGTCATTTCAGGAACTAACTCCACAACAGTGGGTGTTTGTAGAGATGCAGTTTTCCATGACTGAACTGGTATTCACCTATAGAGGGATTTTTCCATTAAACATTGTGTGAGATGTTGGGACATAAAACACATCAAGATATACGTATTGGTAAAAATCTATCAAGATTTAATACCTCTTCTGAGACAAAGAAATCAAGGTGTAAAAGCTGCTGCTATTTTCCTTCTTTGGCTGGGGCTGAAAAAAGCACTCTAAACTGTATCTGCATGCAGATATGGGAAGTTGCCAGCTTTCTTCATTGTGTCTTCAGCATGGAAGGACAAAACCACAGGTGAGTTACCTGACCTAAAAGGCCAGTTCCAGGACAGATGCAGTTAGGCATACAGAGATTGCTGTGGATGTGGCAAACCCTGATGTCTTCCTGGGTAAGGGATTTTTTCTGCTCTCGGCATTTCTACTCTTGGCAGCTCTGTAGTGACTGAGAATTAGAAAGTAGGAGAGCACATTGGGCCATTGGGTAAGTCTACAAGCTCATGGGAATATTACTATATATTAGCAAAACAGAAAAAAAGATCATAATAGAATGATCTAGGTTGCTAAAGACCTCTCAGATCATCAAGTCCTACAGTTAACCTAACATTGCCGAGCCCACCACTAAACCATGAGCCTAAGAGCCACTTCGACATGTCTTCAGGGATGGTGATTCCACCACTTCCCTGGGCAGCCTGTTCCAATGCTTGATGACCCTTTTGGTGAAGAAATTTTTGCTCATATCTAATATAAACCTTCCCTGGTACAACTTGAGACCATTTCCTCGCATCCTGTCACTCATTACTTGGGAGAAGAGATCAACCTGGCTACAAACTCCTTTCAGATAGTTGTAGATAAGGTTCCCCCTTTAATCTCCTTTTCTCTAGGCTAAACATCCCCAGCTCCCTCAGATGCTGCTCCTCAGACTCTTCACTAGCTCCACTGCCCTTCTCAGGACTTGCTTCAGCCCCTCAATCACAGGATTGAAGGTGTGGCCTCTCCAGAGGTGAGTACAGTGAAGTCCCTAGTCCTGCTGAACATTAGTTCTGATACAAGCCAGGATGCCATTATTCTTCTTGGCTACGTGGGCACACTTCTGGCTCATGTTTAGTAAAGATAATAGGATG
Organism: Campylorhamphus procurvoides; assembly: GCA_013396655.1. Taxonomy (NCBI): domain Eukaryota; kingdom Metazoa; phylum Chordata; class Aves; order Passeriformes; family Dendrocolaptidae; genus Campylorhamphus; species Campylorhamphus procurvoides. Next base: position 397,156 of record WBMV01003877.1, on the reverse strand, counting down.
CAGCAGAAGGTGGTAGTTAAGAGTTTCCTGATTTGTATAATGCAACTTAATTTGTGCTTTTCTTCTCCTCTATTTTGCCTCTGAGCCAGAATTTGTGGCCATCTGTGATGTGCTTTGATTGGAAGTGACTGAAGGCATTGTACTGGAAAGAACTGTTGCATATTTGAGTTATGTAGTTTTACATACATACTAGGACGTGTGGGCTTTCTTGCTGGTCACACAAGAATCTCAGTATAAGGTTTTGATGAAACTATTAGGTATGTTATTTTGATCACATATCTTGGAAGATAATTTAGAAAACATTCAGGAAAAAAACTCACAATGGAGGCAAGATATGTTTCCATCTTTGTCTTCTGCCTTTAAAAGTTAATCTAGATTATATACTACACATGGCATTAATATATTACAATTATACTGATGAATAAAAATAATTAAAATTGAATCTGTCTTTAAAATGGTTTCAAGAAGCACTGTAAATATTAAAAATCCTATATAATAATGGTATTTTCTTAGTTTGTTTATAATATTTTTGTTTGCCTAAAACATGGTGTAGCTGGATATTGGGGATATTGTTAATGTCTTTACAATACAATTTAATATCTTAAAACCTGAATTGTTTTCCAGGGGAATTTCTGACTGTTATTTTTTTGACTACTCAACAATGGGATAATTGCAACATATAAGGACAACTTTAATCTTAAGTGAGTAATATTTATGCAGTCTCAAGATAGATTTTTTTGTTTGATAATATGTCTATGTGTTTATGTGTGAATTTATAATTCACATTTCTTCTGTTTGTTAGTGAAAAGTTATGGGGAAAAAAACCCAATAATTTGAAGGCCACCGTCCTGTGTCAGAACACCATCATCTTCTCAAGCACTTCAAAGCACTGCACACTAGTGAAGCATGGTACTAGTTCTGGTACACTAACTGATATCCTCATAAAATATAACTAGAAATCTCCTTTGAAGTAGAACCATAAGGATGGTAGTAAATGAGAAAATGTGAGAGGAAGAAGAAAACTATGAAAATGAAAGTTATTCCTTTTAGGTTCATTATCTAGAACAGGTCTTGTAATGTTAGAGAGAAAACAAAAAAAAAGCTTCCTTCCAAAATTCATAGGAAGACACAAACATTTTTGTCATTGTCTACCATCCATGTCCTTAACACTAACATTAAATCAATTTGTTTCTAGAGGGGGAAGGATGGTTATATGATCATATCACTGCCTTATGCTCTTGTTTTTTTCTGTGATCAATTCAATCATGTATTTATGCACCAAAGTCATTAGAACTGCAATGGTAATCAGAAAAAGGAAATGGTCCCCATCTATCATCTTGTTTCTAACAAGAAGAGGTAACAGACCATTTTAGTTACAGTGCATTAATGCTCATTACTGCCTTAATGAAGATTTGTGTTGCTTTTCCAAGAACCTTGAAGCTAATCTTCAATTTCCTTCTAGCTTTCAAAGAAACACTAGTTTTCACATGACTTCAGCCTATTGGAGCAGATGAAGTATTAGTCTGACCATTATAAAACATAGTTTCATCAGGAAAATTAATATGAAAAACACAAAGTAAAATCTAGTTATTACTGTGGCTAAATCCTGTGAGTTTGGCAAACACTGACTGACTCAATCCCTTTGATTGTGCCCAGACCTTTCTCTTAGCAGCTGTATCTATACTGCTAACACATGGCTACTATTAAACCATTACCTCTGAAACTATTATCACATATTCAAGTCTATGTGATTGTGATATATTATAGTAACCATATGGCCACTGCACATCTTGCCTAAGCTAGATTTCTGCATAACTGGGCTCAGTATTATTTCAAGGACCTTCATTCTTACAGTGAAACACCTAGGCTGCAAAGGCAAATCCCAAATGATTTTGGCTGATAACATTTTGTGATGTGTCACAGGCTATTACAACACACATGGCTCACAGTGAATACTGCTTGTGATCCGGCTTTCCTTGGAGCAGTGTTTGCTGTGTTTGTCCTGTCCTGCTGAGATTAAGTTCCAAAGACCTGCATGCAGGGCTGATTGCACGTCCCAGAAAGGAAGGCATGCCACAAAACCTGCTTTTCTGGTGCCCCATGTCACTGCTGTCTTGGGACTGGACACAATTAACAAGCAGACAAGGGACTGAAATTTTGCTTACTAATACAAGCATTAGGAAACACGTCCTCTCTAAACAGTGGGTTCAGGTTTTCACTCTGTTTTTGCATCCAACAGAATTGGGTGTTTACTCAAACTGAACACCTGTTCAAACATCTTACTCTATCAGACAGCCTCAAATATCTGAGGCTCCCAACACATAAGGAGTTACTTCCCTGAGTTTTGTTTAAGCATCTGTTGGAACACCTTCATCCTTGGTAATTACTTGTCATTTGGACACAAAGAATTCTAAAGAAAGGAAGTACCTTAGTGAACCTAGGAACATTTAAATGCATCCTAAGGAAAGACCAACTTGAGTGTTTTTTGAAGAGCTTTAATTTTGTTGGCAGGGCTACTGGGAACTAAGAAAGTCCTTTACACTTGGAAACAAGCTTGCCAAACCATTTCCTTTGCGTATCTTGTTCTGCAGAAGTAACAGAATATTCCATTCCTGCATATTTTAATGCAAAGGGAAAATGGTGTATGTAGAGTCAAGGAAAACAACTTTCTGACCATGCTGTTGCTGCTTGTTCCCATGGTTTATGTGTAACAGTGATGACACACAATTCTTCCTTCTGATGGAAAGGATATCTGTCATGAAGAGAAGCTCTGTTGCTCCCTGAAAAATTGACCTCTTTTACTGGTAGCAACTTGGTAAGTTTGTTTTAATTTTTAGATATGCAACTTGCAAAAATTAAAATGGGCTCTAGGGATATGACCATCATTCTGTTTAACATCAGCTTTCATCAGCCCAGCTCCATGGCCTTGATTCATGTTGGTGCGAATGAAAAGAGAATTGGGCTCTGAGTTTCTGGGGTTTTTTTTACTATGCAGGAAAACTAACATAATTATAAAATGAAGCAGTGTAAGAATACTGTGGAGTATGTCTATATGGAGATATAGATCAGTGACTTGGTTTAACATATGGCAGTCAATTCTGTGCCCAGTAGTAGGTATTTGAAGAATAAAGAACTTAATTGTGAACAGCTGTTTCCACATACTTAATAAAGTGTGCATGGCCAGTTCAAGCTCTATAAAGTCTAAACCATAGTTTTATAAAACACATACTGGGGCCATGCACATTTTTCAGGGAGTGTATCAGACATTCTGACAAGTCCTGTCTATCTTTTGGTTTCAGATACAGATCTCTGAAAATATTTTTCCTGTTTTTTCATAGTGTAACAGGCTTGGAGGACTCTCTAATATTTGAAAAAACATGGCTATTCTTATGCAAAAGGAGCACTAAGTTATTATTATTATTATGTTTTTCCACCTCAACTATTCTATTTTGTTGTTAAAAGGAGAAAAGGATAGTGGCTTAGGAATGGTTTTATTTCAGCTTGGCTTATGGCTTCAGAACTACCAAGAATATCAGTATCCTTTGGGAGTTGGGAGAGGTCAGAAATTAATAGTATCTACTTAATCTGCAAACTATCAGCAGGAACTGAGAATCCTGAGCTCTAGAAATGATCCACAGCTGTTATTCATTCAGCTGTCAATCCCATTCTTTGCTTTTCAGTAATGAAGATTAGCAAACACTAAGGTGCATGGCCAGGCACTTGGGTTTGAAAGGTCTTTTGCAGTGTGAGCAACTAACGTGTTTTCATTCCTGTTTTGAATGAGGAGTCAAGGGGTCCATTTCTATCAGCAGTGTCTGCTCTGGAGTTGCTTCTGTGCCATCAGTGGGTATCAGCTCTGGTCCTGCAGAGTGGCCACATAGACTTTTTGGTTCCAGATGAGCCCCTCTGATGTAGTAGGTCAAAACTGCAAGATGTTTTTTGAATCATTTCTTGGTTCCAAAGAGCAGGAATTATTCTACGACTTCCTATAGAAGCCAAGGACTTTCAGGTCTGAGTTCAAGATGGTTCAGGGAAGAAGTGTAGAAACTCTGCAGTGGGTTAAGCAATCACAGTAAGATAGCTGAATGAGACTGAATGGCTTTAAGAAACAGGTTGTGCTACAAGTTTTAAAGGTATGTTGAGAATCGCTGTGTTTTAGCAGTGGTTTGATGTAATTAGACTAAACAAAACCTCAGCAATGGGTTTAATAGCAGGAATTTACACCTGTTGAAATATATCCCCTGGAGAGAGGACTGTCCTTAAAGTTTCCACATCACTATCTGAAATGCATAAACATAGTTTTGAAAGGACATATTTCTGCATTTACATGAACATGCAGTATTCTGCCAGTCAGCACTGAGTTTGTACAAGTAAAACTAAATAATATAAAAAATAGATCAATAAAGAATGGACAAAAGAAGATCAAAAGGGTTTAAAACAGTCTATAAATCTTGCCTCTCCACTGCCCAGTTTCCATGCTTTTGTTTCTCCATTTGACCTTTAAGCCCGGAAGAATAAACTTGCACATCCAATATAAATAAATGAATAAACAAAGTTGGAAAGTCTCACATACATCTTGTTCAATTTCTAAGCAGCTAATGTTAAATGAATGAATATTACCAAGCAGAAAGTCGAGCGAGGTCAGCAGCACTAAAGGACAATTACTTGTTGACATTTTTTAGTTAAATGGTCCTATGCATGGTTCTTTGAGCTCAATTATTTTTTACTTTAGACTTTTGGATGCAATTTACTATGTTTATTTTTAATAACAGAGGAAAAAAGATCTCCCAGTTTCCCGTTCTTGATCCCTTTATGCATGTTTTCAAGAGGCTTGGGCTCTTCAGACCTGCCTTCTAGTGTGGCCAAGGGCTCCCAGCTGCCACACACCTCCAAAGGGGACCTGGCACTAGAGGGCGATGGAGACATACACTTTTCCCAGAGCATCTCAATTTGTTAGAAAGCAAAACCAGAGGAACCCGATATTAATTACCAAGTTCTTGAAAGAAGGGTGTGCTACTGCTCTGCTGTCCTCATTACCTTCTGCTCTCATACCTTCTGTCTGGATTCTGCGTCATCCCCTAAATCCTGTAGTAGTTCTCCACATTCCTTCCTTCCCATTATTATCACTTTTTGCCCTTCAGAATTGATGCTCTGTCCTTTAGCACGTGATCTGAAACCTGTTTTCAACTCCTGATCAATGGTATTCTACTCAGGAGTCTTTCTTCTCTTTTCCAGTCTTTGCCTTTGGCTCTGGCCTTTTCCTGACCTTACCCATTTTCCATCCATCTTTCTGTTTGTCTGTCCTGCCCTTTTCTCAAGGAAATTCCTCAAGGAATCACTCCCATCATACATCCTGCCCCCATCCTGCGCTGAAAAAATGCAAAAGCCATGAGGATGTGAAAATAAGATGTAGAAGGTGTGTCATCATCAGTGCTAGGGATTAAGACAGTGAAAAGAAGAGGCTGGGTCCTGGTCTTTTGTGCCTAAAGTGTTCATCTATGGCACAGTGCATGAATAATTCATAAGTAGGTACCATAGCTAGACTTTTCTGTATTCTGGGTAAGTGTTGCAATCACTAAATCTTGATGTCATGTAGGATAGGTTCTTCAGGAGGAGTTCCTTCAGTGATTGGTTCACTGATGATCTGAGGAACAGATAAAAGCAGCTTGACTTCTGGCTGAGGGAGGCTGAAGCCTGAACTGTTTGCTGCCTAACTGCTGAGGTTGCTGTATGAAATTGGATGGGGTCATAAGAGACCATGGATAAGCCAGTCAGCCTCTGAGCTGGCAGTGAACTGAGGATCCTGAGCTCCAGCGAAGACATCAGGATACCCTGCGTGGACTTTCCCCATCTGTCAGCTCGAGGCTGCTCCATGTTCACACAGATATCAGTGTTCACTTTTGTGTGTCGAAGGCAGAGGGAGGAAACTGTCTTCTCTGCTGTGTGCAGGCAGCTTCAAGAGGTGCTCTGGTGGTTAGGAGGCAGTAGTGTTTTATGCCTGTTTCTGCTGGTGGGAAGCTGTGCCTGGAGATGGGAAGCTGCGCCTGTGGCTCTACATGACATGCTCTGATGCTCACAGGTTTCTCCCTTTGAGGTTGCCAGCTTTTTTCCTTCTCAAACTTGGGACTTCAATGACTTGGAAATGTATCCTGGATTTGTTACTTTAGAACTTTTCCTCTTTACAGAAGACTCAGGATTATTCCATGGTGGAGGCAGTCTGTCTGTAGATCTGTTATCCCACTTGCAATATTCTTTCCCTAGTAGCAAATATGCCATACATCCCCCACAGGTGACTCCAGGTTAAGACATTGCCTCTATGCTTGTAACTTCATAAAGCCACTTGAAAGAATGTGTGAGGGAAAAAATAGAATAATGAGAAGGGCGGGGAAAAAGACTCCTCTAAGTCACCATATTTTTTTAAGAGCATGCTGAAAATTGCATCAATGAACAACATGGTCCTGCAAATGGATGATTCATCTTGCATTTGCTTTTCATGGCTTCATACTATTCGTTGTCACTTCACTCACTCATGTCATGCCTGATGGGCATATTCTCTGTTGCCATGAAGACAAAAACTCACCAGGCAAATGACTCAATGCTCCCAAGCTCTATGAAACTGTAGTGCAAACAGTTCTCAAAAGCATCAATTTTTAAGTTATTAAGGTGACAAATAGTTCCTCCTCCTCCAGAAAAAGAAATCTCTCACCCCATCACTGCAAGATGTGATTCCAACTGTATTTCCCTAGAAATGATATGATGACAGGAGGGTATGTGATTGAGAATGAGAAGGTATTACACAGACTCACATTCAAATTCATTACCAGGCAGTGAGACTGATGACTCAGAGTTAGAAAAAAAATCAAACAACCAAAGATCATGTCTCAGTCAGTGCTCATAACAAACTTGAATTCCCATTTGCACAGCTCATATACATGGGAATTACATCGCACGCTTAGAATCAATTTGCATATGCTGTTTCTACTCAGTCACACAACAAATAATGTATTAGGAGTGCATTTTAATGCACTATATTATCATACAGCTTGAAATGCTGTCTTCTGTTAATGTGCCTTTTGAAGGCTGTGAGCATGCATGTGTGTGTGTTCATACTTGCTCATTCCTTCACTGCTCCTGTTAGCGTAAGGAGGTCTTCTACCTCAGGGACCACATGAAAAAGGCGAATTTGGGAATTGAGGAGTTGGTAGAAGTAACAGATAGATATGTATATTTCAAACTGAATGCTTAAATCTCTTCTTTGGCACTGGAGAATTATCTGATATGCAATCAGAGTTCAGAATCTGGGCCAAAGTCCCCAACAAGGCAGGCTCACGGGGTCTCCATCTGGCCTCATCCTTCAAAAAGATCAGGCCCTTCATTAATTAGAGAACTGTGATCTCAGAGCTGACCAGCCTGAGTGGACCTGCTTTGACAATGTAGTTTTTTGCTGTGATGATTCACTAGTTCTACAGCTTGCTAAGTACCAAAGAACTCCAGAATATGCTGCATCACTAGCTGATTTTTTGGATCACTGATAATAAAAAAACCTCAAATATATCTACACTATGTTTTCAGTGATCGGAAAAGTAAAAAGCAACAACCTCTCCAACTCAAGACCTATGCATCAGTACATCAGATTAAGCCAAACAAAACTACATTTTGAATTTCAACCTTTCTCTTGTTATATTGTCTGGTGAAAAACCTGGGTGTCATGGAGGGGGAGGAGTTCAGCAACTTTACCTTACTTGCTATTTAGCTATTTTCAATAGCCATTCTTCCTTTCTTTGCCACAGAGTGCTTGGAACTCATACTGCCTGATGTGCCTGAAGAGCAGCTGTGAGAGCTGCACAGGCCTTTTCAGCTGTAAAAAGCTGAATAAGTGATAGAGGTGTTTCTCATGTCTTTCTGTGCAAGTTCTCCTGATGCTGTTCCTTCAGTGATGCTCTCCCCAGGACAGTATTGCTGTCTTATTCCCTTTCCTTTCCTTTCCTCCCCTTCCTGGGGATGATGGAGGAATTTAAGCAGACACTCATACATCATGTCTTGCACTGTGTTCTCTGCTTATCACTGCGTATCAGACTTTCCAGTTGGCTCAGAGGTAAATTAAACTGTATTTCAGGGATTCAAACTAAACTATGCCAGGACCTGTTTTGTAGCTGGAAGACTGACAGGTTTGTCCTGTGAATTTGATCAGCTTGGAGCTTGAATATATGTTCCTTATTGCTGGCTGTTAAATAGCATTTGACTTGGAATGGATTTTATTATTCCATCATCCATGAGTTATTAGTGATCAAAAGTGATGTACAAAAAGACTGATGGTTTCCATTAAGATTGTGTTATACTAGTGTTTACAAGACACAAACTTGAGACAATTGTCTCTCTTTTTGTCTTTGTTTGAATGGTTTTGATGACTTTAACTGTTTTTAGATATTTGAGGAATGCTTGAAAAAAAGTAAAGAGGACCACATCAAGGGAGAAGAGAGAAACTTGGTTGTACCAAGGATCACAACAAAAAGTGGTATTTTTGAAAAGCTAGCAAGCACTTTAAAAAAGCACCTAACTGTGGTAATTTTAATAATATTTCACTGTACTTTCTAGAATCTGAAAATCAAGAACAGTCTGGCAAAGCAAACACCATGTGGTTCTACTGAGAAAATGGATGTCACAGTTTAAATCCTGAAATGTTCTTTTGCATATTATTTAAATGATTTATATTAGCCTGGGTACTCCTAAGGCATACAGGAAATACTAGTTATTCTAGACACACTGAAATTGCAACTTCATTGTAAAACCTCTCTGCAGTTAAGGTCTCACTTGGGAAGATAACTAAGGCCTAAAATTTTGTTTAAGAAGATAACTTCTTAAAAGGGTAATTCATCATTAATGGACCTGAACAGAGCACTCTACTTATTATGTGTATGTCAACCAGTTTCCTAATGCAATACTGTCTCATTACTTCTATTCTTTCCATATGAGGGGTGCTGGGTTATCTCTGCATTACAGAGTGCATTACACTCTGGAATAATAAGGAATTAGCCTTAAACTTTATGTCAGAGGTAAAGAACTGCAGGATTTACTTACATCATCTACCACTTGGTTGTACTAAATGCTACAATATACAATAGCAGAATAACCTTCAGAAGGTCGGCATGCATAAAATACCAGGTGAGATACACTGACTGTAGAGATCATGTTGTCACGTGCACTCCTGATTTCCTCTTGTATGCTGGTTGCTATTTATGTGGACATCATATCGTAGTGGCACATACTGCTCCTGACTTTTAGGGAATAGGTGAATAAATGTCAAAGATGGTTGCAGAACTTGCTTGGATAAGCCAAGAATGATGAATATGGAATCTTACTTGAAAATCCGTTTTAATGCATTGAAGAAAAACTTACATGAGAGATAGCCTGTTGACTGCATATATAATATTTTGTTTCCCACAGGCTGAAGCATATGGGATTTAACTACTACACTAGGAATAACACATGCATACTGCACATATGGCATGATGATGTGAGCAACACAGAGCTAGGACACCATCAAGGAAGATAAAGAGTGGTTTCATTTAAACATGAACACACAGAGATGTGAACAGCAGGGCTAAAGTATCAGATGTTTGGGTACAAACTGCTGTGGCAAGGCAGTGTCTTTGCTAGCCCTCCCTCCAATAAATACAAGATGAGGAGCAAGAGTATTGGTGGCCTTGTGTTGGTGCTGACCAGGAAAGCTCTTATTCTATAGTGACTGGAGAAAAAACACAAAAGAGGATACAAAGCAAGACTTTACTGCAAAGTATTGCTGCCATTACTACTTTAATAAGCTGCTGAATTCAGGCCTGCAGTTCCAGCAAAAATGATGTGGGCAATTTGTTCTCCTGAAGTAACATCTGCAAGCAAGACAGCTTGATGGCCTTTAACTGATGGGAGACCATCTTTGGGTGGGTGATCATTTGCGAATGGGAAATAGGAGAGAAAATTCCTCTAGCATGAAAAAAAAAAAAGTCAGAAAAGAGTAAAACAGACCTTTGTGCAGAAACTGAAAAGTACTTCACTGAAAGAGAGCACCTATTCTTCAGAACTGTTGTTAATCAGTTGAACAAGCTTAAGGAAGTCACGTAGGGTGGAATTTCACCTACTTCTGCTCTCTAGATCTGTGCAAGAACAGGGCCATCAAATGAAACCAAACAAAGAAAGGTTCAGAAGGAACAAAAAAAGGTGGTTCATTATGGTATTTGAGAAAGTCCTGGATGTTTAAAATATGCATAGGTGTAAGGGAGGACTGAAGAAACTAACAGAAGATAAATTGCTTCAAAACGCTTATAAATACCCATCATGAAGATTTTTGCTGAAAGTGAAAAATGAGACTGGACTGGTTTTTGCTCTCACCTGAGCAACAGAAAGACATTATCAAGTGTGTCTAACAAGCAGGAGACAGGAAGAAATGGTACAAAGGGGACTGTTGTGTCCCTGGGAAGGCCTGGGAATCCAAAGACCTCTGTTTGGGTGAGTGCAGTGGTCGCCACAGACACTTCCACAGTTCATGGAAATAGGTGGTTGCACAGAGGGCTAAAACAGGCCTCAGGATTTGGCCAGTACATACAGTCATCCTCCACATCTCCCACATACTTCTTGACATGTATGGCTTTGACCAACGCATCTTTCAGATTTCTGCTCAATTTATCAGTGGACCATACAAAGAAGAACTAGATTACATGCCTACTGTATAATGAATATAATAGGTAAGTTTTATGAAAGCTTCAGATACCTGGTTTAGAGTGGGACTCTCCCTTCCTTTCTTAGGCTATAATTCTATAAACTTAGTTGCACATCCATTGACTTTAAGAAGTGAATAAGACAGCTGGACTCTGTATTTTTGAGCTGATGTATTTAATTATAAGAAGAAAAATTTTGGAAAAAGTGGTTGATTTTTCAAAGATACACGTTCATGTGAGCTGAAACTATTCATACATTTCAGCTAAGTAAAAAAGACTTGCTCCAAATATTTTTTATTGTTATTTTTTATTTTTATTTTTTGAACACACACACACAAAAGAAATACTATATTTTCAAAAGAGAAATACTACAAATATTCAACTTTTTATTTTAACATAAAGAACCCCAAACAAAAAAAAAACCAAAACCAAAACAACTAAAAAAATTTGTCTTTTCCTTTAAAAAATGAAATAAAATACATTTTTCCCCTGAAAACTCATTCTACCAATATCTCCTTTGCACCCATAGAGCTGATGAAATATGTGCTGAATATCCTCAAATAGTGTTAACTTAAATATCTAAATGAAAGGTACCTACAACTTCAGTATTTTTCCCCCAGACATGCATGTGCAAAGGAAAAAGAAAGCGATTTATTTAATCTGGCTCAAAATGTTTCTTCGAAGACAGATAACTTTTAACAGAAAGCTTGAAGTCTCTCAGATTTCACCTCACATAACTGTGGATTGTCAGTATAAAGGTAGTTAAGGTCAATGCATAATGATCATACTGATTCATCACCAAATATTTGTTTGCGGTCCTTCGAAGAAGGAGATTATATCTGCTGGTTTTGGCATGTCATGCTGCTTTAACATGTTTTACTTTCCTCCTAGAGATTTACCCCACCCCCTAATGAGCTATTAATCAGAAATCGGTGCACTAGTGTAAGTCTAGAAGATGAGATGAAGATCTCTGGAGACACCTTTCATCCCATTTTGCTCTTTTTATGGGGCCTCAGCTTCTTTTATAACAGCTCACTATTTAATAGCCAGTGTCACTTTAGCCTGGAAGTTCAAAAGACCTATAAATTTCTTGACACAGCTTATCTGTCACTGAACAGGAAGTCTACAATAAAATATGGTAATAAATTAATAATCAATAATAGCTGACAAGGTTTCTTCTTACCCTTCTTTGTGAGACATCTTGAGCAGCTGGACCACCAGACTGATTATGTCTCACAGCAGAGGGCTGCAAGGCAGAGCTGAAATTTTGGGATTTTCTCCTAAAATGTCTTGTAAAGACATTTTTCATAGCTCAGACTGTTATTTCATGGATTTAACTTCTCTGTAGATAGATTAAAATGCAAAGACCTAGAGACGTGAGACCTTCTCTCTTTTTCACAACAGTTAACTTTGGAACCTGGTTATATCTGCTTGAACATCAAAGCTATTATTACTTTAATTGACATGACTTTTAGCAAATCTACAGACAATGAATAGCTTTTTTGTTTGTGATACAGTATTTTTCCTAAGGAGGAAATAAAACCACATCTCAGCACATTCTCTTTTAATCTCACCCAGATGTGGAATAGGTTAGAGATTTCTAGTTACTGTTATGTTTACAACTACCTTCCACTTTTTTTTTTTTTTTTTTTTTGCCTGAATACAGAAAGTGTCCAATCCTGATTTTGGTCTCAGGATCTAATGATACTGCAGAAAGGAATCAAGGGATTTTTCTGAGTGCTCGAGAAAGAGCAGCTTAAATTATTTCGTGCCTACCCCTTCCTGTCCCAGGGCTGACTCAAGGTTAGCCTGGGAGACTGGGAAAGGTTGTCAATTCAACACACCATAAATGACATGGATGCACAACACTTCTTTGGATATGTGAGTTGAAATCAGTCTTCCTTTATTACTGAAATATCTAGTGCTGTATTAAATGGTGTGACAAATATCTGTCACACGGACTTCATTTCCTCTCTGTTTGATTTGTTTTACACTCAACAGTGCCTAAACTGTATTAACTAAACAGCCTCAGAAGATTTCCTATTCTACTTTCTTTTCTCAAAGAGCTATAGACATGCTGGATACTGCATGCCTGTTGCTACTGCTGCTATTGTCAAATCTCGGAATGATAAATACTGCTGTTTTCCAGCAAGTGTAGGGACAGCACTTTGAGTCTTGAGGGGTGGGACAATGAGTTATGAAGCATGAACTTGCTAACAGAGATCTTCAACACTGCCTCTGCCTCTTTCAAGCTCCCATAACTGCTTTATACAAAAGAGGTGGCATAAGACTTTTCCTTAACTTTGGTGTTGTGTTGCACAATGTGTGAGTGGTTCCCATAGATGAATTCAATCATATCACAGGAAGAATTGGATCACAGAATGGCTATGTGCAAATATTTTGCTGCAAGAATTGAAATATCTTATTTACTGTGTTACAAATAAGGAACAACACCATTCTTCAAATCCCTGTAAAATCAGCCAAAGTCTTCTGTATAGGTGGATGCTATATGGTTTCCATATGGGGAGGAACACTTCCCAATCCATTGGTTTGACCAAGAGGACTGCTGCTGCTAGAAGAGGTGTCTAAGCCAGATGATTTCAGTTGTTGTTACTAATAAATGGGATATAAATGGGTTACTGCTAATAAATGAAGGCTGCAAAACCATCAAAAATGATGCTCATGGGTTGGTCAGAGATGTGTTTGGTGCAAAGACAAGTTTATGGTGGGTGGTAGAACATACAGATTATTTCAAAGGAAAGAACATTTGTCTGCATTTGTGCCTCCTACATTAAAATCAGAAATTCTTCAGTCTTTTGAGAGCCTTTGAAAAAGTCAAAAGCAGAGTATAGAATATGTTAGAAGTGAGTTTGAAGGTTTCAGGAATGGTAGCACCATGGCTCCCTAAATGTAAACACTGCTGTTTTTCTCTGCCTTTAGTTACTTATTCAATTAAAATGTTAGTCTGCATTATACAGTTTGTTCAAGGAATTTGCTCTGAGTTAACAAAATCTTCAACTTTATTGTAATAATTAATTCAAAGAAAAGACATTATTTTGTTGAACATATTCTATGCTGGGACTACTTATTAAGTCATTAAATAATACCACTGCTATCAAGAGCACATTAATGCTATCAGATCATTGTAAGAAGGTTTCTGCTGGAAACACTACATGCTTGTAGAGAGGTTGCAGACACCTTCAAAGGTTGCTTCTCAGCTCTAACAAATCAAGGTATGGACCTTGTGTGCTTATTCTAATGGGTAGCCAGTGAAATGCAGAAGTACAAACATAATATTGCAAATTCCCCACATCTAGAGATCTGAATACTTTGAACACTTCTAGGGAGAGTTAGAATCTCTGTGCTTGTACATCTAAGAAAAGACTTAAGCTAATAAACTGAGCAGAGCAAGAGCCTGTCTCCACTCCAAAGCAAGGGAGCACAAGCCTTATAACAGGACCATGGCTTTAAAGTCTCTCACTCTTTTTCCTCTCCCCACTGAAATAACAACTCACCTACTGGAAGGGTTCCTGATGCATGCCAGTTGTTGAAACAAGACTGAAAGACCACTAGCTGTCTGAAAATGTGCCAGAGTCATGCTGACAAACAAGAAGGGTTGATTTCTGGATTCCATAATTCGTGCCCATGCCCTAGCACTGCTTCCTTTACACCTCTAACTTGAATTAGGAAGGCTATATCCCACCTGCAACTAACACAATAAATCCCACCTCTCCAAAGCCACTGTGCAATAGATTATGAGTCACAGTGTGCCACATTTACTTGTAACTTCAGAAAGTTAGAACTTTAACAGAAGTACATAGAACAGAAAATTGTGTATACTGCAGCCGTGCTGGTAGCTGAGCACAATAACCCCAAGGAAGTGACAGTTTCAGGATGCTGCTGCTCCTACAGGGCAGGAAGAGCACACTTTTACCCTTTCTTTGGCTCTTGATTTTTCCCACAAGTGATTCTGAGACTTATCACATGTTGCTTCTCTGCTTGGTTTAAACTTTACTGTGAATTATGAGGCATTATGAAGCCTCATTCTGCTCTTTTTAATTTCACCTGATGCATTTCTTCTTCCAGCTGCCTTTCTAATAAAATTACCCAATAACCCTCCTGACATTTATAAAAAAAGAAACAAATGAAATGTTCTGGCTTATTTATGGTCATTCACTTTGTGCTGGTCGATTGCCACTCCTTGCAGGGTTTTGTGTGAATTAAACTGTTCACTACTCAAGACCAGTGTATTTAGATGGCTACTCAACCCTGTGCAGAACTTAAAACTGCAGTGTTAGAGTCTGGGTTGAAGCCACACAGAATTTGTCCCTTAACACTGTTTTAGAGTGAAAGATGATGTTTAGAGAGCAATGCTGAGACATTGGACTGCCTTCTATGTATCCAAACTCCAGTTTTACAAACTACAGAAACTTTTATTATTTGAAATTACTCCAGCCAAGAGTTACATTATTGATGACATAACTTCAACACAGACAGTGGCTTGAACATTCCCAGCTGGAATTCCTACTCCCAGCAGTCAGACATGAGGCTCATGTAAAGATGATAATCACCTCCTGACTGCCGACTTTTCCTGCCTGCTTAGTAAAGTATGTTCTTGCAGGGCCTGAGCTAAAACCCATGAGAAGTTTATGGGACACTTTGTACTGATGCCTTTGAATGTTGCATCATTTGAAAACTTTTTTTTTAATCCTAGGCCATCTTAAGGCATATTTTATAACTAATCACCAAGGCCTTTTACCTACAGCTACAGCTGGAATGACAGAAGTAGCCAAAAACCCACAATGACATACTTTGTACCATTGACTACAAGTACTGCTTTGGCCATAGGTCATGACTCATTGGAGTCATGTGAAACCTGCCACAGTGTGTAAAATTTAGCACATGTAAGAGGACTTCGGGTTTTTCATTTTTTTGGCTAGCAGGCTGCAGCCGCTCCCACAGTGAGTTCCACGGCATCCAGTGGAACCTTGGAAATCTCAGCGTCCAAGTCAGCTCTTCCAGGAATCAAACAAATTGTTCCAGGGAGTCTAAGTATTTGACCATGAAACAAGTCCCACTCTTCACTTAACTGAGGCTAGACACTCAGGTTGTTTGTACCTTTTGACTAAGTTCCACGTAGTAGACCATATTAAGCAGCCAGCTTGCTGCTTTGAAAAAAATTCCCTCTGAAGTCTGCCTGTGTTCTGGGATGCTCTTTGTGCAGTCCCTTTATGGCAAAGCAGTAACATGGGACAATATGACCCTGCAAAATACAAGTTAAATGAATTACATCCAGATTATCTAATGCCTTTGAGAAGTCACTCTGGAGGAAATCATGTATTTAAGGCTAGTGTGAGAGACTGTAAAGGAAAACACATTGCTCATGTTGTTTTTATGTGCTGTCTGTCATATTGCATGACAATCTTTAATGTAAGAATGTATATGAAAATTTTCCTTTAGTCACAGCAGTCTTCATTCATCCTGCCTAACTGCCAGTGGCTGTCTGAAGTCCTCAAGAAATGTCCTAATTAACAGGCATGCCTGTTAATGCATCAGGGTATTATGTCTGCTATGTATCATGGCATATCTGTTTTAGGGTGAAATTGCATATCAGTAGTGGACAATCATGAAAGAATGAATAGACAAAGGTTTCACAGTGTAATCCCTGGTACAAGAAAGACATCAGCCTCTTAGAGTGGGTCCAGAGGGCAGCAATGAAAATTGTCAGGAACTTTTCCTATGAGGAAAGCCCGAGAGAGTGGCTATTGTTCAGCCTGAAGAAAAGGTTCTGGGAAGACATTATTGTGACCTCTTAAAATTAAAGTGAGTTTAAAAGAAAGATGAAGAGGCCTCAACTTTATATTGAGACGTTTAGTGACAGGACAAGAGGCAATAGTTTTAAATTGAAAGAGGATATATTTAGATTGAAGATAAGAAAGAAATTTTTTACTGTGAAAGTGGTAAGACACTGGAACAGTTGTCCAGAGAAGTTGTGGATGCCCCATCCCTGTAAGTGTTCAAGGTCAAGTTGCGTGCGGGGTTGAGTAACCTGGTCTAGTGGAAAATGTCCCTGCTCATCACTAGCCTATCTAATGGACTGTGTGATCTTAAGGGTTGCTTCAAACCCAAACCATTCTGTGATTCTGTAAGAGGTACACTGCCTAACTGAAATGACCATACTGCTGCTGCTCATATTATATCAGTTTACATCCTATCCTTCCCCTTACCTTTTCATATTCTTTATTGCTTTTAGAGTATTTGAGAAGGTTTCTGTCAGGTCTTGTTTTGTATAGCAGTTCAATGAGGCCAATTCCAAGTAAGACTGAAAAATGCTATTAAGAGTCATTTTAGGCTCAGACAAGATACTGAAGTAGTAACCCTTGACTCTATCTGAAAATGCAGGAGCAAAGTGCTTGTCCTTATTAGAATGTCTGCAGTCACTGGCCTGCTACGAGAATTTCAATCATACTGGATTGGATTCATCTAACCTAGTCTAGAGCCATGTGTAATTATAAGTTCATCATCTAAGCTGGTTATGTAAGCCGCATCTATTCCAGTAAATAAATTGAGACAGGCCCATTTTTTTGTCGGTATTGGGAAGTGTCCCTGGCTAGCTCCTGAAATACACCCAGACTTTGTTTTGGAGAGTGCTAGTTCACTCAGGTCAAAACTACACCAGGGACCATGCTAACAGTTAGACAGTATGGACAATCGTATGCCAGAGGTTGACCACATACACTGCCTTTAATGATTTTATTAATTTAAATGTATCTGAAGACATTGGAGTGAGATGAACACTTCCAGAGTTAATTTGTTGCACCTATTGATAATCATCTAAAAGACACTGGATTAAGCTGTCATTGGAGGTACCTGTGCTGGCTGGTGTGAAGTCCTGTGGATACACTGAAGGAGCTTAAATGTTCTCATTAGCACAGAAACATAATTTTCTGTCCATTGTTTCCCATGTGTAGATGGAGCATTTAGTGATGTCTGCTAAAGCTTGACAAATATGGCATATGCCAGCTCCACACCCTTCTGCAGCAGTGCCTGCCAGAAAAACAACCAATCTCCAATGGCTCTTGATGCCTCTTTTGGGAAAAGAAGCTGCTCCTCAGGAAGGCAGCAGCTGTGGCATGAGATGACATCTACATTTGGTAGCAGTGATATGGTAAACATAGGCAAAACATACAGGGCGAGGAGCAGTGGAAAGGGAGAAGTATCAAAAGGAGACATAAATTACATTCAGACTTCCTCTGTGATATTGTAGTATGCTAAGTGAAAAACTGCAGAATCAGTGTGAAGTGATGGATTGCAAAGAAGTGGGTGTGCATGCAAAGGTTTACTTTTTTTAGTGTAAATGTGCTTTATTTCACTCCTGGTGAGTTGCATGTGGATATCTGCATTGTATAATTTACTCATGTGTTTTGCATTCCTCAATGATATCAAGTAAATTCTTTGGTCAACTCCTATAAACAGTGCTTAAATCATAAATGAATCAGACATCTCAGATGGCCATTAAGCTTGTGCCTGTGGAAATATGAACATTTTATATTTGCTGGCATGTGGAAAAGGTCATTATTTATTCTTCCTAGCCAGAGAGATGTATGAAATTTTACTTGCTGGAATGATTCCTTGGCATTTCCTAATATCATGGAACATGCTAAGTATTTCTTTTTTTAACAGAAGACAAAAAGGGAATATGACTGTGTTGCGAATGTTAGTTGGAAACAATTGGAAAGAGAGAACTAAATGTCCATGTTTATCCAGGAAAGGTAGATTGAAACTTGGAACCACAAAGGTATTTTTAACTAAGGAGGTCTGCACGATCCATTAAGCACTACTGCATCATTTTCTCAAAAGATTGGGGCCTCATCCTCTTCCTCTGGAAATTAATGGCAAATCCCCCATTAACTTCAATGGGAATAGAATCAGGTCGTAAGTCCAAAATTCTTCTCCTCCCCAGGTACATAAAAAGAGCTAAATGATTAAAGAACTGTTTTCAATTCCTCTGAAACAGACTTTAGTGTAAGTAGGAGGTGGATATCTCTTTTCCATGAGGCTGACTTCAGTGGGGAAATCTGCTAAACTTTTAAAAATTGAGATGCATTTTGTCCGTGGCTATCTAGGGAATAAAGTATTTGATAATAAATATATTTTGAATGAAACCTTTTTAAATTCTGTGCTTTCTGGTTGTGAGTAGGTGAACATAATGACAAACAGCCAGGGAAGGTCTGGAAGTCTTGACAGCCATAACATCCATTACTAAATCCTTCACTGTTTATTGTTAGGAGTGGTCTCACTGAAGCAGAAAACTTCCTATTCCAGAAGAAGGGGCTCTGTGGTAATAGATCTTAATATTGTGGCACAATCTTGGGAACTGCTTTGGATTTTGTCTGGATTGAATTGCTCTCTGTAGAAGTCTTTTATTTTCTGTTGAGGAGGTAGGGATCCTGGACGGTACCCAGTCTTAATTTAGCCCTTGTTAAGAGCTAAGAGCTCAGATCTCAGTGGAATGACTGCATTAGTGATACCTGAAAAATGGAAAAAACCCCAAAAAAAGTGAGGAATTATATTTACTTAAGTAAATATAAAATGATTCCTTCAACCACCTCAAGCACTGTCCTTCCTACTCCTCTGTTTCACAGCCTTCTGCTACTTTTCCCCCTGTGCTTGAGATTCAGGTGGCATGAAACAGACGAGGTATGAGTGTGATAGTCTGTTTGCTGGGATATGAGCTATCCCAGGCCAAGTGCATGTCTAGTACAGGAGAGATAACAGTGCTGTGCTACATCTGAGGTGTATGCCAGCTCATATGGCTCTTTTAAAAGTAGTGAGTGCCTTGTGTAGTCCACTGACTGGCAGCATCTGAGGCATCAGGTAGGCTGTTTTCATGGGCCACAGTGTTATACCACACCTGACAGGAGATAGGAGATGATTTATAAAATGGCACAGCTGAAATAGTAGACGAAGAAGAAGAAAAAAAATACTTTTTTTTTTTTTAAATTCCGTACTTTTTTAAGCATGGAGATTGTCAGATTGTAATTTTTTAGAATTAAAGGTCAGAAAGAATGCCTAGGAACTTCTCACTTGGCATTCATAACAGCCTGGAGGACCACATAGGAATTTCTTCATCCTTCTCACATCTTAAAAAAGGGATGTCTATTCTTAATTGAATATGAAGAGTCTAGATTATTTTGATTTGGCAATTCTATTCACTGAGTGCATATCTTACAATGTATTCTAAGATGTAGAAACAAAGGCATGGGAATGCGATTCTTGATCTTGTTTTTGAGTTGGCATAATTTTTCCCTTTCTACTTAGAAGTATCACTGTGCACTTCCTTATATACTTCTATGATAAAATCTTGGTGTTAGTTGGAATACTCTTTAAGAGCTAAGATATTAACAGCCCAGGTAAATACGAACTTTGATGTTCCCATAATGAAGACACTAAAATTAATTAGCCTTTTCATCAACTCAATTTAAACTTGCAAGGATTTGAGAGTATTATTAAAGTACCGATGAAAATGTTATTATAAAAGTTAAATAGTGGAAAAATATGCATTTCATTTTGAAATGGTGAGAGAATTAATTATATGTGAAAATACATTGCTCTTTGTATGTGTTTAGTCAAAGAATAACCTTAAGTACTCCTCTGAGACATTTTTGTTACGTTCCTGTGTCTGATATACCTATTATTTTTCAACATCTGATATGAACATTAAGTTATATAACTTTTACATGCTTTTACTGTATATAACCCAAGTTACATAAATTCCAGGCCTTCTGACTGTTTGCAATCTTTAAAATGTAATGAGCTGAAAGATTAACTTTGAGCCCTGGGGCCGGATTGATGTTTTGCTTAACCATTCAGCTGAGAACAGCTTTTAGAGGGATAGCTCATGCTGCATCACATCAATAATAAAACTAAAGACCTAGATCCAAGCAGCTATGAATGGGAATTAAGTCTCTCAGAATGTTATAAACTTAAATGAAACAAGTCTTAAACAGAAGGCAGCTGCAGGCACTGGATCTAAACTGCATTAAGATGACATAATATTCTTTTGGAAACAATAAGGCTTCCATTGACATGTTCTATAAGACAATCCCTCAATGGAAATGAACAACTAAATTAACATACTGTGATGAAATATGACTCATACTGAAATACAAGTCTCTGTGGGGTTTCAGCGTCTGAGAAACATATTCATAAGTAAGACTGGCAAACAGAATGCTCAGTGTCAGGGATATTCTCTGATTAGCTACCATTCAGAGAAATAGAGAGGAAAGAGTAAAATTTTCCACTGGTGGCAGTGGAGGTAGGACAGGAAGAACAGGAGAAGGCTTTTATTAAACATGTGTGTTTTTCTTGAAGATACTGCTTTTATTGATAATGTTTTTGCTGTATTTGTTTGTCCAAAACTAATGATATTGGTCCTCTGTTGTTACTCATACAGACTGCCAAGTCTCATTTAAATCTTTTGGTGTGATAATCTCTTTCAGTATGGCTACACAAGATGTCACTAATGTGTTAATTGTCATTGCTTCTACTTCTCAGTTTTGCCTTTATCACACACTGCTTTGTGCCGTGGGAAGGGGAAGCTGTCTTGAGCAAGCAGACCTTTGAAGACAGAGATCTGTTTTGTGTGTGACCAACTCTGATTGCATTCAACCAATCAAGGTCAGGTTGAATGAGGTCCCTTTGGCAGAGGGTTTAGAACTTCATGATGTTTAAAGTGCTTTCCAACCCAAAGCATTCTGTGATTCTATGATTCAGAGAATGCCCGTGAAACACTTACAGATTAGGCAGAAGGCGTCTCATTTTCAGAATACATTTGAGTGTGAGAACACATGACAAGGAGCAGTCTGCCAAGACAGTTCAGACCTCTGCTGAAGAGGAATTTTGTATACCTGAGAAGTTTCAGTGTTAAATCTAAGGTAATAGGATTCACACCTTTCTAGTCAGGTAAGAGAAGAGAAAGTGAGGGTTGCACTGCTTCTTCTTTAATTTTTTATTTTTTAAGGAAATCTGATGGAAGAGAGCTCAGGCTATGTCATACCAAATGTCAGTGTTTACAGCTATTGCATTTAGAAAGGATATAAATTCCTGATCTTCCAGGCCTTTGGTTATCACAGGGGGCGCTGTAGGAACGTAATTATAGTGTTCACAAGCTAAATATATGAAACTCTTATCTCCAAAGTGCATCATCATCTTTTACAGTCAGGTCAATTCTCTTGTTCCTCAGAGGACAAAATGCTGTTGTTGTGGTTGTTATTGTTGTTGTTAAGGTGTCAGGGTGTCTCTCTGCATTCCAAGCTCCTCTCTTTGCCATTTTTTCCCTGAATCACCCAGTTTAGGTAGTCAGTGACCTGCCTATGGCAACTTCACTGAGGCATGAAGTGGGTTGACCCTTCTAGGATGCCAGGCACCCACCAAAGTCACTCTGTCACTCTCCTCCACAAGTGAACAGGGGAGAAAAAATATGACAAAGGGTCCATGAGTTGAGCCAAGAACCAGGAGAGATCACTTTCCCAAAATACTGCCACAGGCAAAACAAACTCAACTTGAGTTTATTACTAATAAAAATAGAGCAGGATAATGAGAAGTAAAATAAATTTCAAAGCCATCTTCCCACTGCCCTTCCCTCCTTCCCAAGCTGTACCTCCTCCCCTCCAGCAGCACAGGATGATGAGGAATGGGGTTATGGTTAGCTCGTAACAGGTTGTTTCTGCCACTGCTCAGAGAAGTCTTTCCTCTGCTCCCCATGCGGTTTCTCCCATGGGAAACAGTCCTCCATGAATGTCTCCAATATAAGTCCATCCCATGGGCAACAGCTCTCCATGAACTGTTCCAGTGGGGGTCACTCTTCCATATGGTACAGTCCTTCAGGAACAGCCTGCTCCTTTGTGGGTCACCCAGAGGGTCAAAAGTCCTACCAGGAAACCTTCACCAGTGTGGACTCCTCTCTCAACGTGTCTGTAGGTCCCTGCCAGGAGCCTGCTCCAGCATGGGTTTCCCATGGGTTCACAGCCTCCTTTGGACAGCCAGCTGCTCTGGTGTGGGCTCCTCCCTGGGCTCCAGGTGGAACTCTGCTCCCACATGGACCAAAATGGGTTGCAGGGAGACAGCTGCCTCGCCATGGTCTTCATCATGGACTGCAGGGGAATCTCTATTGCTTGGAGCACCTCCTCTCCCTCCTTCTTCACTGACCTTGGTGTCTGCATAGTTGTTCACGTGTTCTCATTCCTCTCTTCTCTGGATACAATTGCAACTGCACAATAACCTTTTTCATTCCTAAAAGACATCATGAAGACATTACAGTCATTCTTGGATGGCTTGGCCTTGACCAGAGGTGGGTCTGTCCTGGAGCTGACTGTCATTGGCTCTGCTGGATATGGGGAAGCTTCTGGCAGCTTCTCACAGAAGCCTCCCCTGTATCCCTGCTGGGTGGAGGGCACAGAGACCCAATAAAAGGTGCTTAATTTTTGCATGGACGACTCAAGTGTGTCTTTGTAGTTACAATGCAGATGGACAAGGTCAGAGGAATGGCCACACCTTGCATACTGTTGACCCTTCTACAACTTGTACAAGGACTTGGCAGACCCTGTCTGCTACTGGACCAGCAGAATGACTGGGTCATACCAGGGCATTTTGTTTGCACTTAATCATTCAGGAAAGTATCACCAAATTAATGCCTTAATCCCTACATTAACTTTTCTAATTACTATAGGCCTTGTTTACCTAGTCAACATCATTTAGTAACATGCACAATTTCACTGAAATGACACATTTTGCTTTAGATTCCCGGGGAAAATTATATCCACCAATACTATCCATGCTTTACATTCAAGGCATAAAAGAAAGTATTTCTACACCCTTATCAATAGTGTACCAAGGAATATAGCCAACATTCTTAAATAAGGAGTATTGTTTGTGGTCTATCTTGTTAGAGCAAATGGAGTTAACAATGCTAAAATGTGAAGAGAGACAGCAACAAGACTTTCATTTTATATTCACAGAATACACTGCTGCAGAGCTAAAACTTGGTTTCTGCTGTTCTGTGTGGTTTCTTTTTCTTTTTTTCTCTTAATTCTTACTGGAAATAGTGTGAAAACTGCAGCTGGCATAAAAAATCTCTTGAACAAACACCACAAGAATATTTTCAGTAGGAGAACAATGAAGTGTCAAGCACAGCTGTGCTTTATATTCAGGTCTGCATAAAACTGAACCAAATTTACTTTCTCTCAATACCCTTGGAAGTGAATATAAGGGAAAATTCATATGTTATCTTGAATGCAAATCAGATTTGAATGCATGCTATAAACGAAGGACAGAAAACTAGTTCCTTCATCGCAGATCTATTACCTTTTTAACTAGAGAATATAATATGTGAAGCCCAGGAATTCTCCTTCTGGACTATGGAAGGTGCTACAACGTAGAGTTATTTTAGTTATTTTTAAGATAGAGTTTATTAATACAATCACATCATCTTCCACTTTAATTTAAAATAGATACTATCTAGAAAGCCACTCTTAACAACAATTATGATCATTTGGTTAATAACATTTGCTGCCACTTATCAAATATTTCAGGACATGAAAGAATCAGGCAAAGAAAAACAAAACCCATAAAATCCTGATTTGAGAATACTTCAAAACACACAAAGCAGACTTGATTATACCAAGAATGCTGCAACTGCAGCAACATTTCTTGTAATTCTTTCATAGATTTTTCTTCTGTATCTGGGTCTTAGCATCAACAAACTTAGCAAAGATGAAATGAAGCATTTGGTACGCTGAAAATACTCTGCAGCTGTTGAAAAAACCCACAAAATCACTGTTGATCTTTGCATGTAAATGCCCACATTCCCAGTTCCCTATAACTATATTTGGTTGGTTAGTGAACTGTCAAAAGTTTTACTTTGACTGGAATGAAAGCTGCAACAGATAACTGTTTGTTGTAAAACT
Source organism: Campylorhamphus procurvoides (assembly GCA_013396655.1). Classification (NCBI taxonomy): domain Eukaryota; kingdom Metazoa; phylum Chordata; class Aves; order Passeriformes; family Dendrocolaptidae; genus Campylorhamphus; species Campylorhamphus procurvoides. The sequence continues at coordinate 372,477 of WBMV01003877.1, read as the reverse complement.
GAAGTATGCTAAAGTATATCTTTCGACTGTATTTCAGCATATGGCTGTTTGCAGTAGAGTAGAAAGCAATTTAAGCTGTCATTACTTTTCAGCTCTAGGTCACTGCCTCAAATATGACCTAATCAGTAAAGACGGTGAATCATTTCCATCTGATGGATGTTTAGTAGCCTGTGTAAAATGCACTGGTAGACACAGTGAAGTTTATTGGGAAAAGGTGCCCACATCAAAAAATCCAATAGTACAAGTCAGCAGATTAGCTTCGCCTTTTAGAAGGAAGAAAGAACTGAATAGGGCTGGAGGCAACTGTGTGTTTCTCAGATAAAAACTCCTTGGATTAACACTATGTAAGATGGAAGCATAACTTCTTGACACTGGGAGATATGGACTTATGAGATCCAAATTTTAATTGTGTTTCCATCTCTGATTTACTATGTGATGCAGAAAAAATAATTTCAATGCTGTTTTCCATCTAACTGTAAATATTTGACTGATCTAGGGAGCAAGTTCTTCAAGACAGACAATTTGATATCTGCATGTTCTTGGGCTCAGATTCTGTGTAAGATTTAAATATAAAACATCTCTATAACATTAATGATGGGAGTTAATCTAATATTGGCATTTTACTTGGCAAGAAAAGTAACTATATACTTCAGCTTTTTGCTTATGATCTTGTAATTTTCACACCTTCCTTACTTATAAACTTCAATTTTAAATAAACCAACATTAGACTTTCTATGAGCACACACCATTAAAATCTTGTCCTTTGTCACATACTGCAGTTGAATTTGAAATGGTACTTTCATGATTCTGGGTATATTCCAATACCTGCGGGGTATGCCGAAGACTATTTTAGATATAGTAAGGAGATATTCACTTGTTAGGTTTGCTTTCTTTAACTTCCTTGGTGGACAAGTTGGCTTTCTCCTGTGTTTTACACGAATATACTATTTTTTCATGACGTGCCTTTGTTAGCACAGAGTAGTTCGTGCCATATTCCAAAGTGAGTAATATTGTGGTCAGGTCTTGAATAACCCCATTGCTCCCAGAGTAATCACACTGAAGTAAGATCTTCATCTCTTCCTCAACACAAAAACATCAAAATAACAGTTTTCAATTTTTCCTTCTGAAATATATTAATTTAAAAGCATTTCCTCTGTAAGAAAGACTTCAATCGCCAAATATCTTGGTACCACATGGGGGATACAGTAATTGAACATTATATTGAACCAATTTTAGGTTTCTACAGAGCATAGACAAAATTGAATTTTGTCATCTTGATGGATAATGCATCTGTAGTGGGTTGGCCTTGGCTCACATTCAAGCATCCACACAGCCACTTGTTCATTCCCCCCACCCAGTTATGTGGGCAAGGGGGGGAGATAAGACAGCAACAGGAATTGTGTATCTAAAAGAAGAAAGGGAAGTCACTTACCAACTACTAATACAGGCAAAACAGACTCAAATTTGGGAAATTTAACTTGATTTATTGCCACTTAATATACAGATTTGAGAATCGATTGGGAAAGAAAATCAAAAAGAAGCAGACAATTACACACTTAAGGCAACAACCTTCCTCCCTTATTCCCAGGCTCAGCTTTATTCCTTCACTCCCGACTCCTCTCCTCCTTGCTTGTTATTACTACAGTTAACAGTCCTTTCATTCTGACAAGGAGTGTTATGGGGGAATTATGGTCACAGTACAGCAGTTTATCCCTGCCGCTCTTTCTTTCTTTCTTTCCTTCCCTCTGCTCTGATATGGGTTCTCCATTAGCTGCAGTCCTTTGGGGACTATCTGCTCTGCCGTGGAGTGCCTCATCCTCCTCTGGCCTTGGTGTTCTCTCTGCTGTTTCTTGCTCTTTTGTGTTTGTTTCGTTCTCTCATCTCTCTCCCTCTCTGTCTCTCTTTCTCCATTGTTTTCTGACCTCTCATATACATGTTTTTACAGAGGCACCACAAACTTTCCCATTGTTCTTGGTTTTGGGCAGACCCAACCTCTTTCTACAGAAGTCACGTGCACTCTGCAGGTCACATTCCATTCTTCAGTCCCCTCTCCAAGTCTAGCCATGTACATATAATTCAGTACCTTTTGGTATTGACAGTGTCAAAATTTAGTTTTATAGCAAAGAATGCTGTGTGAAGGAAAAAGGTAGAGAAGGTCCTAGGAAGGTTAGTGCGATTTGAAGAAATATATGACGTCTGTGATTTGGAGCATCTCTTCCTCAGAGATTTCACCCTACCGTTGTAAACAAGCCTGCGCTTACCCAAAATCTGGAAAGGATCAGTAACTTCTGGTGAAAAAAGTCCCATACTTTATCAGGTGAGACAGGAGTATGGGACCTCTGATGTTGTCACACTTGAGTGTCACCACATTCCTGACTTCTTTGTGACTCTGTTGCTGAGGCCACAGCCTCACCCACTGCCCCAAGGACAGCATGTACCTCTCACAGGAACTTCTTCTGTCTTCATCCCACCTGCAGTATAGGAGTAGAGTTCCTCTGCTCCTTTTCCAATACTAGCAGGTTGGTTTATTTAGGGTCAGACAGAGTGGAGCCAAACAACGTGCTCTGGCCATTTCTGTCTGTTAGCTTTCAAGGAAACATCTAAATTGTCAAAACCCAGAACCAATTCACTATTATAACTTTTATTCCAAGCAATTTCAGAATTTAACTTATGCAAGTTAAATTTTTCTATGATATTAAGTTAAACAGAAACTTACCTGTTTTGTATTGCTTATCTGTTTTCTCTCTAAATATATTTTAGAAAGTAATTGAAATAAGGCAAGCACTAAGCATCCTTGCTCTGGGCAAAATACAAAGATTTCAGAAATAAATTGCTATTTATCTTTCAATGTTTTTTGGTTATGGACTTGTTAAAACCTTACAAACCACTGGACTCCATTTTGACTTAATTACATTCCAACAAGCATCTCTCCTTTTATGAAGTCTGTCAAAACTGTTGCCAGATTAGATTCATTCTTTAATCCTGATGGGATTTTCTCTCTACCTCATGTTTTCTCTTTTATTTCTATTTAATTCTGGACATTTTACTATTCATGTCCATTCAGTTTTCAGTTTTCTGCTTAATTTGCTGTAGACTTCTTGAAATCAAGACAAACGTTCTTCTTGACTTCAGTGGGGCATAGTGTATACTTCTCTTTTTTTCTGATTCCTGTTGGTTTCATTCTATTTTCTTCAAGAAAAGAGAGCTATTTCTCATGTTCATAGCTCCTCTGATTCATTGTACCTTGACTGGAACATTTCACTGGGAACAGGAACAGCTGAACAGTACCCCAGAGCCTTGCTTCGCCAAAACAATGGAACACATGCTGAACTCAGATTGTTCTATTACCTTTTTAAAATCCTTTTATTAAAAAGAGATTCCTCTGTGACTCACTAAGCACAGTCCTTTTGGTGTCACTGAAGCTTATCTTTATTCACCAAAACTGGGCCTGGCTCCATTCTAAACAAGTGCTTAAGGTTGGCTGGAGATGTGGGTCTAACTGCTTTAGTGCCATGAAAGCATTGCAAAGCTGATGTGCACATTGTGAGGCAAGAAGAATATTTTGAGAGGTGCTTCATTTGAAACCAGCCCAAATTATATCTTGTGTAATCGTTCTTCCTTCTGCTAGGTGAACTAGCAAAATCTCTTGCATAGTGGCAGATAAGGATTAAAATATAACCAGTTCCAAACTTCAGGAAAATAGAGCTTTGAAGGAAATGTGGCAGAAAATATAAGAGAATGAAAAGCAAATGTTCATCTGACTTGCATGCAGAATGGATGCCACAGGGAGAAAGGCTTTAGGCAATGTTAATCTGCCCTGTGGCAGTCAGTTAGTATGACACATTGAAACAAACAGGGAATCTTCTGTCAAAATATTTTTAATGGCAAATATTTTTTGCAGACTGAATATCTCTATAGAATAGCATTGGGTTTATTGATTAAAGTGGTGTATAGTAGTAATTAATGAGCTTCCTTTTAGCCGTGTGGTGTATTTTGGGTACCTCACATATCTGTGTGTATCAAGGCTTTGTGCTTGCCATGCTGGGTGAATGTTCCCTTGGATCACCATGGCCTTTCCTCTCACTCCTTTGCTACAGTACAACATGGGAGATATGTCCTGTTGGGAAGCCTGATTTAGTAACAATAATGATGCAGTTGCCCATGTGGCATTTGTGATCAGGCTGACTGTGATTTCTATCCCAGATGGATTTTAAATTTTATCTGTAAATGCCACTGAGATTACAGCTATTTTAACTAAACTGTGTCAGGGTACAAGGACAATCAAATTTATAATGGGATATTTGGTGTACCTTCAGCAGGGAACAACCAACAGTCTGCCAAACAATTTCCAGTCACAGACTGGGAGCTGGCATAACCAAACCCAATTCCCAATGTGCAGTTTGGATATGACACCTTTCTTTGAATTTTGAGGATACAGACATGGCCAGACTGTTCTGGTTGTTGTCTGGGTCAGATAATTCACTCTAATACCACTTAAATTCTTTTGGTATAGACGTAGCCTTAGTCTTCTGTGCCTTAGTCATGAGAATCATATGGTATATTTTTGAAATAATCTGTCTTGAGTTCACATCCTTATGTAAAGGAGAGAGGAAGGAATGGCTGAAGAAGATTGAGGGGGGATTTACTTCTTTTAATAACAGCTCTGGGCCCTTGCACGTCAGCAGCATGTGATTTTTCCCTTGCTATCTACTTCATAACAGGATGCCTTTCAGGGACGGTACAGAATATCAGACAGATTAAAAATATAGTCCTGAAGGGTTTCTGGGACATAAAACTGATGATGTCTGTACTCTGGGGGCCAGCTAAATTTCTTCTCTGACTACAATTTGGTCCATAACTAAATTCTGAATAAAAGTGCCCTTGAATTATGTGAGATCTTTTGAAACGGCTGCATATCAAGTCTTTGCAAATGTGAGGCTGAAGAGACAAAGCTTCAAGCTTAACTATGTCCTGTAGAACATCAAAGTTGACTTGCTATCCTGGGCTGAGAGAATTTGCCCCTGACCTCACTTAGACTCCCAGTAGGTCTCGTCCAACCTCATAGCAATGCAAAGGTTAGGGGAAATAACAGTAGTGAGAATGCCAGGAAAGGAAACTCTTTCATGACTGGCTTTACCAGAAGCACCAGTATCTTTGCTCCCCTTCCTTTACCCAAACTGTCTCCTTCATAGCAGCTGGGAACAGACTACCTTACTTTCAAGGTCCCTTGCTCTTTGAACAACTCTTCTCCCTTCCTACTCAGTTACTCCATCCTAAGGTAGAATCAGTCCAGTTCCAGCCAGGCCTTTTCCTTCTTCCTCAGGGTGGCATAACTAATTTCTCTTTACAATGCTGAAAATCCGTAATATGGATCATCTGAAATAGTCCTCTCCTCTAAGTCTAAGCAACACTTCCCCGAGTCTGGGAAGAGCTGGTATTTTTTCTTTCTATATGCTACTGTTTTTTTCCATCCTTAATGCAATGTAATTTGTGATCTTGAAACAGTCAACAATTGTTAATCGAAAACAGAGGAGCTTTAATCTCTTCATCTATTCAAAGGCTATCTCAGTCAAAAAATGGAAGCATAATTTCAATGGCGTAGTTATCCCCCTCCCTATACAGTAATAACAGTGTAGCAGCATAGCTGGCATCAAGATTAGGGAAATCCACACATTAGGGAATGAAGGAGCTGAGCTTCTTTACCTATAGCATTGCCATTAAAAGGGTATACCTTCTCTGGGTAGACAGACCCTTAGATTAGACTATGTTGTGTTTAATCTCTGATACTCTTTCTGATTTTCTTTGCTGAGGCTTTTGAAAAATTTTATTTGATCTCTTTTCCCAGTATTATGAACACAAAAATAGTTTACAAGTTCCATGTCTAGAAATCAGACCTTTTGATTTCTTTGTGCTTTATAGAAAGGCAGAAAAAGAAGTGAAAAGGTTCCTGACTGGGTCTGGAGCATGAGAAGAAAGAATAAGAAAGGCAGTATTTTTTTTGTGAAAAGAAAAGCAAAAGGACAAAGCTATTGATCCATATGTGACTGAAACCAGACTTCCAAATCATATGAATTTAGGGTGCCATTACGCCGTAAAAAAATAGAGGAGCACCTGGAATTTTATCCAAGCCATTTGTGCCAAGGATTTAGTGCTGAATTGTGCAACAAGTGATTGTCAAATAAATGACCAGGAATGAAGAAATGAGGAAATGGACAATAATATCTGTTTGTAGTCAGTATACTGGAAGAATTGCAAACATTGCCAGGATTTCACATACTCCTAGTCAGGGAAATCTACCATCACAACTATGGTTTTAAATACACTGTGAAATATTAACATTGCCTATCAGGACTACTCGCCTGAGGCAATTCCTACTCTGTCCCCAGCCCCCTGAATATCAACTGGATATAGTAGGAAGACAAGGTCTGAAGAATGTGTTTTAAGCTCAGATAAGTCCTGTGTTCTGGATCCTTTCATGCTAGCTGATACAGCTTTTGGGTCCTTGATCTTGTTGGTCCTTTTTTACTAAGGCTCTTGCTTTTGCATCTCTGCAGAGACACTTGCCCAATGCAAGCTCCCTAATCTGTCTCAGCCAAAATGAGGTTACAGTGGATAGGATTTTGATGACTTATCTTACCTTGATTGCAGCAGGTACAGTAGTTTCCCCTTAAGCAGTTCTGCTGTAAGGTTGAATAACCTTTGAGATGAGGGCATGATAAGCAGGTGGTGGCAGGCTGAAGATGGTAACTTATTCCACCATCAAAGGGCTGCTTCTGTATAATCCCCATCTGCTTATATCTATTTGTTTCCTACAGTTACCATTTACAGCCAACACTTATGGTGTGAGTTCTGTTCCCTATTCTGAGAAAAAAAAAATGCAAGTATGTGGCAAACACAAGCCATGACAATGAATGATTACATGAAACAGGCTGGAATAAATAAAAAGAACTTCTTTTGTACTTCACCCCCACAATGGGTAGTTTTATTTTTCTATTACTACCTAAATTGCGTCTTCTTTAATAATATAAGGGGATCAGTGTTAATATAATTCCAGGGGATATATTGGCATACACATAAGAAGGCTTTCAGTACTCTTTTAAGGAGCTGACTTACTGATTTATTCAGTGCACTATTCATTTCCTCTTAGTGGCAAAGGAGATGACAGGTCTAAGATCCTTATGTGCTTTTGAAAGTCTTGTTGGCTGAAGTCTTTTAAATTTTGTTAATCTATCTAAGCAGACCTAGTAAACAAGGTGGTTTGGATTTTTTTTCCATGGACCAAGACTTGCATTCTTCTGTTCAAAGTCTCAAAAGAAAATATTTCTCTTGCATTCAGAAGCAAACTTCTCAGAAAACCACCTAAAGATAACAAGAAAAATCAGTAATCTGAAATGTTAGCAAATATGGTTATATAATTTTTCATGAAACTACTAAAAACATTTCTTTATAATTTCAGGATCTATTTTGTCTTTTCCTTTCTGTGTTTTTAATGGTGTCAGCAAATTTTCAGTAATGTATCACTATATAATGAATTTTCTTTGTTTCTCCCATTTTCATCTGCCTTTTTAATATCCATGCTTACAGTCTGTTTATTTATGAAAACACAGGGTTGAGTGAACCATAGAAGGTTTAAGTTTGGATCTGAATTTAGGAATGGTCGGATATCATTTATATCCAAAAGGTCTGCATTAAAAAAAAAAATAAAAAAACCCCCTTCTGTTTACTTAAAATCAGCCTTAGTTCAGTTTGGAGTGTTTGGCTTGCCTGTAGAATTCCCAGTATTATTCATAAAAATCTATAAGTCTCCTCTGTTCAACACCTTTTATTTAGCCTGAACTGTAGCCTTAGAACAATATACAGAGATAAGTAAAAAAACCTCAAAACCAGAATTATTTTGACAGAGCAATATTAAGAAAATGGAATAAAATTTGCAGTTGATTTTAATTTACAATCTTAAAATAATCTGTGATTTAACTGCTTGTTTTGAGCTTATTTACAAGAGTCTGAATAAGTAGTACTGCTCTTTTTAGGAGAAAAACAGCATGTTTTCTGGTGTTTAAGGCTGAGAGTTCAGAAAAAAACCCCAAAGACAAGACATCAAGGCCACTGAAAGCAGCTTGGTGCATGTAGGAACTTCACCCATCCTGATTTTGCTAAGCACTTGATATTTTTCCTTAAATCCTTCCATGAGCCAGTCTTGCTTTTTCCGTAGTGATCTTGAAAAATTCATCATTGCTAATAATATACTTTGTAAACTACTTTTTTAAAATCTTAAGACAAGACTGAGAAACATGACTGAATTCTTACCAGCTACAGTAAATCTCCGTTTTAGTTTTGTAGGAGGGTGGAACTGCCTAGGTCTAGGGATGTTTGTGGCTGATCAGTTTCTAAGCTTCCAAAGGAAATATATTTCACTGTATTCAAGATGTCATGCTCCAGATGTGTACCTCTCAATTTCCTGCACTCCAGGCATGGGACACTCATGCAGATCTGCAAAGTCAGCGATACCTGGACGGCTGGTGCATGAGATGAAGGTGGAGTGGAGGAAGGTAGGACTGTGAGATTGGTCTCTACAGAGTCACTCACCTACTGGCAACCTGTTAGAATTGTTAGATCTCTAGCTGAAGTACAGCTGGACACCTTAATTAGAGCAGAATTAATTGGAATTCAATGAAGAATAGGAACGGATTGTTCCAGAGGTAACAGACGACCAGCAGCTGCAAATATTTTAGGCTGATGGTTTAAAAAGAGAAAAAATATGAAACCAAAACCAAATGGTAATATTTATCTTCTGCAGATGGCACAAGCTGAGAAATCAAAGCTTGATCTTCTGTAGTTTATCAAGTCCTTGTGCCTTAAAGGCACTTTATACAGACAGTTGTTTATTGTTTGAGAATCAGAGATGTTAGTAACCAAAGATCTGTCTTCAAAGAATGTGTCTGAAAAAGCCATTCAGTTGCCAAAATCCAATTTCAGTCATACAAGAAGTAGGTCTGGACAAGTACAAAACCTGTATCAGTGACCATGAATTGCATAGCTAATTTTCTACTAGTTTTCCACCTCCTTTCTGCATTTAAAAACCCCAAACACAACCAAATAATGAACAAGTTTCATCAAGTTTCATAAAGTACCTGTCCTGTTTAATTGCACAAGGCATGAAGAGAGTATAATGATTTTCATCTATGTAAGGCTTTTGATCTTACTGCTGAGTCTTACCTTGTATTAGATATCCCCAACCTTGGATTAGGCAGACAGCCTCAGGACCATCTCTCAGGAACATTTGCTGACCAAGGTAAGAAACTCTTTCTAGTTTTTAAGTCATGAGAGCAAATCTTTTAAAATGTCTTACGTTGAGCGATTTTCCAACATAAGAATGGTCAAACAAGTTCAGGGCTGGAAAGTGGGAAATAAATAAATAAATGCACAAAATTTCAAGATGTGCTTACAGAGCCTTTTAGATTTCTTGTGTAGGTCTAGGCTCAAATTCCTAATTTTTAGAGTCCAAAGTTAATTGCCCAAACTGGGATTCATATAAAAGTTTGCAAAAGACTGAACACTAAATCTGGCTACATAGAAAGAGCTCTGTTCCCTGAAAGATGATGAAAAGCACATTTGCCCTCAGGTTTCCATTATCTACCACATTATCTGCAACCTTTGTGCAGACATCTCTGACCTTGTCATCAAATCTCATATTTTTGAGCTACCACCTAGAGAAAGAAATACATTTACTCAGGTGTTCATTTGTCTGGAGTTTCCTAACTTCAGAAAAGGAAGATACTCATAAACTTGTTATGTTAATCAAGACTGCTAGGAAGGTGAAAAATAAATGGGGAAATAGGAAGAAGGAAGTAAAAATCTTTTCCCACGTCTCTGGGTCCTCTTCAAGCCAAGCAGAAATGTGCTCAGGAGAGATCAAGGAGCAGAGCACTTCAAATGGGTGTCCTTTCTCTAAGCAGCAGAGCTCAGTGTCCAGCTTTCAAGCATCAGCTTTTAATCCTGTATATGCAGCTCGTTCAGCAGGATGGAACATGGAATGTGTGCATCTCTGTGCCTTGGGAGATTCTCCACTGTCCCATTCTTGGGTATCAAGGACAGGCATCATCACAATGCCTATAGAGGGAAAGAGGTCTTTCAGAATAATTATCCTTGTAAGGATAAAATTACCTTGTAAGGCAGAACTCAGTGTTACTTAAAGCATTTGAAAACCTGAATTCTTTTGTAAAATAAGAGACATCTTAATGTATACTAATGCCACATCTCCTTGGATTGCCTAATGCAAGAAGATTCACTTTTCGGATGTCTCTTGCAGCAGCTTTTCTTCAGAAGTATACTTTCTCAAATTTGTTTAGAATCAAAAGAACTATTCATTTCTGTACCCAGATGCAAGCATAAGGTTCTTGAGCTGATCCTCACAAAAATATCCAAATTTCTGAAGTTTCATAACTCCACTCTCCCTGCCAGTAATTCATCCCTAGAGTCATCCCACTAAAACCAAGAGAATGACTTTCAAATTAAGTGTGAATAAAAGTCTGACCCTAAATCAGTTGCCAAGATCACCAAGGGAGTCTGTGGCACCCAGCCCAGGTTTCTCAGAGTATAACAGGGTAAACTGGCTGAGCAGTGAAGGTCTTGCAAGAAGACAGGCCATGGAGAAAGCCTGCAAGGGGACCCATTGTTGGAACATATCAAGCTCGCAAATCTGCAAACACACTTTTTAGAAAAGCTGGCTGTGTCAATTAAACTAGCCCTTGGGCAGGTCTATGTTTCAAGACCAGCACTTGTGCAATTGGTAACACGAGCCGACAGTGACTTTGGTAGCACTGCAGGGATAATGTTTGGGTAAGAATGTATGATTCATGAATGGTTCCTCTAATTTAGCATGCAGATGCATGCTTCTTTCTAACATCAGCCACAACTAGCTCCTCTTTTTAAAATAAACATTTTTATTCTGATCAGTAGAGGGAAATTTCCATGCCTTTTCTCTGTTTCAAGGGCTTTTTCTTCTCCCCAAAAAGGCAAATGGTGAGCAGCAAAACCAAGAGTTTTTCCAGCTCAAAACATTTTCAGGGAATAGGAATGAATGGTGCTAATCTTTGGATTTTATTTGTATAGTGAATAGAATTGGAAGTTGAGCAATGTCCCATATTTTTCTGGGACTGGTATTTGCAGTCTGTGAAAATACTTTGAAAATAGCCTGTGGAAATACTCTCTTATGCTGCCGTATCCACTTCTAGGTATAAACCACAATCAAGTTAGAATGGGAAATTGCCTTGCATGCTCTCTGTGAGGTGACAAAAAACATCAAAAGGTTCAAGGTTCTGAAGACTGCATCCCCATAGTCTGAACTTCCCTGTGGATACATGGTGGCCTGAACTATATATTCACACAAAATGTGAAAGACTTCTGAGCTGTTCAGACTGTTAACTGAGATGTGTGAAAGTAATCAGCACAAAAGGAAAAAACAAATCTTGCAATTCACTGCTCATAAAAGCTTGATGCACAGTGGCAGTCCCAATTAGTTATGTGAGAAAAAGCAATTCTGTTTTGTGAAGGAATTAATGACAGAAATGATGAAATTTTCAACTAAAGTAAGCCTAGGTTTTCTAAGGGTGATCTTTGTAACAGACTGACCCAGAGTCACCAGCAGTAGGGTTGGTGACTTCTTGTACAATGAGCTGGAGCCGTAAATGCTGGTAGCCTGGGGGCTCAGCTCTTCAGGCTGCTGAAGAGCAATGAAATTGAAATCTAGAGTCTTGCCCCCTATTAATTAGTAACCTGGAATCTGTAGGAACGTACAAAATGGCCTAAAAGATAGACTGTGGAACACTTGAGACCTTGAAGAGGTGAAATCCAGAATTCCCTCTGTCTCACTTGACTCCCAGTCCCTCATGTACATTTTTGAGGGAGTTGGTGAGGTGGCTGCATAGGTTGGAAACAAACATAACAGGTTTGGTCCTGAGGGAATCTTTGCTTTATGTTCCATGGAAAAGTGTCCACAGAACATTTTGATTTCTGTGAAACAATATTGCATGGCAGAAAAATATTCTGCCTGAGAATTTCTAACCAGTTCAAATGCTTTTGAGATGATGTAATTTATACATCTCTCATTTTTCAAGTCTAGTTCCAAAAGTAAAATTCTCATTATAATGCTTCTGTAAATGAGGGGTAATTTCCATGAAGTCAATAGAATTGCACTAAAGGGAACTTGTTAGGGTAAGACTCAAACTCTGTGATTTCAAAACTGCTGCAGCCCTCAGAATGACTTTCACTGGGACAGTGTGTCACTACATAGAAGACAAAGAGGGCTATCGGGATATGAGAGGATATGAGAGTGCCATTGAATGGTCCAATTCCCACTGAAAGCTAGAGGCTGTAACCTCTTTCCAGGTAATATATAGTGACATACTCATGTACTGATGAAAATCTATTGTTTAAATGGAGAGAATATATTGCTATGAAGTATTGAAAGACTTATTTCTGACACTTTATCAAAGCTAAATGGCACCAGGAATGAGAGAAATAAAGGACATGGTGATAATTAGAAATTTAGAAAAGACTTATTGCTGAAAACTGAAAATATGTTAACTACAGTTTGTAGTAATTAGTCAAATTATTGGGTTTGGTAGTAATAAATGCAAATAATTATAATTATTTATAGATGGACAGAAGTGTAATCATTAAACATGCCATGGATATTGGACACTGAAGAGTAATTTAACTGCATACATCCTGCTTTATACTTGCTCTTCATTATATTTATTAGTCATTAGAGCAGTGTTTAAAATTATTTATGAAAGCATTTTAGTCCTATTATTAGGATTAATATTGAAAGTCACAATAATTGCTCAAGCAAAGTTAGAATATGAGCACTGTATTACCGTATGTGCAGAACTCAACTAATCAGCCATTTTAGCTATTGTTCTGCCAAATTAAAACATCACAATTCACTGATTTTTTTTTGTTGTTGTTTGTTTCTCTGGCTGCCAAAATAAAGGTGAGGACAGGCAATTCAGGCTTCAGGATCCAAATGTAAATCTGTTTGGGATTCTCACTAAGTCCCCTCAACAAATTGCATTTGCCTTGCAATAAAATACTATATTCAAGTGGAAACTAAATGTTTTGCTTTCTTGAAAGAAATGCAGAGGAAATTAAGGATACACTTGCAAAGCTACTAGAAGCTGCTGCTGTTTTACCCTGTTCCCTTATGTTTAGTGGTTAGGCAGCTGGAATGGAAGAGATCCAGTGGCAAGTAAGTAGGTAAAACCAAGCTGTAGATGTGAAGAGAAGGGCTGAGCTGAATTTTCTGGTTGCTGCTCATTCGCTCAATAAAAATAAAGACCTGCTGAAGCAGGACGGAGGGAGTTGTTTCTCAAAGCTGACTGTATAAATCATCTGAGAAGTATGCTCATTAGTAAATTGTCAGTCTGACTTTGGGTGGGGAACTGAACTCAACTGAATGGCCTAATGATTAGGTAACAGCATCTTCTACTTGACCGTGGCATATCCCAACTCTGAGAAAGACATAAATATCTCTAACCTAATGATGAGAACACTAATCAGGCCTGTGGATAATCTGGGAACCTGCTCCCATACCCAGAAAAGTTTAGCTATGATATAACACAAAGCAACCTCAACCAATAATATTTGGAACATTGCCACTTTGCTCACCCTCTGGGATCAGGGACATGTAGGTGATTTGTGAATACAACAGCAGGGAAAACCATATTCCTATCAACCTCCAGTAGCCTTTGGCTATATGATAGTGAGGACACTGACTTGGATGTTGGTAATTAAGTCACTACAGGCCTGTAGGGGAACTGATTTGTAGTTACAACTGCTAATGCTTATTCAATCCAAATCTAACATAGTTGTGAGTTAACCAGATCTATATTTATGGTGAAGGTGCTGTTTCTCAAAGACAAATACAATGCCCAGATGCAGCTGAAACATTTTAGCACCTATGTGTTTATATATAAAACAATTATTAATTTAACATCACAAAGTAAAACAAAATCAGCAGACAATGCCTTCCTGTTATTTTAAAAAACTTCTATCCATTTTTTACCTTTTTATTTGTATTTCATTTATTATGTGAATGTCTCATACCACTCTGTGTGCATTCCTCATTTTTTTGCCCTGTATACACTGTTTAATTTTTGTATCTGCTTGTAAAATCCCGCTGAAGTTAACAGCACTCCACCTGCATTGTGTTGTTTGCAAAATCAGCATCTTCAGTACAAATTGCATTGCTTGACTTGATCATAAACATCTTTGTGGATTTTTTTGAACGTACCAGGCTTTTTTTACAGACTGTATGTTTTCTATTGTGGCTGGGCTGTACTTTATATAGTTTCTCTATTTTTTCTTCCTGTATGAAATATAGTTATTTTTAAACTGAAATTTTAGCTACCACAGTGAATTTGAATAGAACAAGTAGATGACATAAGATGGTGAAACATTATCAGATGAGAAATAGAAACATATTCTTTCCCTTTAACAGTTAATTTGTCTTTTCATTATGTTCTTATATGTTTAAGTAGCTTAGGCAGTAAAGGCAGTGGGATAGAGATGACTGAGTCCTTGAAAGGACAACAGGCAAAATTATTGACTTTGATTCTTGGCAGGTTGTTGTTGGTACTTTAACTTGCCAAGGCCTCTCTGTTTGCATTATTCCAACGGAAACTCTTGAATATTTTAGCCATGCTCTGATCACCAGATCAGGTATATAGTCATATCCTGCCACTGGCTACATCTCCTGATGATCACTTTTGACTTTATCTTGTACTTTATGGGAATGATTTCCAACATTCACAGTTTTAGACACACAGCTTCAGCAGAGGTGAGGCAGCTCCCAGTGAGTCAAAATCTCTTTATCAGGGAAGCACCTAAGACAAGACCTGGTGCCTTTGTGAACTGATGCAGAGTGGTGGGCAGCGAATGGTGTCCTGGATCTCAGTATCTTGCAATAATGTACCTACGACTGCAAATACTACTGATAGTGTTCAGCTGTGACAGCCAGGCCATTGCAGCACAGCGCTGCTGGGCCATTCCCTGGAGGACAGGAGGAAAGAGCTGCTGGTACAAGGTCTCTGCAGGTAGCTCTCATCCTCCCAGAACAGCTGTCCTCCACCAGCATTTAGCTCCTCAGATTTGCATTGGAGCCCTGTTAAATGTAACACTAAAAAGACACACCTTTTGCACAGTTACATTTAATCTTGTACACTTCTCTACTTCTTGTTTTCCAGGAAAAAGCTGGCCTGGAAGAGGGGCAACTATTGATTCTAATAATATATTTACTATGGGATTTTTCCCATATGACATTTTTCCCATTTTCCTATTTAACTTGGGTTTCATTCACTGAGACTTATGTTGCTGGTGTAGTTTACATTCAGCCATTAATTCTTCAAAGAACTTGAATCAATTTTCACTTCCTATCTGCATCATGGAAAGATCAATGCACCCCTATGGGGGATTTTCTGCTCTTCACCATGTGTACAATTTTTTTTTTCTTTTTGGAAAAACCACTACACAAAACAGGATGTGGAAATGGTTCTGTAAAAAGAGACCATCAAAATAAGCAGTTACTTCTACTTTATTGCTGTAATTATAGACTGTGCATGCAGGCCTTCCTACATTTGCAGATCATTTTTCAAGATAGATCTTGAATCACATTTTAAAGTGGAACTAGAAGTTAGTATAAAATGTAAGGCCAGGATTTTACAAGTCCAGGGTTATTTTTCAATCAGTATTCTTAGCAGTAATGCATCTGAAGAGGCTGATCTCAAACTCTGGCTTCAAAAAATTCCAAGTAAAATGGTTTGAATCAGAGTCTTTTTATATATTCCACGTGTTATGTTGGATATTAGTGCTTAAAAATGCCCTAGGCTGGAGTTTCTGAATACATCTGATATCCACAGACAACATCAAGCTCAAGGTGGTTATATCAGGTCTATGTGCTAACCAAAAGTACCTTTTATTTGCAAGACACCTTTCCAGCAAGACATGCTAACCCTTGATTTAAGCTGTGTCTTAAATGCTAACAACATATCATGTAAAAACATTGCAGCGCCAGACATTTATATAGAGAGAATATTTCTTTAAGTCTGGGCTTAAGAGCAGGGAAGAAAAAGCAGAATATCTCAGATCAGAGGCCAAGGCATTCCAGAGAGCAGCAACAATAATGGCAACACCGGTTGTGAGGACCTCCCTCCATCACAGCCTTCTCCCTGGCTGTGGGGTCAGAATCCCAGGGAGATCTGTGTGCTCTAAGCCATGAAGTTCAGAGATCTAGCACAAGAAGTTGTCAATAAAATAACTGATTGGCCGTTTTGATTGCAATAAATTTCCAAAAGCCTTTCCAGGCTTCCTTAGGCTTATTTTTATTTGCTTAGTAGATATATTGTATGGTGCTTACCCAAGGAAAGTAAATATTGATTCCAATCACTGAAATATTCATCAGAACTTCCTATGTAGACGGTTCCCTTCACATATCATTCTTTCTCCATTATTCCAGCCTAATATTGACATTTCTTAATTATATCTAAATGAACACCTTTGAAAACAAACATTTCTTCTAAATCTGTAAGGCAATATGATTTCTTTTCTTTTGGTCTGGTGCCATAAGTTTGAAATGGATTCTTTCTGGCATGAGTTAAAAAAAAAAATCCAAACAGGATATCACATCTATAAAGAAACTGTGCATATTACACAAGGTTTCAAATGTAGAAACAGATACTAAACTCATGTCTCAAAATGTAACAGAAGTGTTTCAAAACAGCAGCAGCTACGTTTACCCAATTTGTGTTTCCCCAACATCATCCAGAGGCTGATTTTTACAGAACAGGCTATGGTGTTTGCAAAAAATATGGCATTTGCTCCTAGTTTGGACACCTTTCTGTTATTTACTGAAAGCTACATAATTGATTCTTACTCAAGAGATGAGACCTTCAGACAACCTTCAGGTGCTATAGTGATAATTTTTTACATGCTCAGTTCATTCAAGAAGAATCTGTTGCAGTGCTGGAAATCACCAGATGGTGCTGTTAAAGATAGGCATGCAAGTTCTGCTCAGAGGAATATGTAGTCAATCACATCTTGGAAGAAATACTACATGAAGAATGAAGAGGGTTTTTAAACAGTTTTGCTTGTCCATCAGTTAACCTCACTCCTGATTTCTGTTTGATGTAATCTCTGTCCTGGGTGCTCAACAGCAGCAATGACTTGGTACTTCTGTGCTATTAAAATGCACCGCAGATCACATTTGCAGAAAAGTTAAGAGGGTGGGAATATTTAGGCCATGCCTCTTCTGGGGAAGC
The DNA here is from genome assembly GCA_013396655.1 of Campylorhamphus procurvoides. Lineage (NCBI taxonomy): Eukaryota > Metazoa > Chordata > Aves > Passeriformes > Dendrocolaptidae > Campylorhamphus > Campylorhamphus procurvoides. Next base: position 355,162 of record WBMV01003877.1, on the reverse strand, counting down.
CTAGTGAGGGCATTGGTTAGATGGTCCCAATGCAGATGGACCAGTTCAGGAAGGGAGCGGACTTAATGTTTGCCCTAACTTGTTTTAGCTCATTGCTAGAACTGCAAACAAAGGAGTTTGGCAGTTCCAATAACAGTGGTGTGGGTTTTTTTGTTCTCCATTTTTTTTTTTTTTTTACTATGACATTGCCTGACTTCACAAGACTATTTTGTGTAGACCACTGTATTGCCTCTAATGGTGAAGGCTTTCAGATCATATGACTGGGTCATATTTAAACTGTTATCCTACAGTAGAAATACTTCACAGTTCATGACTGGCTCTTTGAGCTATCCTTCCTTTAAACCACTTAAAAAAAGTTGTAAAAGGCAGTTCACAGTTTATTTCTGCAGTGAAACACTTATATCAACCTCTGAACTTCCGTTTTTCTGGGCTGAGAAAAATGGGTGCACTGTTTCTTCTCATAAACAAGTTGTTCCCATGTTCTGTGGGAATGTTTATATCTAAGAATGCTTCATGTGCAGGTGGTGACCTGCAGGAGTAAAGTACTTCCCACTGCACCAAAACTGACCTTTCACATGTTGGCAATACAGGTTTTCAAACTGGGAGTTTTGTGTCTTTAGCTGAATGATATTTCTATCAGCCCAAAGAACATCTGAAAAAAGACTAGTTCTTCACTGGTCTGCTTTAACACTGGCAATCCTAAATACTCCTGCAATTACAGACCTACTTTTGTTCTGACTTGGCTTATTTTTAGCAGATATGGCTTGAAGTCCTGGGGTCTTACAACCAAAATGCGATGTACTTTATGTAGTGTTCTTATTTAAGAAATTCTGGGTGTTTAACAAAAATAGCAGCAAACTGAACAATTTTCATATCTTATGAAAGAATGTTTTGTTGCAGCCTTCAGTTTAGCAAGGTGTAAACTGAGGACAAACCATGTTAAGGATTACAAAGAGACATGAGAAATCCCAATAAACTGGTCAGTCTTGATTTCCAAGTCTTTCCTCTAAACAATACCTATTTACTGGAATCAGACTCAGTGTAGAATTCTGATTGCTGCAGGAAAGCAATTTATTTTTAGCAGAAAACTAGCTATTAAGATTTTTCTTTATCCTGTTCAATGTTAGAAGTGTTGAACAGACTTTAAATCTTTGTTAGTGAATTTTCCTAAGCATTTTGCAAACAAATAGTCACAAAGGGGAATGTGGAACACACAGAATCAAGAATAACTCTTGTCTTCTCAGAAGTGAGATGCTGAAAATATTAAGGCTTATTCCCCATGTATGTCAGGGAAAAAAAATGAGTCAAGTCCCACTTTAACACATCAAAAAGTCTGGATGATCTTTCAAGATCTAATATTTCTCCTGAAAAGAAGATAGATATATTGTTATAAAATTGAATTTGGTAGTCTGTGTCAAAGGGAAAGGAATTGAGCACCATTGGTGATGGGGAGGTTAGCTGATTGAACACGCCTACTCCAGAATGCAAATGCAAATGTTATGATTTAAATTCAGCAGATAAAACTNAAAAAAAAAAAAAAGAAAAAAGGTAGTATTTATCCTTGAATAGAAGATTGACTATAAATAGTTCAAGAGCTATTCTGTGAAAACCATCCCTGTAGGTAATAACTAATGGCCAACTTTCTTTGGAAAATTGACAAGATTTCTTCTGTATATTTAAGGAAAAGAGATAGATAACCATTTCTGGGATGCATTTTATCTTGTCCAAGGAGGGGTCTAAGATGAATAGAATTAACCATCATTTGCAGGAATCTAACTCTTTCCAATGACTATTGAAGCAGCCAGAATGACAACTATGATGAGTATGTAAGATGAATCCCACTCTAGATGAAATTCCAGTGTTAATCCATTGATCATTGTTTCCATAAATCTTACATTAGGACATGTTTAGCTGTCTTATTTGACATTTGGATTTAGTATATACAACTGAGGAAGTCAAATCCTATAATTCCGAGATCACTCAATTTGTGTAAGGCATGAAGGTCAAGTAAAGAATTGTCACACATGGCCACAGATCTGTGAGGCAGCCCAGGGTCTATGTGCCCATCCTTTGCTTCTAGAGGCATGTGTCACAAATGTATCAGAAAGTCGTTCCCATATTTTGAGCTACTGTTTTCTACTCATGTGAATTTCTTCTTTCAAAACCTTTGTTTGCTTAGATAAGAAACAGTAGGAGATCCATCTTGATTTCCCAATATGACCTTTTTCTTCTAAGATAAACTCATTTTATTCCAAAGCAAGTGAGTGAGTCTTACGGAGTCTCAAGTATATTTCAGAGTCAGAGCTACAGCACAAGAAAAGAGAAGTAGAACGCTGAATGTTTTCTACTTATTGAAACAATTTATTCTAAACAATGTAATTTTTGGGATTGGATCTGAAAATAGACATAGGCATCGGGGAATCAAGAGAACAACTGGCTATCAGGGGATTTCTGTCTAGGATAGGGCAGGGCAGTTGGAATCATGAGTCTACTAGGCTGTATCTATAATTCAATAGTGACTTAGGGTTCACTGTCTGGGGTGGAAGACAAATGGCATGGAAAGACTTTCCTTAGTTTAAATTGTCTTTTTAACCAAAATCAGAATTATCGACACTGGGGATAGTCCCTGGCTCATGCTGAACCCTGATCCCAGTCTGGGTGTTGTGTGGGTGTTGTGCAAGTTTGCCTTGGATGCAGAATGCATCTTGGAGTGTGCCAGCCATGTAGCAGCAAGGAACTGGTGTGAGTGCTCAGTTCGAATTTAGACCAGGTTTAACCTACTAAAATAGATACAGGCAAAATTGCCAGGTCCATACTGAGAGGTGGCTGACTTACTGAATAATGAAGGGTTATGAGTCACTTCTTAGTTTGCGGGGCTCAGGCTCAGGTGGAGTAGAAAGGAAGAAAAATAGGGACATTAAGAATTTGAATAGAATATAATATAATAGTTAATCCTGAAAGGATCTACAGTGATCATCTAGTCAAACTGTCCACTTGTGACATAGAAAGTTTTAAAATTGTATCTTTCTTCATCAGATGAAAATAAACTTCCTGAGGTTTGGGTTTGCGCAATGTCTTCCCTTTCTTCCCATGATGTGAAGAATTCTTTAGTCCACTTGATTTTTGCCCTTCTCTGTGCCAGAAATAGTATGAGTAAAACTAGTTGCATTCAAGGCTGTACCTTAAATTCATACTAGAGACTTTTTTTTTTTCCACTAGAAAACAAAACTGTAAGATCTATAACATCAAGTATCACTTGAGAGGTAGATAGTGTCAATATCAGAGGAAACAGAGGTTTTGGAAGGCAGCAGATGATTTGTCATCGTCTCTTTTAAATGTATTGATATAATTTTATAGCATACATGGGGACTCCACACAGAAGACTCTTAGAATATGGCCCCTGGAGCTGTGCTAAGCAAAGAGAGAACATGTATCTCCTGCATGCTGACAGAGATATTTCATCTGGCTGCTTAACATTCAAGAAGTTAAGGAGATTTTTCAGAGCCAAGTCTTACAACTAAAGATGTCCTGAAGCAAAAATAGGAATGCAATGGTGAATTAGCCACTACATTGACCATTACTAAAGTCACTGCAAGACAGATAACAAACTGGAGGGCAAATTCACATTTACACCAAGAGACTTAGAACAGCTCTGACAACATGTTGTCAATGTCATTTTGGGATCACTATAATCAGATCCAGAAACCTGATTGTGGATGTCAATTCTCAACTTACAAACTCACATGTTTTCATCAAGCCCCAAACTAGGGTTATCTAACAAATCTCTTATAATCTCTGCAAGCTAGGGGTAAGATACATGACACATAGGAATGTCTGTTTCTGCTCTTACGCTTGTTTAATGGCATAGTGAGGAGAGGTGCCTTCCATGGAGCTGTATGAACCAGTAATAAGCAATGTTCAATAAAAAACATGAGTTTATTAATGTATAATAACAGAGAATGGTGAGCCATGGCATTGTACAGGTGCTATGCTGTTCTTGTGTTTAACACAAACATTGGACACACCTTTTGCAATGTGCATCCACCCAGCTGCATGCTCTTGATCTGCACAAACAAGAAGTCCATATCAGGCATTTTTTGTTTTAAAATATTTCTGCACAAGTGTAATTTTTGAAGAGACAGTGGATTAATGCATACAAAGTCAGGCATGTGCATTGTTGCCTTAAGGAAGGGGGAAAAAACTTTCCAAGACAACTTTATGTAGGTAAAGCAGAGAAGAGTTCTTTTACTTATAGGGTTTTGGGGTACAGAATATAAAGGAGTATAAAAGAGTATATAAAGTATAAAAAGTATAAAAGACTACAACACATGTTGATAAGTAACAGATAGAACAGACCAGTGCTAGGATGAACTCATGGCCTCAGGAATACCATGTGAGCTCTTTTCCCAGTACCACCACTTCAAAACATGCAGAGTAAATTAATCTGAAAGGCGTCCCTTTCATTTCATTCCTGACTCTTTCCAGCCAAACCCCCTGAGCCACTCTGCCATGTTTGACTGAAGCAAACAAGGGACAACCCATCCCTCCCAGGTGAAAAACCCTTTCACCCAACAGGCTGGGAACATGACTCTTGCAACATCTGGGCCCAAGTCATTTCACCTCCTAACCCACAATAAACTAGGAAGAAATTCCCTTTTGCAGCTGCATCCCTGCAGCTCAGCTACCCCAGCTCCTGCTGGTACCCAGTTCCCATTACGGTCTCGTCTTCCTTCAAGCAGGACTTGAGGTTCCTGAGGTCCAGTCTGGGAGAGCAAGGGAAGAGAAACATCTTCTCTCCCCACCTCAGGAGAGCAAGAGAGGGGAACCCCCCCCTCCCTTTCCGAGGGGGAACACCGGGCACCACACCAGGCTGGGCATCAGAGAGTGTGCGTGTGAGAGAGAGAAAATATCAGTAAAGTGTAGGAGAGCTGGAGAAAACAGAAAAGCTCTCATCTACGTGGCAGCATGCTAATTTTGTAACTATACTCAATTATCATTGAGTCTAAAGGTCCTATCCAATCTAAGATATGTCCATGCCCAGAACTTCCCTTGGTTCCGCCTCATGGCACGCCTCTCTTAGAATTGAGTTGGAGGTCTTAAGACCCCTTTGCCTTATTGGAGCTTCCCCAGCTTTGCTGGGCTTTGCTTTCTTGTTTTGACTAACATGGTATCCAGTTGCCTTAGCTCTGGTACATGTTTTCCTTGTGCAGTGTTCCAGCTATTATCTGACCCTTAAGACAGCTAACACAGAGTCAGAGGTTGTTAGCTATGCTGTATGTGAGAAGTATACCTAGAAGTATAAAAATCTACAAATTCATGAAAACCCTAAGGCAACATGATGAAATATCATGTTTCTTGAAATTACTAGCATAGGTTCTTCTACATCTTCTGTATGAACCTGGACATTTAAATTATTGATTTACATGGGCAAGGCAAGATATTACTACATGAACCTCTAATACTAAAGTGAAAGAAGCCCAGTCTCAGCTGAGTTCTTTTCACAAGACCAGAATACATATGAAAAAAACTAAGAAGCCATCCCAAGCTCCTGAGAAGGCTGTGTTGCAATTGACCAAAGAGTTACAGCTGTAGAGAAGGATCTCTAGTACTGGATGCTGTATAACATAATGTAAAAAAATGGGTGCTGCCTCAAAAAGCTCAAAGCAAAGAATTGTCTCTGACAGTTTCTTCTCAAGTTTGCATTATGTAAGTAAATTGGATCTTTGATACAAAGGCTGATCATTGACTGATATATGCTGAGGGTAGAGACTGTCAGTCTTTTGTAAGTGTGAGAGTGTGCAATGATACAACTTTATTTTCTCTCTTGTGTAACAGAAAGCTCAGCCCTAACTAGGTCAAGTACAGTCATCCCTACATATTGGTTCACAATCTTGCCTTAAAGGGACAACATCCTATGACATTCAGAAGGATTATTTGAAGGGCAAAATTTCAAGGTACATTAAATCTATAATAAATCACTGGAAGGGATTTGAAATTCAGAGTCCTCAAAACAAACAAACCAAAACACCACTCCAAAAAGACCAAATAAAAAGTGTTAAAGGTCCAGAAGGATGAAAACACGGCTAACTAAATGAAGATAAGCTCAGTTCCACTTTTTTTTTTTTTTCTATCTATGACCTATTTTTGACCTGGAGGATTTGTAACATAAAACTAAAATCTCCTTTAGGCAATGATTTATACCTTGCATACCAATAACTTGCTTACAGTTTACAGTGTTGACACACAATATGTTCTGTCCTTATCCCTGGCATCAGATGATGTGCTGAAATGTGACATGCAGGCTCTGAAGTTAGCTGGAAGCTGTGATTCCCATCAAGCAGAGAGGTTATAGAAGGAAACCAGACGGAAGTTCTGCAGGTTAACCACAGGCATAACTGAACTAAAACTCTCAGCAGCAGTGATGGTCCATTTTGGTTCTGTGCTTTTTAGAAAACAGTCATGACAAGACTGATGATTATGCTTATGTCATTGTCTTTTAATACCACTTCTATAGGGATTCATATGGAACTAACAATGGGTTCAGTAATTTTTTCCAGTGATGTGACAGCTGGGAACCCTGCTTGAAGGATCTCAGTAACTGAGAGTATGCTAGTACAGTTTTTCAGTCCAGGAGGGAGTTTGCCAGTCTTTTGACATCAAGGCACTTTTTGCTCTTTCTCTTGCAGACTGAACTTCAGTTCTCTCAGGTTTCATAGTCAAGCATTTAATGGATTTAATGGATATGGGCTATGCTTTATTACCCTTGAGTATTACTAGAGAAACTCCACGTGGTTTCAAGGTCTTCTCAAATTATTGTACAGTTTGAGGATGACTTTCTGTGTATGCATTTGCTGGTATGATTGTGTGTGCACAGACCAGCAGCCTCAGTACCATAATGCCAGAGATATAAGTTTAAAATTAAAATAGAAAAAGTATCTTTCTTGAAGCTGTAAACATTGATGTACAAGAATGGAATGTGACCAGTTCTCTAAATATAAATTAAATTTGAATTTAATAGGATTTCAACAGATTGAAGACACAGAAGACTGAGGACCTATTTTGTAAGCACATAGTCCAAACTAGTGACAACAGCTGCTAAATCCAAAAGAATGGAGAAAGAAAGCCCTGTGATATTTTGGCTAGTGCTGTGAATGTGGTGCTGATGGACATTCAGGGCACACACTCACAACAGGCCCATGCAATACATCTGAAGGAGCTCAAGGCTACCTCAAAGCAGGACATTCTCATTTTTTTAACAACTACTTTTATACTCCTTCCCCTCAGGAGTAGATTTGGCTTCAAAAGGTATGAAAAGAAAATGAGAAAATGACCCTAGGGTAGTGATATCATTATGATAAAGTAGAGGAGAGTCCACAATATTATTTAGGAAAGCTTTCCCAAACTTGGTTGCTTGGCAGAATCATTACAGTCACCTCATCTACATTTTGGAAGAGCAATGGATTCACAAAGTCTGTAAGTTTTTTGTTTGTTTTGGTGCTTTGTTTGTTTTTTGTTTGCAGGTTTTGTGTGTGTGGCTTGCGTTTTTTCTTTGTTTGCTTGTTTTTTGTTTGTTTGTTGTTTTGCTTTCGGATTCCTGCAGTCTACAAAGCTACTTGGTACTACTGGTAGGAATTTATATTCTAGAGAATTTCAGCAGTCATGATTTTATGGTGACTCATTTGACATAATTTCCAGGTGCCTGAATCACCATTGATTAGGGAGGTGACTTCTCTCCTAACTGTGGTAAATGGTTGAAGTAAGACTGCGAGCTCTTCTGAAAATGGAAATTTTGATATATGACTTCCATAGACAACCATTTCTATCCTTTGAGTTCCTTCTCTAATATTTCATTTGTAAAATGTTTGCTTAGGAGGCTGCCAGCCCTAAAGGAAAACCATTTACTATTCTTTTACTTTACTAATAGAGTTTGTTGTTTTCTCTAGGAAGAAGAGAATATTAGCTATTGACAAGTATTGAATTTCTTAGATTTTTGTTACTGTTCTACAGTGAAAGTCTGATTTAATTGATTTCTTTATAATGTTCTAGTGGGTATCCATTTAGTTTAACTGTCACGACAAGATTGAGTAACAATTAGATTTGCAGTTAAGAGCTTCTGAACAGTGTCTTTTTTAGCTGTGTTTACTTGCATAAAACTAACTTCAATGATTTTAAAACAGGTCTCATCTTGAAGGGCTTAGGAGAACAATATTCTGACCTTGGTTCTGTGCAAACTATGTAGGCATTTCACTTACTGCATAGGAAGGGTCTTGCTGATTTAAACTACTCTATTATAACCAACCCCTGAAGAATTCAGCCCAAAACACCTGAGCTCTAGGAGACAGTGTAGATTATGGTCATGACAGGCTGGGTTTTACACAACAGAAGTTACATAAAGCTCAGATGTTTTTTAAGTTACACAAATGTGTTTGCTTCAGCCTTCTGGAATAGCTCCACCAGTAACCTAAATACTTCAACCTAGAGATATTGCCGCTTAAAATCAATCTTCTTTTTTTTTTAAAAAAAAAAATTTGAGAATGTTATCAACTTTTCTTTTTAAAGGAAATTTTAAAAATTGCAAAGCGTATTTAAATTATTAACTAACTTTTCCAAGCCCTTTTGGCTTTTGTAATGATAAAAATTATTTTCAACTGGAAAAGAGAGGAAAAAAAAAAGACTGACTTATTACCAAAATTTTCAAATATAACTCCAAACCACTTTGAACAGTCACTGTCCTAGATGATTCAGAGAAGGAAGTCTCCAGGTTCTTATATGCCTACTTTCTTTGCTTTATGGAACTTCAGAGCCAGGTGAGGACAGGGGGATTTTGATCAGGTGGAACCCTAGCGCTGAAGTATCTGGGGTTAGAGGCAGTGCTCAAGCATAAGGTTTGAAGCAGCCCTCCAAATTTTGCAGGATGCAGGAGGAAAACTGATGTGAGAAATCAATGGTCAGAAAAGAATGTTTTGAATGGAAAATTTCAGCTAGCTCTTATATTACACTTAGCCTATCTCACAACATTCTCACAGTATTCACAGCAAGGCTATAACAAAGAAACAGCATTTGCATCAGAATACAGCTACTCAGATTTACTTTGATTTGGAACAGATTTATGGCCTATTTTACAAATTATAGTATTGTCAGACTTCCCCTTCTACCTAGGTCTGAGTGTTTTTAGGTGACTTGTACAGTGATATGAAAAATATTTTTGTCATGTAGCATTGCAAAATTAGTTACAGAAAAAAAGGGAATACAGAACCTCAAAAGATCAGAAGAGGACTGTCACAACATGTCCATCCTAATGATTTTAGTAAATCTCTCAATGCAGAAGTGAAAGAGAATCATCATTCAAACACAGAAAGAGAACCTGACAGAAATATAACTGCCCTGACCACAAAGCAGTTGCTTTGTTACAGTTGTTTAACCAAATACAAGGCTCACACCAGTGAAGTCCATACAAGAGATTGGCAAGTTGTCTAGGAGATACACTTCAAATGGATTAAGAGTAGAAATAGAATGTTTTCAACACATTTAACTTAGGCCAAAATCCAGGTGAAAGGCACTCCAAAATAATGGAATTGTTTTTGCTTGATGGCAAACTATTTTGCAGTTCAGAAATGACATATGCTTTTACTCAACTGCTGTGCCCTAGAGGCACTGTACTCGGTAATGAAGCTATGCACTGATTTATAAAAAAACTCAAATGGTGTCTTTGCTGTTTCAGGGCCTGAATTTGGTGACCTGAAAGAAAAGAGAAAAAACAATTTGTTTTCCATTATAGCAGATAGTGAGCCTGTTGTTTGGGGTGAGATAAACTTTTTAATTTTAATATTTTTAAAATATCCTGTGAAACATTTTGTAAATATACATTGAAGAATTAAAGAAGAGGTAGAGTATGGCTTACATGTTAAACAGCATAGTCTTAGTATATATTAAGAGAAGCTGCCTGGAGAAGGATCAGCACTTCTCCAAAAAGTCCAGGTTCAAAGTGAAGGTAAGGATTTCTGGAAGTGCAGCAAAGAACTGATAGTTTCAGCATCAAAACAGGATTTGCATTGCCAGGTTATCTGTACTTTGTCTAGACTTTTGTGACATCCGCACACAAAAGTTGAAGGTTAAAAGTAATTTAGGTATTGGAACCAGAATATCTAGTAAAACATTTCTTTATGTATTTTATTCTTTATCATTTACTCATTTTAGCAAAATTCCATGTATCACAGATTTTCTCCTGGGACCCCTTTGTGTAACAGGACTAATGCATTGAACACTCAAGGACAATTTCTATAAAACTCTTGCATGGGAGAGAAATAATGATTGCTAGAATTGTTCATCTCCTTTCAAGTGTGGACCTAATCTAAGAAACTTTTCAGAGACTTCTCTCTTCACAGACCCCATTCTGTAGGCCCTCCTGGTCTATGGGTGAGACTTGCTCAGTTACTTCACTCTCATTATCAATGATTTTCATGTGCCTTCATTTGAGACACTACAGAGAGAACTTTTCTTGGTCCCATAAGCCAGATAATATCTGTTTTGATCTGGGGCATCATAATAGCAAGGGAGAAGCCACCCACACTACCTGGAGTTCCAGCTCCAGGGATCACTGCTGAGATGCATATTCCCAGTTGGGAACTTCTGTGACATCTTCCTGGTACCTTATCCCTGAGTCCCAGAATTCATCCTCACATCAAAAGCCCCTACGTAGCAGTCTTTCATGTGTCAGAGACAGAGGTCCAAGGAAGATCTGTGATAACCGTGTCTTGATGCCACCATTTCATTTTGAAGGATAGATAGCTACGTAGGGCTGTACGTAGAAGTGGCTGGGTTTGAAGGGCATGATGAATATATTACAAATGTAAAAGATATAACATATCTAAGGGGTTTGATCTGGGTAGACATCAGTCTATTTCATTAAGCCACTGCAAAATCCAACATGAAGTCACTTCCAGTGTGGGAAAGGTGGAAAATCGGGAGGACTGAAGCCATGAAGGGACATGGAAAGCTGAATCAAAACACTGAAGACCAGCTTGTGCTATCAGTAATTTCACCAAAGTTTCTTACTTTGATGGGATCTCAGAGTTACCCAGACTGAAAAAGAAAATGGAATCTTTACTCAGTGAGTCAGCACTCCTTTCTGCTATTCCTGACCACCACCCATAGGGGTTAAACCACACAGTTCATGAACAACTCTGAATAGAAACAGCAGATGTGCTCCCACCCATCAGTGAACCAATGAACAACTGTAAATCCCAGAACAGCACACAGGAGCTGTTGATACTTTGTCTCATTTAGTTAATACACGTCTAGATATACTGTATTTTTTGCAATTTTTAAAAAAATGCATTTTAATGAGGTATAAAGATGATTGTGTCTGTATATCTGTGCATTGCTACACATAGCGTGGCAATACAAAGACGTAAATACAGGCAGATATACATGGTCACATAGAGTCCCTTTTGACTGAAAACCACATGAAAATTTTGAAACTTGAGAACTACTTTGTTTTTTTTTTTATTTGACTGGACAGTCTCCTCCTGTTCAATGCTTTAGCAGAAGATAGAAGTGAGAGTCTGAAGATTCAGCAAAGTACTGTCCAACAGAAGTTAATAAGGTGTCACCATATGTGAGTTTGGAATAACAACTTAATTCAGTGCACATAATACCACATCAGATGATATGACTCTAATCTTGAGCTTTTGCTTATCTCTGTAGCCTCACACAGAAGTATAGTTCTCATTTCATGGACAACAACTATGAAAAACTTTTTGTATCCTCAAAAAAAAGAATCTGACCATTTTAAATATGCATTCCTCAGACTATATACAATCAGTAGCATTTGATAAAAGGTCATCCACTCTCCAGGCTGTTTCAAGACTACAAAAGGTGACTGCCAGTGCCAGCTATGGTGCTGAACGACGCAAATGACATGATCCCCTACATCTCTCAAGTTTGAGATGGTTGGCCAATTTTTGCTAATATTTACCACAAACTTGAGCTTGTTGTGATTTGTGCTTGCCTAAACTCTATTTCTGCTATGAGGCCTCCTGTGCTATTCTTGCAAGTTACTGCTGCAGATTCTTGCTTGCAGTACTGTTCTGTCTAACTGTGCACCTTGCTGCTTTTCCTTACAATTGCCTGTTTTAAGTGGTATCTTCTAATTCAAACTCCTAAACTTTGCACAACTAAGCACTGGATGAGTGAAAGGTTGCAGATTTGCCTATCTCTGCAAGATAATGAAACCTCAAAATAGTGCTTGTAAAGTAACAGCTTCCTAGCTGTTTATGAGATACATAAATTACCACTCATTGTTCATTCTGCAGATTAGCATATTTTGCACATTATTCGTTTTAGTTTTTGCTAGGAGGCCTGTAAGAATTCAGTGCTTTAGAAATGCAAGAAATATATTTACTGCATCACTAATCTGGAGTTTCTGTTTTCAAACCCTTCTTTCAGTGCAAAGACCAAATTTTGAGGAAGTGCTGCAACTGATGAAACAGAAGGAGGGAGAGCTTGACTTTCAATATTCCATACCTTTACAACCCCACAGACAGATTTTGGTGCCAATCATTAATCATTTACTATGAGGCTTTCTGAGTAAGCATTATGAATAAGTCACCCAAGTAGGAAATCAGCTAGGGCACTTGATTTTGTAGAGCAAGTTATGCTATGTGACTGCTGAGGATGATCTCTCTGAGAGCACCCCATCAAGCAGGCAGGGAGCTGCTGACAGTAGACGTGAATGCCTCTTACAATCTTGTTTAGTTAGAAAAAAGTGAGATGTGCTCTATTGAGGGGACCATATTGTTTCCAGTATTAATGCCTGGATAAGAATAATCTAAAACTGTTTGAACATACTGCTAACTCCTCCCCCCCATTTATTTATGTATTTATTTATTTTACAGAAGGGAATTACCAGTTGTCACAGCTTAAAACTGTGTGCAAATGACTTGCTCTTCATCTCACAGACAGAAGACTTTCAGGGAATGATGAATGCTCATGATGGTGAAGGCTCAATTCAGTTCCCTAAACAGATGTCTTGAGGGTATCTTAGACAAGCACATGGGATTTACAGGTAAAACAAAGGATCTACAGAAAGCCTGTGCCATCCTGGAACGTGAAAAGCCCTGGTGAATTAGAACTAGATGATGTTTAAAGTCCCTTCCAACCAAGCCATTCTGTGATACAAACTGGTTACAATGACCTAAGGCCTGTGTTTAACGAATTAGTGACTTCTCTAAATGCCCTGTCTTAAAGTGCTTTGACAATTAAGGGAAATTCAGACACTACTGTATTTTAAAAATCATTCTCTAATAGCTAAATGTCAATTGTCTGAATGTTAATTCTAAAACATTTGGCTCTCATTTTTGTATTTAGAGTGATGGATGGTACTTGTATACCTCCAGTATTCCTTCTGAACATACCTAAACCTGAAACATTCCTAGAGCACCTGAAAGAAACATGAATTACTGTACACAATGGTATATTTTTTTCCAATTACTATATGGACTATGATTTCCTTTCCTAAGTCTCCAACCCCTTTGTTCTGTGAGATCTAACTAATGGATGATATCTACATTCCTCTTCACAGACATGATAACTTCTAGGTGGTTTTGATCTTGAGAAAGACTCTTACTTCTTCCAGACCTAAAAATTTGCAACCCTCCAAAGCCCAGAGTGTTTTTCCTTACACTCTGCTAACAACAAGAAGCAAAAAAGAGAAATTTGAATATGTGTTTATTACCTTATTGCTTCTTTCTTCTGAACAGAGATCAAGAAACAAAACACAGAGAGGAGATAACGGGACATAAATGATGATGTTTTTATTGCTTTGTCAAATTTGAGCCAGATTTTCAAAGGGCCTGTTTTACTAGAATTTGGCTATTTCAGTTAAAGTCGAGAAAGTAAAGGACTATTTGCATCTGTGGAACATTTTAAATCAAAGTTGCATGCAACAGGTTCAGTTATTTCAAGTTTTATCAACAGTATGAGCCATCAGCCCGTGGGACTGCCAGTACCTGCCCCAGCGATGCCACAGGTGGGATTATCTCCAGTTCTCCATAGTCCAGCCCTGCCTGTCCTTGGCCCCGACCTGGCTTTGGCCAGTCCACATCCCCAAGGAGGTTCCTGATGGCTGGGTTGGGGTTGTCCCAGTGCCTATAGGCTGCCTGCTCCTCTCTGGGTGTGGGATGGGCTTGACAGCAGCTGTGAGGGTTTGGCAAAGACCTGTGTCAACCAGGAGTCCAGACAGGCAGAAACTGTCCTAGCTCATGGGTCTCATATCTGGGGCAGTGTCATAGTCAGGGACAGGATTATTTCTCCCCCATGGTCTACTGGACAGCGAAAGCATTTTGTGAGGTGGGCAGGACAGCAGCTGTAACTTAATTCCCTGAAACTTGGGAAAAATGCAGGAAAGTTAAGGGCACAACTGCCCAGTGAGCTTGTACAGTAGTCCTGTTTATTTTACAAAGGCTGCAGGCTTTGAAATCCCCGATCATCCTCCCCAGAGTGGTCTCTGTCTGGTGCCAGAGCAGGGAGGTAGGTCTGTGTTTATGAGAAGATGACACTGACAGGAAGCCAGAAACTCTCTCATCTCTCCTGAAACTACAGAGGAAGCTTGTGTTCCCTTTAAACTACTCTTCGCATGAAATGTGGTGACTGACCAAAGGTTTTACTTATTTAATGTGCTAATGAAGCAAGTCCTTGGATCTGCACAGCTGGGTTTGGAGCCCAGCAACTTGGAGAATTGCATGCTCTTCTGTAGGATCACTTTTAAACCCAACATCTGGAAGTCTACTCTAGGCAGCATCTCCTGCTAAAACTAGTTCTCTGTTGAGAATGACAGTGTAGGTCCCTTTTGGTCTGCAGCTGATAACTTCTGGTTCTAATATGGCCCTCCCTGTTTCAGCTCTTCTACTCTCCATTGCAACAGGAATGTTTTTTATTCTGAGGTAGAGAGGGTTTTTTGGCTTTCCTGCATCCATACCCTATGTCTCTGTACCCTGAACAAATGAAATTACATAGAGCTGTATCTGAATTCACTCATTTCATGCTCTGTTTAGTCATAATGAGAAAAAGAGCATTACACTGTATTCTGGTATTGAGTGCATTGCACCTTAGAGCCCTTGGTTCAAAGAAGATAATTACAGTTTTCCTTTTAGAAGTCATCAGCTCTTCTCTTTGAAAGGTGAGAAAAGCAGAACAGCATCCTCCAGCCTTCATCTGTGTGAGAACTTAGACTGAAGGACAGTCCTTGAGAGTGTGAAGCGCAGTCCTCTCTGTCTCTCCTCTTTGCAACAATTCAAAACAGGAGCCTACCCTAATCATCAGTCTCTGGTGTGGGAGCCAAATTGGGAAGAGAGGGAAGACTGTGCACCTCTTTGTGAAATATCATTCATGATTCTTTAGATACTCCTCTTATACTTTCTACCAAGAAAGGGAGATGGTGACCCTGTAGCTTGGAGATTATGGCACTCATTGACATGGAAGTGTGCTGGTTCTTATGGACTTAGTTTAAATGCTGCACATGAATTTCTTGTATCATTGAGTATTTCTAGACCTAGCCCATGCTTGGAGCAAATATTGACAGATTCTTCTTGGCTAATGAACTGTAGATCTCTTTGATTCATGTTGAGAACCCTGAAGCATTATGACCCCTTTCAGAAAGGTGAAAGATGTTTTTCTGCATTTCCATTATTCTGTAAAAACACAATAATTTTATCAAAGCCTTTCTAGGATTAATGGCTTAGTTGCAGGCATTTCAATTTGCAAAATAAATAACACCTCATCAATGGAAATGAGCAAAGCACCAAAAGGACTGGATAAAAAATCCCAAACAAACAGAGCTCTGGAAGCTGATATTAAAAGGAACAAAGAGAGAGAGGTAATGAATAATTCATGCAATTGTTTTGGAAAATATTTCTTAAAAGAAACTTAATATGTGAGGAAAAGTTTTATTTCTCAGTCTTCTCTTTTTTTACTGCTTAGAGGCAGAGGTATAGGGAAGAGAAGCAAAAAAATGAAAAACTCATAAATGTGCATGTGTTTGTCCAGAGGGAATCCTTTAAAAACTACTATAACATCTATCTAGCCAGATTGTGACATAGAATTCATCTCTGTCATGCTTGAATCCCTCACATTTACTACAGTCTTTCTAAGTCAGAAAACAATTAGCAGATGCAAATGCTCAGATGTAGGATCCAAGCCCCTTAGAGCAGGACTAACCTTTCTCACATGTTGAAAAGTAGTAGGGAGAAAGTAACATGGTAGACAGAGGGCAAAGTTATAACCTCATTGCCCTCCTCTAAGCCGTGCTTAGCTGGCATCTTGGCATCACATCTCATTTTGGAAATCTATTTTCAGTGACCAAATTATTTCCTTTGAGAAACATCATTCTGTTATAGGTGATTTGTATGAATTTAGATTTTTCTGATATACCTGAACACTGAGAAAGAGACAAGAAGGGAGAAGGTTGCTCATCTAAGGTATCCAGAAGTAGTGCACTTCCTCAAAGCAACCTCTATCCATTGTAGAGAGATGAGCATTTTCAGAGGGATATCAATCCCATGCTTTGTTTCTTTTTCTGCTAACTACACATGAAACTTATATGGCCATCTTGTACTAGATACATGAAACTTATATGGCCATCTTGTACTAGATACATAGAACAGAATGATTGAGTCCAGGCCACTCTTAACATCAGATTGCAATTTAGAAACTAAAAGTGTTGCCCTTTCTGAGATTGGGTTTTAGTGTCATTTAAAATCTTTTTGATTTTCCGTTGAACTAAGATACCTAAACCAATTTATTCTGTCCTTGCAGGATCCCATTAACTGATTGTTTCAATGAAAGAAGCTTGCTGCTCTGTGATTTATAACCCGGGATTGCTCAGATATATATTTCTGAGAGGATTCCCCCACAGCTAGTGGCCAAGTTAGTTACTAATGCATTGCGCACAACTAACATGTGCTCAGGCTTTTTAGTCAAATGCTGCAAGATCAGAAATTGGCTCTGTACTTTTAATGGACAGCTGTTAATTGCTATGGTGGAGATAAGAAAAACCCAGACAATATGGATTCCCTAAGCTCTGACATAAATATTGGTTAACCTTTTCTAGTTTTGCAATATTGCACAGGATATGATTTGTCATACGAAGTTGTACTGTGAATCTGTCAAGTTCTGTACTCTGAACTCAGAGTCAGATGATTCAAAAAAGGCTTCCAGATAAAAGGCAAACCCTTCCAGGCAACATGAGAGTTGGAGGGAAGAGCCCAGGCTGCAGGAAGAAGGAGACAAGGAGGTATCAGGAAGTCTGTCATGCATGGCTGGGTGCTTCAAAGCTTGTTCATAATTAAGAACCACTGAACTTGAGAAACACAGAGTTTTTTCATACTTCTGAATCAGCACATATTAAATTAACAGCCTGGGTTTGAAAGAATCCTTCATAAAAATTGGTCTTCAAAGTCATTCAACTAATAAAATTGGCTGCAGCTTTTAAAGCTGTGCTTTAGAGCCAGTGTCTAGAGCTTTGCTTTAGAAAACATGTCTGCAAAATTCTGCAGTGGTCATCTCAAAGCAAGACAGCTCTGAAGTAGCATATGCAGATAGGTAAATAGTGGTTTTATGAACAATTTTCCCAGGCAGTTGACAATTAGGAGACTAATCACAGCATTTGACTTGTGCAATGTAATTTAGCTGGGTATTTCAGCTACCTAATAATCCCTGCAGGTATTCTGGATAGTCAAGAGAAGGAGAGATGTTCTCCCACGTGGCATCTGGAGCTCCTACCTTTGTCCTGTCTTCAGCTACCTCCTAAAGAACCTCTTCCTCCATTGTCCAGAAAAAAATCTGAAGAAACAAGCCATAACATAGCTGACTTAATTCAGCCATTAAAGATGGCATCTGTGCAGGAGCTTTTAGTACTTATTTTAGACAAAGTATTCATGTTGTGCTCTCACATTTTCCACTGTTATTCTCACTTTGTTTCCCAAACTACTTAGACTAAGAGTGTTTAATTCTTCCATTACAGTTGGCTTTATTTTTTCAGATTATTTCAGTCCCTTTGTGATATCAATTTGTACAACTGATTCATTATTATTTAGTAAGTTTTTTGTATTTTAAAGGATGCTATGTTAGCATGTGAATTCATATATTAATCAGGCACCTGCTTGCTTCTAATGAAATCTACATGACTAAATTTGTTTTAACAGCTAGCTGTGACATTGCTTGTTAACACTTAATTGCCTAAATTTTTTTGTAAAATATGTTCTAAACTAAGTTATTAATTAATTTAGCTGCATCTGGTAACTATTTAATAAATATTAATAATGAACATGCACACATATAAGCACACACACTCTTCACATAAAATTATGATCCCTTATCAAGCTATTATTAGTTATGGTTATTATGCTTTCATGTTTGGTGAGGATGAAAACAAAAACTATTTTAGAAATTTTTCACTCACTGAAAATTGTGTAGAAATCCACCCATTTTTTCAGATAAACTGTGACAAATAGTTCTTGATTTACAGCAGAAATCTCTCTAATTTACTTCAGACAGTGAAAAGGATCAAATAACAAATAATCCAGGCTACAAAGAGGCAACACTCATACTGCTTAGCTTATTAGGAAAACCTTTGGTAGCCCAGTTTGTCCAGTGTTCCTATACCTCTTCCCCTTGGATTGCAGAATTGGTGACATAAATAACATCAGTTTATGAAGTACCTGCTAGTTATCTGTAGTGAAGTACAGTACAAACAAAACTCCAGAGACTCTCATCTTGACAGTCTAAACTGCAGACAGATGTGATCTGCATGCCCCACCACACCAGATATTCAGATCCCAGTACAAGGATATCCACTGGAACATGCAATGCAGGACTAATCCCTGGCTGGTTGACTGCGTTTCTACCTTCCTGGTCTAGTGGAAGATGTCCATGACCATGGTATGGAGTTTGGAACTAGATGACCTTTAAGGTTCCATCCAACCCTAACCATCCCATGATTCTATTTCTTTTCCCAAAGAACCACAGCAGCCTCAAAAAAGCACAGCAAGCAGTGGTTGAGGGTAAGAGAGGGGAAAGTGCCAGCCTACACTTTACCTGGGGACTGGCCACAGTCTTGAGGTAGACTTTGCAATGTAAGTAGAAGGAATATATAAATTAAGAGAGGAAAAAGATGCATGAAACTAACTAAATTACTTGTCTGATGGACAGTAAGATATTAATAGACCTGGGAATGCTATTCTGAACACAAGTCCCAGACCTGTGGCTTGTCTCCTGAGCCATGCAGAATTGCTGCCGTTACATGTGTATACCCAGTAGGAAAGCTCTTAATCCCACAAAGGTGTATGGCTAAGGGTTGAATGCTCGGTGGTTCACAGATAAAAATCTATTCTGTCAAACTCAACAACAGCTTGAATAACATTTCTAGACTGATTTTTGTAGCACTGTCTGGATTTGCTATGACCAAAATGGACAGACTTGATCATGATGGAAGTGAAAGCATAGTGTAATAGTTAATGTTTTCCTTTGGCATCCAGAGTGCAGATCCACAAATCCTATTCAGCCATAAAGCTGTGAAAATTTTGGTTCCATAGAATAGGGAACAGGCAGGAGTAGAAATTCCTTTGTATTTTGTATAATAGGAAGTGATGTCAGACTCAAGAACATAAATTGTGAACTATTTTGCTGTTGCTGTTTTTTAATACAGTATCATTTTAGCACTCTGGTCAAACACACAAAAAATTCATCATTTGATACATTATAATTTTTTTGACAATCAGTCATTCTATTACATTTCATACAACCATATTGCATGCATTGATAACATTGCAAAAGAGCAAGGCATCTATTATTGAATCACAGAAAAAAGTACCCAAGCAAAGAGAATTAAAAATGTCATAAAAATTATTAATGGCATTATTAATAGCCAGGTCCTTGTCACAACACATTATAACATTTCCTTTGGAGGCATTAAAATGTGTCATGGAGAATGGACAAGATGACCTAATAGATCTTTTCTATCTTTTCTCTCACATAATCATGTCAATCAACACTAGAGAGTCATAGTAATTTATACCTCCTATTGCTTCCAGACTACATTATTGTAACCCAATCCTGCTATATAGAGCTAAAAACTGCAACTGCAACATCACAGTGTTCATTTTGCCTGGACTCACTGTCTGTAGAGTTTCAGTAAAGATGGGGACCCATGTTATTGAATATTAATGGCAAAAATGGTTGGCCTAAGGGTTCAGGTGACATAAACTCGTATTTTTAGTGGACTTCATCTCTTTTTAAAGCTGTGTGTGGGAGAGAAGAGCCCAGGCTGTGGATATTTCTCACATGCTATTATTCAGATTTCCTAGGTTTGTCAACTTTCCTGGGTGGAAATAATGAATACATATGCATACATGAAAGAACATAGTCAATATTTTACCTTAATGTTCATAATTTGTAAATGCAGATATTGTATTTTAGTAAATATGTATATATGTGTGTGTGTGTGGTGATTACAGTATGTAAATTGGTATTGTAAGTTTCACCACTCTGTTTAAATATTACCTATCAATCATAGTTTTCATTACATTTCAATTCAAGAGTATGTAAAAGAAAACCCTAGCCATAAAGCTATTTACTCACTTCGTTGCAATTATTTTGAATGGAATTTTTGTCAGGATAGATATTATTTAAATTCCTGCTTTCCTTCCAATAATTTTTTTGAGTTATGGAATTTGTTTTTCCATTCCTGTGTTTCAAGTAAGAATAGATATAAAATTTCTTTGACTTTAAGGGCTTGAGAAAACTCTGGCTTGGGGAGAGAAGACTAGGGTTTTGTTAAGTATAATGTTTTCCACTTCACTCCTAGTATCTTTTGGTATGCAATAGTTTTTATGCAGATAAACTATATCAAGCCTCTTGAAAAGTTTCACCACCTCAGTGATGCTTAGGATTCTGAAATGTCAACATTTTGCAGAGAAAGTAGCTGAATCAGGCCAAAGTAATTGTATTAGCTGAAATACACAGCAAGCAAAATATGAAATCAGGTACTTGAAGGTATTGGAAGGCAAACTATTTCTGTGTAGAGAGACTTCAATTTCCATGAATGCAACGTTAACAAAACAAATCCCTCATAATTCCAGAACTTTCTTACAAGTGACAAAATATCTGAAAATCTATTATGCAAAGTGAAAGAGTTAATGATAATGTATGTATAAAGTACTTTCCCCCAGTAAGTATAAAGTACTTTCCCCCAGTAAGCAATATATGACCCCATATGGTGGCTGGAGAAAAAATATTCCATTTTCAATTAGTCTGTGGACAGAACTGCATTTGCCATGTTATCATTAGCAGCTGCAAATGATGATACACTGTTAAAATTCTAACTATTTAATTGCAGCAGATATTGTAATATTCCTAATGGATTTTATTATGCAAGAAATAGATATGTCATTTCATGACTTTGTGGTACCAAGAAAAAATAGTCAGAAAAATGTTCATTCCATGGTTTAAGGCATGTGCAATGACAAAGAAAACTGCCCTTTTTAAAACAAACAACATGTTTTCTCGGTTAAAAAAAGGAGGAAATATCTTATTTGCAATAAACAAAGCTTTTCTTCTACAAAACTGGATCATTTCAGGCATGGATGAGTCCTGAAAAACATGTTCCATTTCCTGTCAGAATCAAATGATTAATATGACTGAATATCTGTTGTATTAGGGTAAAGTTTTGCTAGGGCTTCGCAATCAGCTTGTCACATTATTTTCACATTTTAGCAAGATAAGAAATACAGAGTTTTATTTTTCAAAGCCTTACTAGAATGATTTTTATGTTCTGTTCTGTTTGCATGCAGTCTTACGTATGATAATCCACCAAGAAACACTATAAAAGACAAGTGGCCATTATGGCAATGTCTTTCTTAAACTGTGTAGGAGTGGGACTTGAATAATTGAAAGTACAGGAATCCTTCTCAGCCTAAACCTTAAGCAAGGTCCCTATGACCCTTCTCAACTGCTTGGTCCTGACATAATAGAACAAAGGACAATGCTGGAGGACAAACAACCATAGGAGTTTAAGCCAGAAATTGAGAGATTTCTGACTATCACAACAAAGATAAGAGTTTGGTGCATTACAACCAGACCCTAAACCATAGTGCTGAAAATAGAATTCCCTGAAAAGTAGGAGTCTGAACACAAAGAGGGGTTTCAACTGTTCATACTCCAGCAACTGCCCTGCTCAGGGATGAGCAGATTCATTAAGCACCAAAAAGGCATATCCATGCCTAAACTTAAATACATAGTAGGTAGGTATGGAAAAGTTCCAGTCTAAGGAACTAAGCACTGAAGTGCTGCTTTTGCTCTGCTGCCGTCCAGTGAGCACTCAGAAGGATATCTCAACTCTCAGCCCACAGAAGGTCTCCTGCAGCCAGAAATGCTCTGAGTACACAGGGCAAGATGAGTACAGTGCAAAAAGCAAGGGGAGTGCCTGGCAGTAGTCACAGGAGGTGAGATGTTTGAGTCTTGGAGCTTCCCCTGGTCGGGGGAGATTGAAATGTGTATCTGCTTCCCTCCTCAATCCAGTGATCTCAAGCCTTGATCACCTTGGAATGAAGATGAGGACAATAGTGATGCCTTAGGGTTTTCATGAATTTGTAGATTTTTATACTTCTAAAGAGTTTAGTACATTTAGAGTAGGTAACAACCGCTAAACCTGTGCTAGCTGTCTTAAGGGTCAGATAACAGCTGGAACACCATGCCTCGGAAACATGTACCAGAGCTAAGACAATTAGATACCATGTTAGTCAAAACAAGAAAGCAAAGCCCAGCAACCTTGGAGAAGCTCCAATAAGGGAAAGTGGCGTGAAGATGATGACAAAGGATGAAGTAAGGGTCTTAAGACCTCCAACTCAATTCTAGGAGAGGCGTGCCATGGGGCAGTCCCAAGGGAAGTGCTGGGTATGGACATGTCTTAGATTGGATGCAACCTTTAGATATGATAATTGAGTAGTGTTATAAAATTACTATGCTACCACGTGGACAGAGTTTTTTCCCAGCTCCTACACCTTGTTGACATTTCTCTCTCTCTCTCACACACTCTCTGGTGCTGCCCAGCCTGGTGTGGTGCCCTGTGTTCCCTCCCCAAAAGCGGGGGAGGGGAGAGCTCAGAAGAGCTCTGCCTGCAAAAGGGGTGTTTTCCATCTCTTGCTCTCCAAAGATGGTGGGAAAAGATGTTTTCCTTCCCTTGTTCTCCCAGACTGGACCTCAGGAACCTCAAGTCCTGCTTGAAGGAAGATGAGACTGGTAATGGGAACTGGGTACCAGCATGAGTTGCTGGGGTAGTTGAGCTGCAGGGATGCAGCTGCAAAAGGGAGTTTCTCCCTTGTTTATAGTGGGTTGGGAGGTGAGCTGACTTGGGCCCAGATTTTGCAAGAGTCAGTTTCCCAGCCTGTGGGTGAAAGGGTCTTTCACCTAGGAGGGGCAGGTTGTTGTCCCTTGTTTGCTTCAGTAAGACATAGCAGAGTGGCTCAGGGGTTGGCTGGATACAGCTGAGAATGAAATGAAAGCGGTGTCTTTTGGATTAATTTACTCTGCATGTTTTGAAGCGGTGGTGCTTGGAAAAAGAACTCTCATGGTATTCCTGAGGCCATGAGTTCAACCAAGCGCCGGTCTTTTCTATTTGTTACTTGTCAACACGTCTTGTACTCTTTTATACTTTTTATACTCTTTTATACTCCTTTATATTCTGTACCCCAAAACCCTATAGGTAAAAGAACTCTACCACCTAAAGTTGTCTTAGAAAGTTTTTTTCCCCCTTCCTTACAGCAACAATAAGTAACAAAGGGGACAATGCAGAAGGCACATGATTCTCTATTGGTTGCAGCACACTTCTGAAAGAAGAGAGAATCGGATGCCAGTCCCTTTTTCCTAGACTACTAATATGGTATACGTTGGCTTAAAAATAAATTTCACATAGCAAGAGGAGAAAAAAGCCCACAGAAACTACCAGTTTGTAATCAAATTTTGACAATCCTATAACTCATAAACTGTGCCTAGCACCTTGCAGTGCCCAGGACATTTCTCTGGCACCCTGTATGTAAAGTTTGTGTCCATGGTATTTATTTTATACAATGGCATGGCTGTGTCAAAAATGCCTAAAGCAAATAATCCATAGTCTGAACTCAAATCAAGTTTAGTCCCTATGGGAAAGAAAATATATCAGGCCAGGGACTGGCCTAAAAACTGAGCAGTGCAGGTGACCAAATTACAGCATGTAGAGAGGTCTCCCTTCCACCATTTAACTTCCTTGTATACATATAGCCAGGGAGTCAACTTTGCTAGTTGCAAAAAGGTATGCAAACAGCCAAGGTCAAAGTAATGAGTGAATATACAATGGCCTGTATGAATAAAATAGTTAGGATCTCAGATTTAGTGAAAAGAGCAAAAAAGGTTATACCACTGAAGACCAGTGTGGCTCTGTTTTGAACAAGTCAGATATTAAAGTTTGTCAGGTAATAAAAAAAATAAAAAATGAGATTTTCAGAAGGTTCTTGGTATTTAGCTTTCTTTTATTTCAGAGTAAAGAAAGAGCTCATGAAGCATTATTTGGATGTTTAGATCCAAATACTTTTACAAATCCAAACCCTTGGGACTTTCAAAGGTTTTGATTAGTGCATATTAACACTTAAAACTGCAAATACATTTTACATTCAAGTCTTACCTGACATTATTTTTTCGGTAAGAAATAGAGCCTGAAATATGATAACTGTTAAAGTAAAACCTCTGTTTCATTTAATGTCATGGTCTGTTGAAAATATTGCTCATCTTTCACTAGCACTAAATTTCTCTTCAGATTTTTATTTTCCATCTACTTCCAAGGAACATTTTGTATCGTGGTTATTTACCTTTATCTTTGAGAAAACAAAAAGTTTAATTCTCTCTGTACAAAATTAATTCTACTAATGCTTGAATAATTGTAGTATTTGAAATATATTTAAAGCTGCATTTTAATAATCTACAAAAAATTAATTTCTTAACCTGCCATATACTAAGGCTGACATTTTTAACTCAAATTTCTGTACTGCTTTTTAGCTTTCAGGCAATTCTTCACTTGCCAGGTTTGGTATCAGGCATAGAAGGCTGTATTGAGTCACTGCTCATTTGAGTGTTAAAATTCAATTTACAGACACACAGATGTTCTGAGATCCTTTGAATTTAATGAGGATGACTCACACAGATGAGTAAAGAGGATGGACTTTGAGTCCTCTAATGCTTTCTGAGATCAATGCATTCCAGATGAAAATCATTCAGCTCTATCCATGCTATCATCCTGCACTGCCCATTATCTTTGTCCTCTTTCCTTGGCTTGCTGCTTAAAATAGGTGTATTTTGGAATGAACTGGTTTTAGTGACCATTACCTGACTCGCAGTAATGACATGACATTTCCTCCCTTTTTTCTGTGTTCCACTACTAATGGCCTGTGTCGGTCCTTGAAGAGTTTGGTTATATTAAGTTACTCTTTACATAGAGGTGGAAGTATACTATGCTTGTAATGTTACTTTGTTAATAAAATCAGATTGTTTTCAAATTTAGGGTTCATAATTTTACTTTTAGAAAGAAAAATAAAAGTATCTTTAGGTAAATCATATTTATGCATATCAATTTCAAACCGCAAAATATTAGGGCAAACATATTCTATTCACACCAGTGGTTTAGTCTCACATGGGTCTGTGAGTGTCTGTGAAGTATCACCCCACAATCAGGAATTCTGCTGCTGAATATGAATTATGGAATGGCATTGAGAAATTGCGTGACAATGATTTATATGAACAGAGATTAAAAATCTTGTAATTATTTGGAAAGTAGAATAATAAGAGAAAATAAAGTATATCAAATTAAATTAAATTATAATTTTTGAAAGCAGTCAGATCAGGACTTTCTGTCTCCCCATCAAATTATGGAGAGACAAAATATGGATTCAGTGAAATCTGAAGAGCAATTAGAACTAGAAGGGATGTAATTAGGACATAAAGTAACAGTGCTCCTTGGAACTCATCTCAGGATGTTTTTAAGACCAAGAATTTCACAAGCAGTGAAGAGGAACTAAGTATCACAAAAATTTTTAGAGTTGTAAAAATTAATACTACAAAGCTTTGAAAAAAAATTTATGCTTCAGGGTTTAATCCAAATTTTAGCTGTCATGCTGAAGAGAAGAACTGGAAGGATTAGTATATACTTCAATTACCCTATTTTGGTCTAGTACCTCTAAACCTCTGGTACTGCTTATTGTCGGAGGCGGGATTTTGGACTAGCTGGATCTTCATGTTTGAAAAATAATAGCAAATCCAATGCCCCGTGTCATAACAGCAATTTCTGGATGCTCTGAGCTGCCTCAGAGCACCTCTTTCATGCTAAGTTCCTCTGCCTTGTCCCTCCCCAGGAGAGGGACCTCTCTGGAGGTATGAAAGTAGTCCCGCTGCCAGGAAAGGCAGATACAACCAAGGAAACTTACAGCAAGCTGGACCATACAAGTAGGAAAGGGGCCAGGTAGATCTCTTTTCCTTTCCCTTCTCTTTTAAGGGACCTTCTTTTTCCAAACATGAGTCTGTGTGTGTGTGTTCATATCAGTTTGTCTTTATATGTGTCATGGAGGATCAGGAACACTGGTACTTTGTAACTGGATATGGCCTTGGGACACAGTTTTATTATAACTGTATTCTCAAAAAGCAGCTTATATTCCATTGCCATTTTGGCAGGGGTATCCTTTGCTCCATAAAAGTACCTTCTGTCTGGCATATTCAAAGCAATATAAAGTGTTCTGAAAACCATCAACCAAGCATAAGATAAAACAAGGCAATACCAATAACGAGGATGAATCCACTTATTTAAATCTTCTCAGAAAGGATACACTAGGGGTCCCTTCATAGCATATGAATTAATGTCCCCTTTTCCTATCTATGGCTCTACATTACCAACATTTATTGCAATATAATTCTTGCTGGTTTCTTTCTGGCTAGTGTCCAAGGTAGACTAAAAATAGTTTTCAGCTAGCTATATTTCAGCCTCAGGCTGATGAAGGATTTATTGATATTCCAGTTTGTGCAACAACGTATTGTCACTGTGATGTGTATGTGTGTGTGACAGAGAGAGGCAGGGAAAAAGTGAGAGGGTTTTTTCACCATCTTACACACACAGTGAAGCATTGCTGCATTTTGTTCTGTCTCAGAGTTCCTCATGACCTGGTTTCTTCATTATGGTTTCACTGCAAGCAGTAAGTTAGAGAGTAATTTCTACCATTCCAGCTGAGTTTGTGCTTAGATTTTGAGAAAATGTCTGCCAAAAGAATGTATAAGACGCCTTCAAAGAGTGCAGGAATGCACAGAATATGTCCATCAAGGGTGTGGTGAGTTTGATAATTTTACCTTTTCTTATAGTTGCACCTCATAGTCTGAACTGAGGAAGGAGCAAAATTGTCTCCAGCACAGGTCAAAGCTATTGTGAAAGACATTTATATCGGTAGAAGGTTTTGTTTGTTGTTTGGGAGCCAAGAATCCTTGTTGCTTTTCGAGGCATGAGAGCTGCAGTTCCCAGCAGTGCTCCTCCTTTTTCCCCTATGGCAAGAGGGTACAATAATGCCACGTTAGCATTCCTAACCTGCTCCTGTGAGCCTCCTTTTATATTTTTTGCTGCTCTCATACAGAACACCAAGCACATGGTTGCTCAAAAAAGGCTTTATACTCAACTTAATGAATGTATTAACCAGAATATTGAATATCAAGCCTTGTTAAAATATTTATTTTAAACATGCTTATCTTATAATGACCATGGTCCTCTAGATCATGGAGTTAAATTGCAGCCTGAGTATGGTAATGTTTAATTTAGGATTTCTTAGGCTACTGGAAAAAAAAAAGGAATACAAAAAGTAGTTATGGTATACTAAGAAGGTTGGTAGAGAATATAGCTCTAGTCCACAATCCTAATTGAATTTCATACACAGTCTGAAAGAAAAAAAGATGGCTGGTGTGTAAATGTTTGTGTTTATATTTACTATAAAAATTAATGCTCTATTAAACAAGAGAGAAGGCATTCACTTGGGAGGCAAAGTCAATTTTGGGTTTGATTTTTTTTTTAATGCTACAGAATTTTTATGGTGTAAGCAATCTCTTTTATTTTTTCCATTGGGACCAAAAATGATAGCGTTCCAAATTCAGTTTGTTGCTATATTCTCGTGTGTTCTCCTTTTTTTCTAGGTCTTGGATACTGTGAATCATTCTTGGCTCAGATAGTCTGAGTATTTCAAGCCTGAAAAGTACCATCTCTTGAGTTCAAAAGAACATCGGATGCAGTCAGTGCATTTCAGAAAGCCTTGAGTCCAGCTCAGGGTTAGAGCTTGTGGCTTTTCATTTGCTTTTTTAAATTTTGGTTTGGTTTTTTCTTTGTTTTGGTTTTTTGTTTGTTTGTTTGGGTTTTTTGTTTTGTTTTGGTTTTTTTCTGGATTTCACTGGATTTGGTGGCAATTTATGTGAACGTATTCTTTTTGGTTCTTACTGTGTAGCAGCCTAGGCAATTTCTCTTCAGATACTCTGGATATTTTCTGTCATTTTTCAGTGCAGCATCTGTGCTAGCAACCTAACCAATTCCAGGGCTCAGAAACTATCTGTATACTCATAGCATGTTTCCCAGCATGACTTTGACCTGAGTCAACCAGTGTTCTCTGAACAATTCCCAGGAGTAAGCACAGACTGCAGTCTATTTCCAGTAGGCTGCCTGAAGGCAGCTACAGTCCTTGGAAGCATAGCATGGGCACATCTGGGCTAAGCTGCTGGTCTCACATCCAGAGAAAGGGTCCTGACACTGTTAAATTTAGAAGTATAGATGTAGTGTGTGTGACCAAGAGCATTAAAAGCACTTGGCACACTAATCCTAACCTAATAGTTTGGACAACCACTTGGGAAGGTTCCAGGCGAAGTGCATGCACAGTTTCCTTCAGATTAAAAAAAGTAGTAGTTGTGTAATATTTGATAAATTTCCCCCTCCCCTTTATGTGCCTGACCCACTAGCCTGTAAGGTCAGGCTACCTCTTGCTGCTCTCTGTCTATCCCCATGGCTACAGTATTTGAATTTCAGCAGCATGTGCTTAGTGCCTTGCAGAGATGTTAGCTGGGGTCCTGGAAAGAAGGGAGCTGCATCAGCAGGGCACGGTGCCCAGACTGATTAGTTCTGCCATGTTAATGCAACTATGCTGCTTCCTGTTCCATAGCGAGGACGTTTGGAGACATCTGAGATATTGTTGCCTTGCATAGACATAAGGACAAACAGGCTGCTACTAAAAAATGCAAATGTGCACAGCACGGAAAATAAAGTTATACATACCCCAGCTTTACATTTGCACACACACTGCTGCTGTTTCAGAGTACAAAGGGAGAGCCAGAAATGGCTGTTGCATACAATTCAGCTTTCCTACATCACTAGAATTAATTTCCAAACAACTAATTTTTATCTGCCATAACTTGGCTATTTGCTTTATCCTCCAGAGCTTCTTACATTGTTGGTTCTCAGTGCTCACCTTCCTATCTATATTAGAAGGAAATGGAGGCTTGAGTCTTTATTTCCAAAGAAGGCAGCTAATTTTCCATTCTGTAGTGTTTTAATGTACACTTAAGTATAGACACTATAATTCTGGCTGAAGATATTGGGAACTCTGGCTGAAATTTTACTCCCTGCAACACTCACCAGGAGGTAAGGATCAGCCTATCTGCCCCAGCAGCAGATGAA
Organism: Campylorhamphus procurvoides; assembly: GCA_013396655.1. NCBI lineage: Eukaryota > Metazoa > Chordata > Aves > Passeriformes > Dendrocolaptidae > Campylorhamphus > Campylorhamphus procurvoides. Next base: position 325,398 of record WBMV01003877.1, on the reverse strand, counting down.
ACCAATGTTGCTTCTAAAGTTGCCAGTTGCTTTTAAATGCTTAGTGTGCAGGTTTGCTGCAGTTGTGCTCAAGTCCAGTCCTGGCTGGACTGTGAGACCCTTCTTTGCAGTACTAAACCCTGGGCTTTCTGTCTAGGCCTTGGACCTTTTCAATGGCTGTCACTTGATAGAGATAAAATCAATTGAATTTAATCATTTAAGATGGTGACTTGGATAATTTGTCATTTTCATTGCATCTTAAAATGTTTCTGTAGAAGCTGAGAGCTTGTGACTGCCTGCTTTTAGCTAGAATTCAGATCCAAAACAAATGCCTGGGCATTCGTCACGAATAAGGGGACTGAAACCACCTGCAGTGGGACGTAGGGGTAGGAGAGGTAAAAGAAGAAGGGCATTAGATGCTGATAATATAGAAACTTTGTTGGCAGCAGGTCTGTGTTAGAAGATTTTCTACTTCTTCACTTATTCCCACCTTCACAGGATATTTCTTGCCAAGGCAGCTGCTATTCTAATTATAGCAACCTTTAACTGTTTTTTCCTTTGCACTAGAAATGATTACTAGATGTGTTTACTAGCATAAATTAGCAACCTTATTTCAACTTTTGCCTTTTTAGAAGAAGGTATTTAGCTTCACTTTTCTTTCTAGCCCATTCCTAGGCACAGGTTTTAGCCCTCCCATATACTCCCAAACTGTGTTCATCCTTATGTATCCTTCAAGTAATGATAGGCTCAGACACCCCAATCTGGACACTCCACTGCCACAGCTGAAGAAAATTTTGACTTGACTCCTTTTCTCAAAGCCATGTGGTATTTCAGGGGCTGACCTGGAAGCAGGTTAGGGTAATATGTCTGAGCTGCTTTTCCTTTGCTTTTTAACCTTGCCTGCTTTTCCCATCTCAGGACCATCAGACTATAGAGTCACTCAGATTTATGATACATGATGAGTTCCATTTAACTTGGATAGCTGAGCACAGCTGGAACAAAGCAATGGGACCAGACATGTTTGTGAGTGTTCACAGAAGGTGAATAATTTTTAAAAATGGAGGAAGAAGCTGTATTATATTGCATAGGGCCTGTCAGGATTAATTTTTAAAGTACCATCAAAAGCCTCACATTATTTCATAGAACCTGGGAAAATAGCAAGATTGGGAGAGGGAGTGGCGTAAAAAAGAAATCAAATTGGCTATTACACACAGTATTGCAGATCCAGCATAAAGTTTATATTGTATTCCCTCATCCTGAGACTTCAGATAATTCCATTAACCTCCAAACTGTTTTTGCCTCTGGAATTTTCATTTGAGATAACCTGCACTGAGATTTTACAGTTCACTGATTATTAGAAGTCAGAGCTGTTACAGTATTACATTTGAGTGAGATAACATGATTTGCAGCATATGCTAGGTATAACCCCCAAACCATCTCCTGATTCCAGGAGCAAGATTAAGCTACTGAGGGCTGGTAAAGCTTTTATTAAAGGAACAGTGCAGGAAATGAATCCATCAGTTTGCTGTATGTAGGCATAATTTAGCTATTAAAAAACCCTAAACCAACAAAGAGAGTAAGATTCTAATCTTAATTAAAATGGAGTAAATCCAAAGAAGCTTCAGCACACAAATAAACATTCTGAACTTACATTCTATTAATTGAGATGAGAATCTGGCTTAGTAATTATGAATTTACTTCAACGTTTGATCTAATATTTGCTGTTGTCTCTAGCTTCACCCACTATGAGACCACTCCTTAGAGACATCTTCCCAGAGGGATCTTTCTTTATTCTTGCAATGACTAAGTGGGAAACCCCAAGGTGTGTGCACTGAGCATGTTTCCCACAGGGAAATATGTGATCATCAGAATGGTTGAGATCTGAATATCTGAACCATTAGATAAAATCATTTACACAAGAAAAAAAATTCTTAAAAATCTTTTCTCATCCTAACAGTTAATTTATTTTTCCTGCTGTAGTCAGAGGGCACTGTATTCCTTCAGAGTTTTTCAGGCTGCTAGTAGATTATGTTGTAAAAGTAATGTGACTATGCCGCACAGTAGAGCTGGATTGATTGGCATGAAATATAAACCTATCGAAAGAGAAAATCAAGCAGCCCGATAGCTCTGCTGTCAAGGCACATTTATCTTTCATTGCAGCCTTGGCGGTCCCACTGCCTGGGATTAAAAAGCTAAAATTCCATTGTGCTCATTGCAAAGATCTTGAGTTAGTGTGAAAATTTTCCATTAAAATTTGTTTCCAATAAGAGCTGAATTTCTGAAACCCCACAACCATTTTTTTCAGTCTCTTCCAAAATGATGGGGACTTTCACAGAAATTGAGAATACCTGTGTCTTCACTCCATGCCCAGTAAAATACCTCCAGTGTTTCTCACACACCCCAACATTGTTATATATTTCATACATGATTTTGAAAACTCCTCATTCACCTTTTACCTTCACACTAGTGTATCAACACTGAATTTATGCACTTCTCTTGACTAGAACACCACAATGACCTAGACACTGCACTCCAAATTTTTCCTTAAGAGCATTCCCTCTGGCTTCCACCTTTTACAGGCAAATTCTAGGATTTTCACTCTGCTAGTATGCCTTTAGGGCTGAGACTGACTAGATCATATGCTTTCCATCAGCATGTTAGGATCTTCAAAAGGAATCAGATCAAGCTCTGCATACGTGGATTGCTTAAACTGCTCTCAAGCCTCCAGAAATGTGTTTAAATAACCAGTGTACACCCACTGCTTGCTTAGAACTGAGACTACAACACTGGGCCACAGTTCAAGACCAAAGTCATGGCTCTCCACATAATGATGCGGATGTGTAAAAATATGTCAAGCCCATGAATAAAAATAAGATCCAGAAGTCAAATATCTTTAAGGAAGTATCCTCTCCCATCTGGCCAGGCTTATTTACTGATTACTTAAACTCCCAGTATCACTTCTAGTGTGGGAAAAGTTGGGACCTAGGACCAAAACCACCAAAGTGAGAGTAGAAGACACCCAGTCCACTGGAGACACTGATAGTCTGGTACTCTCTAACTATGGGTTTATTGTTGTGGACAGCACACATTCTCCTTATCTGGAGAAGCCAAAGTCAGTAGTAGGGACACCAGGTCAGGGTGTTTAAATTACCTAAGTACAACCCTGTAAGAAACAAAGTAGATCAGGAATTAACTACTATTGTTCTATTTTTCCACAAGAGTTAAGAGTTGAGGTATAAGAGAATAATATTTTCTTCTCTTCCATACTACCTCATCTTAAGTCCAGTACAGGGCAGGAGGTTAGAGTGCCAGCAAGTAAGGATTACCTATTGATAAAATAAATTTTACACAAAGATTTTTACTAAGCAATTTCTCAGCAGCAAGTTTGGTGTTTTTTTTTTTTTTTTAACTAAAGTGCTTATTATTATATATATAATTAGTCTCCTCTACTGTTAAGGCCATCTGGAAGACATCCTGGCAGTCCATTGTGGTGGCAGAGGACATAATTGAACTCTTAACATTAAAATTCTGACTGCTTTCAAGACAGGCTTAATGTACAGTGAAATGTAAAGTGTGGATCGTAATGTTTTGTACTTAACCCCATGCCAGGAAAAATTTCAAGATCCATCACTTGAAGGCATGCTTATGAAGACCTGCCTACTAACACAAAAGTTATAATGCAATTTGGTTGGTTAATGACATAGGAGATAATGAATTTTAAGTTGCTGTCATGCATCCTATTTTGTACTTGGTGTATTTCAAAACTGAAAAAACCTGGAAGTTAACAAAAGGACAATGAATAGATTATTATAATTAAAAAGAAAAAAAATAAGAGAGAGCAAAAAACCCATCCATTTTTCATCACCCCTCAGCAACTTTGAGATACATCAAGTAAAATCAAGGAGACAGAAAATGTGGTGCAGACAGCAACTAGTGGGTTTGGGAGATGGGGATAGTAATTTCTCTTTAATTTATCAGATCTCAGTTTACTCTTTTCAGAGTCTCATTTTGAAAGCCAAAGATCACATCTGCTTTTCAACCACAGCAGGATTTCAATTGCTTTCAGTTGCCTTCGGAACTTAACAGAAAGCTTGTGTTTGAGATGAGTCCTGGGAATAAGCAGTAGATAACAGTTCTGAGCAGTTTTTTCTCAACTACTCCTCACATCTGTATGTTTGTTGGATGTCATTAGGAACCTAGTTAGGTGAGACATATACTATTTCCCTGCAGTGACTGCTATGCACAATAATGAATCTGTGGTTAGGTATGACCAATGTGTTGGAGTTTCAGCTGGCGTATACAGAGTGGTGTAGCTACGCAGATTCTAGAGAAGCTGTGATAATTTATACCAGCTGGGAATCTTATCATAACATTCCATGCTTTGTAAACAACTCTACATATCTTGCTTTTTATGGGTCTTTTAGAATAAAGTGCACACTGCTAAAAACCTACAAATCATATTGAACTTGTTTTTTTTTTCTTCTACAACTCTCTATTATATTTTTGATTATTATCTGCAAATCATTTTGGGTGTGAATCTTTTGTTTATCAAAGCAATGCAGAAAAGTAACCTAAAATCATCATCAGCCTATAGTCTAGTCTTCTTTTTGATAAGATACAAGACAGGTGGAAGACTCAAGGCAAAGAAAAAAAAAATCACAAGCCAAGGACAATTGTTGCATCTTTTGCCACCTAGTCACAAGGTCTCAATTATTATCACTTAGGAAAACATATCTCTATTAAAAAAGCCACTTTATTGGGCTCTACCTTTCTACAGTTAGAACAGATTTCTTCTATAATGCCCTTTTTGCCCAAAAGTATACTAAGATGTAGATGATACTAAATTGGGAAGAGCTGTTGACTCCTTTGAAGGCAGAGAGGCCCTGCAGAGAGATCTTGACAAATTAGAGGACTGGGAAATCACCAATCCTATGAATTTTAACAAAGACAAATGCCAGATTCTGCACCTGGGATGGGGCAACCCTGGATGTACAGACAGACTGGAGAATGAGATGCTGGAAAGCAGTGCTGGGAAAGGGACCTGGGGATCCTGGTCAATGGCAAGTTGGATATGAATCAGCAGTGCCCTGGCAGCCAGGGGGGCCAACCCTGTCCTGGGGGCATCAGGCAAAACATCACCAGCCAGACAAGGGAGGGGATTGTCCTGCTCTGCTGTGCACAGGGACAGCCTCACCTTGAATATTGTGTGCAGTTTTAGGTGCCACAATATAAGAAAGACATAAAGTTATTAGAGAGTCTCCAAAGAAGAGCAATGAAGATGTTGAAGGGCCTTGAGGAGAAGCCATATGAGGAGAGGCTGAGGTCACTTTATCTGTTCAAGAGGAGACTGAGGTGAGACCTCATTGCAGTTACAACTTCCTTGTGAGTAGGAAAGGAGGGGCAGGAACTGATCTCTCCTGTGACCAGTGGCAAGACTCAAGGAAGCAGTATGAAGCTGAGTCAAGGGAGATTTAGGTTGGATATCAGGAAATGTTCTTCACCCAAAGGGTGATTTGGCTCTGGAACAGGTTCCCCAGGGCAGTGGTCACAGCATCAAGCCTGACAGAGTTCAAGAATCATTTGCACAGTGTGCTCAGCCTCATAGTGTGATTCTTGGGGCTGCCATGTGCAGGGCCAAGAGTTAGGTTTTGATGATCCTTGTGGATCCCTTTCAATTCGGACTATTCTATCATTCTACTTTTTCTACATCCTCACCCCTGGAAGCAATTCAGAACTATGCTGACTTGTTTTCCATCAACAGATTTCTTAAAACCAACCTTTCCTTTCCTTTATTTTTGAGGATTCTTTGTAACTTTTGTCTGATCTCAGTTTGCACGAATGGCTGCTGAGACTAGTCAAAGTAAGGCTGTCAATCATATGTATAAACAATACACCTAGTCCTTTCAGAGAGGTACCTGTGGCCACTAAGATAGCCTCTGGAACAGCTGCAGTTCCAAAGCTGCCATCACTCTGCTGAAAGTTACAATACAACAGGTCCTTCAACAGTTCTCTTCTGCTGGGAATAGACATTATCAAAGATGAGTCCTGAATAATGCATTGAGATAGGTTTTGAAAAGCACTGCTGGTAGAACCTTTGCCCTCTGAAAATACTAGTCACATAAGGATTTCTATTTTAACTGTTAAGCTTTATATCATACCTTCCAGAATAGATGTTATGTGGAGTATTGTAATATAACTCCTTCTTGGCAGCAAAGAGAGACTTCTCTAACAGTTTCTAGTCAATGTATCCATCATATAGCTGAGTGCAGCTCTGTTTAAAATGAAGATGCAACACATTTCTTATGTACCATTCAAGCCCGTCTCTGAGTGTTGAGTTCACGTTTTCCAGAGAATCTCTCTGATGGATAACTCCATATAAGTTTTGTGGTAACTGCATGAGAATATAGGTCTAGAATCTTATTCTCTTGAACAACTTTCTCTTCAGGAGAAGATTCACTGACTAATTTTGCAGATGCTGATATACTGAACTATTATTAATATCCTATTAATAGTTAACATATCTTTGTACCTGATTATATAATTTGTCTCAGTTTTCATTGTGGCAATTTACTGTGGCCGTTTCGGATTTCAACTTCTCATGCAAGACTCAATTCTTCAAGAATATGATTGCTCTGATCTGAGACAGTGAGGTATGTAAATAGTCACCCACCTTAGGTATGTAAGGATATAATGAAAATAAACTGGATATATACATGTTTAAACTGAAAGGAAAATCTACATTAACCAGCTTAGGGCATCCAAGTCTGAGTTCTGCCACTTTTGAGAGATGGCCATAAAATCGTAGGATCATAAAAAAAGTTGAAAATGTGATGCCCAAAGAGATGGAGAAATGTTTGCTCAGAAAACAGAGGCCAGAGGGGTGCCTTTAAAGACATATGATACTGATACAAAAAAATTAGGCAATAAACTCTTCTCCACTTCTATAGAGGATAAAATTCAAGGCTTAAAATTGTAGAAAGATTTCATTCAGATATTAGGAAATCTTTCTACACTGGAGATAGTGATGCACTGGAATTGTTATGGCAGACAGCGGAATTTCAGTTAAAAGAGAGTTCTAAGAAACAGGTTAAAGAACTATCAGGTAAGGATGGCTGAGGTACAACAGATGATTACCTTCAATGGTCCACCCTGGCCTCCAAACAGGAGAAATGGAGTCACACCATCCATAACGCTGCTGCCTCCTTTGAGAACACATGCAGAATCAGTCTGGAGGTAAAAAGGCAACACAGGAACAACCGTGCCTCACCAGTAGTGCCAATGGAGACTCTCCGCTGTGCCTTTTGCAACCAGACTTACCTGTCTCGCATTGGCCTTTCTAGCCACCAGCGTGCTTGCAGCAAACGTGGGTAGAGCCCTTATAAATCTTCATTCGTGAAGTCTAGCCATGATGATGACCTGGGACAGCAGCATATGTTAGTTAACTTCTGAGATCTCTTCATAACTGATTTTGTATATTTTTCTCTGTGATAATTTGAAGAAGCAAAGTTGGATGCCTTCATTATTGAGTCCATCTGCCTTTGTCCTTCTCTGTAACAGTGAATACAAGCATTTACCCTAGCTCTGAGGCATACTGTGAGGGTGAGTTCAATAAGAATTGTTAGCCAGTCAGATGCAATGGCACTAAACAGGGAGCTGAGAAAGATATATAGCACAGGCTGAAAAACTTTGGTAGATTTGGCCGGAGTGCTTGGACTGAAACTCTGTTATCAGCATCCCACAAGGGCTGCCAATCTTTCAGTGACAGCAGAATTTGAACACTCATTTCATTGACTGCTGACTCAGTTCTATGAACTGAATAGACAGTTTCTAGATCAAGAAGCAAAATGTAAAAGGTCCTAATTCTTCAATTACACGTGAAGCCTAATATACTTGAGTAGAACTGTTAGATGTGGCTGTTCTAATACACAAAGATAACGAGGGATGTAATCAAAAGCCTCTCTGTATTGTACCCAAAGCAGTCTGCAAATAAGTGGTAGTTTTTGATCCACAAAAACTGTTTTATTTATCTTTCTAATTAAAATAAAAAAATAAAAAAAACCAGCCCTCTCCCCCCCTCCCCAAACCCCCAAACCATCCAAATGGTATACTCGATGGAACAGACACATGTGGATATACTTCTGGAGTAAGTTACAACACCTTCAGAGATTCTGCAACACTGGAAGTTTCAAATAATTGCTTTATATAATGCTGCCTGTTAAAGCTCCACATTTTTATGTGTTTTGGTACTTGGCATATAAAAGTAAAACACCTATTTTTTCCCTCACAATGTTAACTTGTCAAAGCTCAGAGGATTTTCTCTGTTAAAATACCTGAAGCTGCTAAATTGTGTAGACTTCATGTTGTTTGATAATGGGCTGATTTGGTCAGCCATTTGAATACATCTGTTTGCGTTAAATAGATGAGCTGTGGAATTTATCTGTCCTTCGTGAGACATCTAAAATTTAGGTAGCTGTGTTTGAATGAGTCACTCATAGGCGAGGGAGAAAAATTAGGCTGGTCATTGGAGTGTTCAGCTCATCCTAAAACAGGTCAGGTGAAATTGTCTGCCTCATTGAAAAGCTCTTACTGTATTTTTAAAGAAGGACAGCCATAGAGTTGTGTATATGTTTTACAAATTGCCATCAAATGGCATAATATGTTAAAAAAAAGAGTGTTTTGTATAAGGAATTGCCAAATTTTAGCTGTCTTTTGAAATATTTGTATAAGGGTTCCCACTGTGTTTTCCCCTGACCTGGTATCTCTTCTCAGTGTTTGCAAATGCACATCAGATGTATAAGTGTGCACATCTGACAGGGTGTGTGCAGATGAGGTGAGCTTTCGTGTAAGAGACTGCACACTGTTTCTGAACTTAGATCTTTAAGGTAAATAGCCTCGTAAGATTTTGCAAGCAGACGACCTGAATCCAAAATTGAGGCCAGGTAGTCGTTAATGGGCACATTTAAAGACAAGTCAGTTTTAGCCCCAGTATATACTGCAAGTTTTTAGAGGTAGGGGAGGTGAAAGAGAGAATTTTGCTTTAATGAAGGTCTTGTCTCTCGTCAACTACTCTTCTTCTTCCAGGTTCTGAAAGGCTTAAAGCATACATTATCCTTCCGTCAGTTCCCAGCACATCACAGGACAGTGTGTATCATGTTCTTGCATATACCAATTCCTGACAGCTTTTCTGAAAGCAAAAGAGAGGAATGCGAGTAGAAATGATGATCACTTTTCTATAGCCTATATGGGATGTTGATATTTTTGCTACTGATTAATTGTTTTCTTATGAAATAAGACAAAAAACACTCATAGCATTTATAGAATAGAACCATAAAAGCCAAGATAGGTACTTCAAGCAAGCCTGGGGAAATAAGGACACAAACTTTCAAATACATTTTGATAAATTTATAATATAGAGGATATTAACAATGTTGACTTTGGGATCTCAATTTTGTGCTTTACTTAACATTTACAATACACTGACAGTTAATCTATAATATAGTTTATCATTTTTGTAGAGTAAAAATTATATTGTATAGAATGCATTGCTAGATGAAGAGAGAAAGAATAGCTCATTTTTTTTGAAATGTTTAAAGATTAGGTTAGTTTTTAAGTGAATAAATAAAATCAGAGTTATATAATAATCCAAATGTGAGAATACAGTTTAGAGAATTAGAAATTCCATACTTATTGCTTTTGACTTTTTCAAGATAGCTGCATTAGGTATTGAAGTCTGGAGCTCTTAAGTGAGAAATTCAATCCTATATTCAAACATTTTTATTATGGAACTTGTTATAGGCACACATTGTTACTAAGTATATAATTTTAAAGTCATTATGATCGATAATTAAAATATAAGTAGTACATCTAGATTCTAAAAATACACCATCTAGAGATAAGATTGAGATTAGGTAATTACACAGGAAGTTAATGTACAGTCTTTATTAATTAGTGGTATTTACTTGCATAAAATATGATGTAGTTACAGTAACTTGTAGTTTCAGTACAAAACTATAATATATGTACCTGAATTATCACTACTATCATTGTAAATAATACATTGCTTGAAGACATTCTCCCTAGGCTGGTGATGTTCATTGTGCCATAGTAGGGTGCTCAACATCTCTATCAGTTTTCTTTCTTTTCTCCCATGTGAACACTTCAGTCTGGATCCACTGCTTAGTCTCAGCCTGTGTTAATGTATTGATGATGAAAAATTTCAGACTATGTACATAATCCCATTTATAGGTGGTCTCTTTAACTTTTTTCCTATTATGAGAAATTGTGAAGCTTCTTTTGCTCTTTCCTAGGGAACAAAGCCGTAGGCATTATCCAAACTACCCTGTCTCTGCTGATAGTGCAAAGACCATTTGCTGCCAAAGGCATCTTATGCTGTCAATGCCAACTTCAAAAGTCTCTCTAGCACAGTGTATAGTCAGCACACAGCTGCTTCTCATTGCTTAAACAGCACCTCTAAGTGTATTACCTTGCCCTGAACCCAGCTCTATGCTATTGGTTTTTGCAACCTTTGCTTCCCAATCCCTAAATAAAATGGAAATTTCAAACAAAAGTATGGCAATGGATATACAGTGAATCCACTGTAATCGTCATGCCTGGCATAAGGATGCTGTACTGGTGTGTAGATAGGGAATGGTTTCAGCTACACCATTCCAAGCTCTGGCACATCATTTAGGTCTAGTGTGGAATAAACCTCACAGAGCTTTGTCCAGATATGCAGTCATTTGCCTGAATCTTTCAGACATCCAGAAATCTCTGAAAAAATGTACTGAACCTGCTGTTATTAATAGAAGGATGAAAAGGGGTAAAATATCCTTCCTGCTCCTGACTTTCTTCCCCAGCAGCAGCCTGGCAGATGCTCATCCTACAAGTAACAGTATTTGCAAAGTGAACTGTTGTTTCTGCTTTGTTCAACACAGTTTATACTTGTGTTACTACATTCCTGAATCTCATCTGAAAAATACTAAACTTCATGATTTTGTGTTGAATAAAAGGCTCAAAATAGGAAGTGAATGTAACCCGCCTCACAGTAGCTGCTGGCATCCTTACGCAATCTGAAGAAAGAGTATGGGGCTTGGGAGACGGATTCAACAGGACATCAGTTAATAAGATCAATGATATCTAAGAGTCAGTGAAATAATTCCCTTTGTTTTCAATGGGTGTTGGACTGATGCCCAAAAGAGCAAATGCATTCTCTCTAGAAGCAATAGTCTCACTTGCTTTCACAGCACCAAAATTTCTAATCACATCCCCCATGTTTGTGAGGAAACAAAAACACCCCAGAATCTTCCTTTCTTTGTTCAAATATTCTCTCAACAGTTTGGGGCACTTTTGTTCAAAAATCTGCAGCTTCCTGAACGAAGTTTGGTGCAAAAAGCAATGTTCTAACAAAATGATATACAGATACTCTGCTGACCACCACGGACAAGCCCATGGGAAGGGCATGGTTCCAGCATTCAGGCTGCACCAGTACAAGCTCTGGTGAAATTTTTAGAGCTAATGTTTGACAAATGCGATGCAGCTTTGTCCAAGTTAATCTCACTTGCAATAAAAGTGTATGTTGGATTATATCTGTGTATTGTAAAGGGGATGAAATGTAGCTACCATAATTTAGCAGCTGGTATGTGACTTTGTTTCCTTTCTCATAAGAAGAATCTGCATTTGAAAATAACAAGCAGTGAGTTGTGGACAGGGATTAAGAATTTTTTTCTCCTGAAATGACATTCACTAGGTAAAGACCTGGACGACATGTAACTCTACAGTTTCTTCTATATCACTCTTTTCTATCTTTCTACTTGCTGCCATTGTGGAAAACTAACTCATAGCAGCTCATCCTTTCTAAAGTCTAAGCCTCACAGTTTCTAATTCTGATGACACTCTGAGATCCTGAGTCTTACCATAAAATAATGAATGCCTTGGAATATTGATAAGCAGAATCTTACATAGATACAAATAATCTGCTTCATTCACTGTGACTTTGAAGTCCTCTTTTGTTTGCATTTAAGAAAGTCTTTCTGGGATTAAGTAGAAATCAGGATTCAGTCGTCAGCCCTTCCTTACCATGTTCTTTCTCTTACCCTGTAATTAGCAGCAGATGAAACTGTAGTTATTTAAGTGTTTAAGCAGCTGATTGCACCTGGAAACAGATACTCACACGTCTGAATTACAATGATTTTTATCTTTTCTCTGCAGGTTTAGTCTCTGTCCCAAAAGTAATTTGGGACACTCCTGTGTCAGCAAAAGCAGAAGGAGATGTCTATTCACTGTGTTTTTCACAATAGGACAGGGATGGCATGCCCATTTTTTGTGACTCTGTAGACATTATTATGGCATAGCATTACTTAATATTTGTACAGTTTTAAAGCTCAGAGGAGACAAGAAGTTTTCCAAGCATGTAGCTGGATTTGCAGTAGCAGCAAGGCATCCAAGACAGAGGGAAAATCCATGCTAAGGCTGCAGCTTGGGCTTTTCTCAGGGAAAGCAAAAAACTCAGCTAGAACATTTCTTTCAAAGGGTATCAACTGTGAAAAGCAAGTCTCTCCCAAGAGCATTAGGAAGGGGGGGCAGTGAAGAAAGAGCAAGATGGTTGCTGTTGTTCAGGGATTCTTAGATGCAGAGATCCAGGTGTTATTCAAATAAAATGAACTACTGGCAGAACTGCAAAATCACTCACTAATAAGAATGAATTGAGCATTGCCTAGGGGGTCTGACAGAAACTCAGAGGAGAGCTTCTCCAACACACTACATTTATCTTACATAAAGGCTGGATTTTTGATTCACTGTGGTTGAATTCGGATAACCTGCTTCCAATATCACTTACCTTACTAACACAGCCCACTGATTTTACTGCCACCTCTGTTCTCTCTCATTCTTCTGCATCTGTTTTGCAGGAAATCAGTGTTACAGCCACCAACTTCCAAGCTTCTGCCCAGCCCCAGTGTATAGTCCTGTCATAAGCCAGCAGCATTTACCTGCAGCAGCAGCAGGTTTCTGAGGCTGCTACAGCCAAAAAATGTTTGCACTGACAGGACACTACACTTTTATATTGTCCAGTTACCACTGGCCTCTGGCAGTCTGACTTACTCTAACAGTCACTGTTGTGATAAACACTGCTACTTAGAATATACACCCTAAACAAAATGTGTTGCAGCCTGTCAAAGAGCTGTGACAGGTTTTTCTTTCATATGGTCTATTCCTAATGTAAGCTTTATACACTTTCTACAATTTATATACACATTGCCTATGTTCATAACATAAATATAAAACCTACATATATATTTATTCAGATATTTAATCACAAAACAAGTACAGATATGTGTTCAGGCAACATGCAGTACCAGAACGATCACCTCCATGATTGCTCTTTAACCGGAATCATCCTTAAATTGAATGTATATGTATTTTCCTCCCTGGTGCATCTATGCACTTATTTTTATGTATCTGTGTGTGTGTGCGTATTTTATATTTTAATTAATAGTATTTTCACATGGATGAATAAACCATAAGTAGAATTATATAGCATAAAACACAGCTGAATTGTTAAAATCTGGGTGGGGGGTGTATGTGATAATTCACAACACCTTGCATCTGTAAGACAATAAATGCAGAGTTTCTGTCTCAAATAGAGAATAACAACCTACCTTTGAAATGGAAATACCCTTGTCATGCAACCTGCCTGCCCACGTGAAACCCAAAACCTAAAGTTATGGTCTACAACCCTCCCCTGTGCCTAGAGAGGGAAAAGAATCATTGCATTGCCACTCTAGACAAAGCCTCAGTGGACTTTCCTTGTTTCACTGACCAAAGCAAAATGAATTTCCCTACAGTTATATTCCAAGTGGAATTGCTTGTAAGTATGCACAGAAGAAAGGCCTTATTTTGGAACTTTCATACATGATACATAAGTCTGAAACCTTTTATAAGTAACAGCTTCATGCTGAGCATATGAATTCCTCCCTCCCTCAGCTTCAGGTTTTTTCTGAAAGAAACTGAGGATCTTTACCCTCTGACCTCACTGAGAAATCTGGATTCTCTTAAGGTCCTTAAAGATACTGCAGAGACACCTCTAGACCAAGAATTAAATGAATTTCAGTGTAGTCAATGGTCTACCAGTCTCTGTTGGCTAGTCTTCATTATTTTCCCCCAAATTCTAAATTAGCCCAAGTGGTTTTGTCTGCAGATAGATTTAGCTTCAGCTGAAAGCGACAAGGATTTTCCCATTCATTTCAGAAAATGCTGGATCAGACTTTACTCATTTTGTTTCCTGAACCAAACCTTAAAGATGTCAATAAAGTGCCTTTTATGCAGTTTAATAGGCTTGTAGTCATTCCAGTAGTACCCTCATAAAAAAAAAATTGCTTATTTCCTTAGTCTTCTTTCAACTAACGTGGGTTTGGCTTCTTTTGCTTTATTGCTGCCCCTCCCAGTTGGTTCAAATTAGCTTGCTCATAGCAAATGTCAGCACTGAGACAAGGACTCAAATAAACACAGACTCAGCTAATCCTCTGAGGTCTGGTCCTCCCTGGATATGCAAGAGGGAAGACAGCAGAGAAACCTTGTTCTGTTTCATAGCTACAGAAAAGACATCAGTCCCTAAGGTTACTTTCTGCACCATGTTCAGGCAGTACAATATAGACACTCTCTTCAGTGCAGTCAGCACATGTCACTGCCAGGGAAGTTGTAGTGTCACCAGTCACAGAAACTTGTCTATGCAGGCTCTGTAATTTCATTGCTGTTAATACTGAGCTGGGCAAATTGTAGCCAGTCTGATACATCTCTGCTGTTGTAACACATTACAGGCTAAGTGCTGTAAAGGGTTTCAGCCCTGCATTTGTACTTTTTAGGCATTGATGTACAGGCATTTCAGTCAATGGAGAGATTCCCCATTGAAAACACCTTCCTACGCTTAGCTCACAAACCGTCAGCCTGCTAAAATGCCTACCTCTCCTAAAGCACCCGAGTGTCATGAGTGAAGTGGAAAGGAATTACTCATGCACTCTTTTAGATTTGTTTTGGCAAAACAACCTTAAGAATCTCTAAATTTAAATAGAATATTGATTACCAGAATGAAACTTAGATGTGTTTTTTGTCTGAGGCAAAGTATTAGTACCTTCTCCAAATTAACATCTGAATACTTGGCAAAATATTGTGGGTTGTGAGAATATGATTCCCACGGCCACAATGGTGTCTCCTTTTCTATAGTCAATACACTTCAAAAATATTGCACAGTAATAGATCTTATGAACATCACTTAAAAAATGATGCTGAATACTTAGGAAAAAAAAAGTTGGTTTTTTTTTAAGCAAAAAAATACATTTTACTCTTACTTTACAGCCAGTAGCTGCATTGCTCTGTGGATTAGACAGCAAGTCAGTATGTCCCCTAGCTGCAGCATTTTGTTCCCTGGATAGTGAATTATTCACCAAAATTGGTGTGCACTATATCACTAGGATACTTGCACAAAAGAATAATTCCTTAGAAACAAGAGATTTTCTGATGCTCAAAATTCTTTAAATTATTTCAGGATAAAATCACTATGATGAATTTCCTGCTCTGATATGTTTGGCTGTTTTGGTCTGCTGTTGGCTGTATTTCAAAACAAAGCTTTATTAAACATGACCATTGGTTTCCAATAGAAGGGTTTTCATCCGAAGAGCGTGTTATCGATGGCTGTTCTTGCTTGCAGCACTCGCACTCTCCACAGCTCTCTGCAGCTGACTGCACTGACGTCATCTCCAGCACTATCGACACATTCTTTTGTGTGGTGTGAATGAAAAAGTAAATTGATCCCAGTGGGGACTGTGCTCACAGTGAACAGAAAAAAGCTGCCACTCTGCCAGCTATAGATGGCATCAGATGTCTGCTAGTACAGTCTTTGCTTTGGCACTCAGATTAGACATCACATCACTTTGGGAGGTGTCAAAATGCCCCTCAAAATTAAATGTTTCTTTTTGGGGAGGCTAAACTTAACACACGAAAATTAATATTAATTCAATGGTAAAGGACGTAAAAAAGAGCACCTTGAATCTGGGAGGCAATTTTAGAAAGGACAAATATTATGCTAAATTTATGGATGAGGGAAGCATAATCTTCTTGGGGCTATGGAACAAAGACAAGGAATGAAGTGGAATAAAAAAATGGTCATCAAATCTTTGATTTGTGAAAAAATATCCATTTTGAAGTGTTGAAATCATCCATGTTAAATAAATTATGCCTGCCAGGAATCTGGTCTTATGTATCCTGAATTCTAGTCCTGAAGTCTAAGTATTTATTACAGGAATAGTGTTCCTTATCCTGCAAATGCAGACTACACTTAAGTTTTGTTTTAGTTTCTGTTTTAATTATTGTTTTATATAAGTATTTGTATCAAAGAGAAAAAAAAAAGCCGTTATTTTCTAAGCTCCTCCCACATTTTCTACATTTACCCTCCACCCCTATCAGTTACTATATTTATAATGTCTAACAATTTTTTCCTTTCAAAATTCCTGTGAGCTAGTTCAGTACCTTCCTTCATTTAACAGTAGTGTACACACATGAGTATGAGAGAAGGATTAGAGGAACAAATGGTGGCATGACTCAAGTTCCCTAGAAAACCTGTGACAAGGCAGGAAAAGAAACTAAAAGCTGAAATGGCATCCCAGATATGAACTGTTGTGTCTCCCATCACACAACAGCTGCCACAGGCAGCTATCCTTATCCCCTATCCTTACACCAAAGTGTACTCTACTTATGCTGCAGTATAATGCTGTCAACACTTATATACGATTGGGCGTCTATCTGGTGGGGTTTGGCTATTTGATTTGCAGGTCATTTCCTATTTATTGTAATTTTTCTTCTTTATTATCCAATAGTGTGTGAATGTTATGAATTACTTGAGCTGGCAGACTCAGTGCACCTGCTTGTAAAATAGAGCTATCAAGGTCTTACCTTTTCTCTGCAATATGGACACAATAGGAAACCTGAACTATACGTGATTTCTGGAGTACTAGGACTGCACTTATAGCCATGATATTCCCATTCTAGGATCAGAGAAATAATATGCCAGCATAGCAATGGGTGGTTACACCCAGACATATTTTATTAGGAAGGTGACTTGTGCAGAAAGGCATCACAAATTTGGCTGCCTCCTGGGAAAATATATATTCTGCTCTAGTCCTGCTTTATAGAGGTGTTTTTAAAGAAATTTCTTGCTACCCACTTTTCAGGCTGCTTGATCTTTACAGAAAGATATGCTGTAGGTAATGTCAGCCAAATTCCCATAACCTGACTTAATTATGGATGGAACCCATAATTCCCCTTTAGTAAAGGAAGAACAATTAGTTGGGTAAGTCAGACAGGCTTTAGCTGACTTAATTTCCTTCAGGACCATATACAGTTTCATTGCAGGGCAGAGTTGCCTGTGTGATTGCTCTGTGCACACCTAGTGCACTGTCACATCTTTAACTGTCCGATCCCAAAAAGAAAAAAAATGTTTCCCTGTCAATGTTAGCTGGGGAAAAAATAGTCTTTTATTTCCAAAGGATAACCAAAGGGTAGAATATGTAGGCTGCAAATTTACCAGATCCAGATGCTACTGCTCTTTCCTACAATGGAGCTTGACTAAGTGGAACTTGTTTGATTTCAGTGTTCATGTGCTTGAGACCATTTTCATCTTCTAGATCATAGTCTCCAGAGGAGTAGGGAAGAGTAATTTTTATTATCCTCTTTTAGTATTTGAAGGGTCATTTTTAATTTTTATTATCCTATTTTAGTATTTGAAGGACTATAAAAATAGGTTGATTCCATGGGCAGAATGTAATCACTGCCATTTTGCTACATTTAAAAAATATATATGCATTATATATGGGATTTCTCCTATAGATTTTCCATATAGGTTTTAACACAAAGTGATCTAGTTCACAAAGGAACTTCTGAGTGCTACCTCCATAAAAATCAGGGATAAATAAAGTAATTTTTAATGCTTCACCAAGAACTTTGTGGGGCTTGTTCATTTTTAGTACTCTGTTGAGTGCTACTATAAATCTTTGTCAGAGTAAAAGTGAAATTTTTCTCTGAAATTTCACCTAAGCTGGATTTTTCAGGCTCCACATTAAAAGAGGTGGTTTAGGTGCCACAGAAACACTGTCTTATTTTGACACACTTGGAATTACAATTTTTTATGTTAATTAAAAACGCTTTTTGAAAATAAAATTAATTTTTTCTACTAAAATGGTCTTAACATTTAAAAAGACTGAAACTCAATTGAAATGTAATAATTTATCAATCAAAATAGTTGAAGTTATTTAAAAGTCTTATTTATTAATTTTCCTTCTTTCCCCCATCCTCCCCCCCATTTCATTTTTGCTTTTGTTTCTTTTGATGGGCAAGAAAAGAAGAAACTGGAGAAAAATCATTATGTTTCATTTAAATAGGCAATCTGGTGTCTGTCCTGCTTTAGTCCCATGGGAGAAGCATAACAGATGTACAAAAAGGACTAATATTATATAACTGATAAGTTTAACAGACATTAAACTGCTAAACTCCTCAGTAACTTCTTTAGTCTTACCCATCCTGTGCCCATATAGCTGTGATATGAGCTTGAAGTGCATGTTGTCAGTCAAAGTACCCTTGAGCAGGGAGTTCCAGAGCACCAAAGCATGGATTGGTAGTGGCACATCTGTCACCAGATTAATACTGGGAAATTTGAGTCTTTATGTATTGAAGTGTAAAAATATGATTTTATGCTGGAAACACAATCTTAGGGAAGATAGCCTGGGTGTTCTTATAATATTAAAAAACCCCACAACAATTAAAACACATAAAAAGAGTAAAGTGATGCAAACACAATGGATTGCTCTTTTTCATAGAAACAAATCTGTAAATTGCCGGAGTGTGTAGCTCATATGTAGCCATTGTGTTTGTTGAGTAGAGGAAAAAGAAACAGCAGCAGCTTGGACTTCGGAGTTTTTTTCCCATCTTCAATTGCTCTAATTAACTGTTGCCCTGGAGTAGAGTAGCAAAGGAGGAGACATCAAGGTTTGAAAGATATGTTTTGAATTTTTCTGTACAAGTACTTATCCTTTCCTTCACCTTGTCATGGCTCTGCTCTTTTTATCTGCAGGAGGTGGTGTCCCTTCCCTGCTCTCATAGGCTGGATATCCTTCATTTGGTCAGGCCAGAGAAGAAATTATTTTTGTGGTTTGGAGAGTTTCACTGGAGCAGACAGGAGGTCTTTCGGTGTGTTGGGGACAGAAGTTGTTAAATCTATTGCTGATCACAAGTGCATTATTGACTGACCTGACAAATGTAATTCACCATTTAGCTAGAGAATTAACATGGCACAAATATTGTAGAGTTCCCTCCTTTGACTTTGATATCAAATTGTGGAAAATTATTTTCTATCTTCACCTTGTAAAGTTTTCTATCTTCTTGGTGAGTTGAGACGGCTGCCTGTGAGAAACAAGAGTGCTTATTCTGGGAAGAAGTGACTGGGGAACATTACAGAATCAAGAATCACAGAGTATTGTTGCCTTAAAGGAGCGAGGAAAAAAAAACTCAGGCAACTTCAGTAGGAGATAAGTGAGCAGGAGCTTTAATGAGCCAACACCGGCTCCAGGAATACATTCACATGGGAATCCCCCCCCTTACAACTAAGTTACCAGATTTTATAATAGTGTCCATCCAATCCCATTCTGTTATTTCCCCCAGTCCTGCCCCGTTCCGCCCTCAACACACCCCATCAGCAATTGAGTCTGGGGTCTCAGGATCCTCTCTTCATCTTCGTCATCTTCCTCACAGCATGTCACATCCTTGGAGGCCTTCCAAAGCTTCAGATTTGGAGGTCCTTCTGTCCCTGCCTTTATCTTGTGGTACAGGCTTCATGGCGTTTTCTGCAATTCTACCTTGAAATAGAGACTAAACAGCCAAAGGAATTCTAAGGGGTTGATATAGGATGGGGTCAGTATGTATAAACATTCAGCTACTAAAGTTATATTACTAGTAAATTAGATCTACAATAATTTCTAACATCTATAAAATTAAAAAATCAAAAATCAAAGAGACCCTTAGGCGTCAGTATGCTGAGTTGGAAGGGACCCACGAGGATCACTGAGTTCAACTCTTAGCCCTGCACAAGACCATCTTCAAGAGTCACACCATGTTCCTGTGAGTATCACCCAAACACTTGAACTCTGGCAGGCTTGATGTTGTGACCACTGTCCTGGGGAGTCTATTCCTGTGCCAATCACCGTCTGGGTGAAGAACCTCTTTCTAATACCTAATATCTAATCCAAACCGCCCCTGCCACAACTTCAGGCCATTCTCTCAGGTCTTGTCACTGGTCATCACAGAGAAGGCACAAGTGTCTACCCCTCCTCTCCTCCTCACAAGGGAGTTGTAACTGCAATGAGGTCTCCCCTCAGTCTTCTCCTCTCCAAGTTGAACAGACTAAGTGACCTTAGCCACTCCTTATATGGCTTCTCCTCAAGGCCCTTCACCATCTTTGTTGCCCTCCTTTGGATGATGGTCTCTAACAGGTTTATATTTTTCTGATATTGTGGCACCCAAAACTGCATGAAATGTCCAAGGTGAGGCCGCCCCAGTGCAGAGCAGAGTGGTACAATCCTCTCCCTCACCAGGCTGGCGATGCTTTGCCTGATGACTCCCAGGACACAGTTGGCCCTCCTGGCTGCCAGGGCACTGCTGACTCAGATTCAACTTGTCACTGACCATGACCCCCAGGTCCCTTTCCATGGCACGGCTTTCCAGCATCTCTTTCCCCAGTCTGTCCGTACATCCAGGGTTGCCCCATCCCAAGTGCAGAATCCGGCACTTCCCCTTGTTGAACTACATGTGCTTGGTGATTGCCCAGTTCTCCAGTTTGTCAAGGTCTCTCTGAAAGGCCTCCCTGCCTTTGAGGGACTCAACAGCTTCTCCCAGTTTTGTGTCATCTGAAAACTTAATATCCCTTCCAGTGCTGGATCCAAGTCATTTATGAAGATGTTGAAGAGCACAAGGCCTAAGATGGATCCCTGAGGAAACCCACCAGTGAGAAGTCACCATTCCGATATGACTCCATTCACTATTACCCTCTGTGCTTGATTGCTCACTCACCACATGATGTGTATATCCAGCCGTGTGCTGGACATTTTGTCCTGAAGGATTCTGTGAGAGACGGTATCAAAAGCTTTACTGAAACCCAAAAAGCTTACATCAACTGGCTTCCCTTGATCAATGAGGTGGGTTACCTTGTCACAGAAGGAAGTCAGGTTTTATAAGCAGGACTTTCCTTTCATGAAGCCATGCTGGCTGTGGTCAGTGACAGAGTTGTCTTTCAGGTAGCGCACTAAGTAATGTCTAGAACAGTATACCAGTAAGCCACCATATGACAAAAGTTCCATGTTTTCCCCCTTCATGATTTGAGGAGTATTCAAAATAGCTGTAGGATGAAAGGTTTTGTTGTCTGTTGTCAGTGCCTTAGGCCATCTTCTTTTGCTGGCTCTGGCTGTAGAGTGTCCCTGGAGAAGATATAAGCAGTAAAAGTCTATAGCTTCCACAAGAAGTCTTTCTTCCTTGAAAGCAGATGTCTCATTCAGAAAATTCCTTTCTTTTAAGATACACAGCATTCAACCTTGTCTTGGAGGTGAATAGCCTTTCATAAACAGAAAATACATTATTTTCTTATATATCACTGGTCACTTTGTCACTAAGCTCCTACAGCTAGTTTGGTTCTCTGTGTTGTTCCCTGTAAAGCCAGAGTAAGGTTAGGTCACTGCTTGAAATCTGTCATGAAAATTGAAGCTGAGCCAACAAGCAGCCTTCACAGTGTTCCCGTCCTGGGAAAGTAAAACATGTCAGCGGAGGAGTTTAACAGATTTGTTGTTACGAATATAATTTTGAAACAGAAGGCAAGCTTGTCTCATAGCACAGTTTGTGGACCCCATGACCAATGCTGCTATTCAGCTGACGTGGATTCTTTTTCCTTATGTACCATAGCATTCAGCTACTGGGCTGACACTTGGCTAAAAGAACAGCATGCCTGGCCTTGGGTAGGGCTATTTATTTGATGCCTGCAGCACACAGACTGGTCACACTGATGTAGCTGTGACCTTTGGAAAAAACCAAGAACCTCCTCTCTCTAGGTATCACTCTGCAGCCTCCATCAGACTGCTCTGCACCATAGTTGTTCATCAGCTTTTGCTGTGTTTCCTTCTGCTCCAGTTCCCTTCACCTCTGCACTGACTGGTATCTCTCTGCTCCCAGTGGCCTATGGTGCTCTTTTTGATCCTACACAGGACATAACTATATGGCTTGAGTTTTCTGTAGAAACCATTTGCTGTGGTGATATTGGCTGCTCTTTATTTTTCCTTTCTTTTTCTTTTTAATTTTTTTTTATCTTCAAAATAAAATATCTCTATGAGGGATTTATAAAATTAAAAATTACTGTTGAGAGGAGAGGCCAAAAGGCAATTTATTGCATAAAGAAATTATTTCAATTTAATTCAATTTTTAGATTACATGTAATTTCAGAGAAAGGAGTGATGGATGCTAAAAAAAGCTTTAAGCAGTATTGGGGGGAAACTCTTATATTTGGAAAACACAGTCAGGCGCATGGTGGAAGTCAAGGAAGTCTTTGGCACTTGTTCAGAGTAATGCTGTGAAAGGAAAAAGTTGAGAAGTCATTTAAATGATACGGCATTGCAACAAAAGATGCAAAATTTACTTATGTAAAGGCTGGAAATAAAGAAAAAAACAGCACGTGAAAGAGAAAATGTGAAGTGGGAGGGACTCTGAACTATCTTACCTTCTTCAGCTAGTGATGTTCCTAGCTATGTGCTGAAGTCTGGAGTAGATGCCCAAGTCACTGATATCTTAACCAGACGTGACAATTGTATCGTGGAACTCTCTTCCCATTGCTTTCCCCATATTTGTCCTATTCTTTAATTTCTGCAAAGCGTTGCTTCACAGGATAATTACATGTTCTTGAAGACTTAATGACACAAATGGCTTCCTCATGAAACAAGTTCTGTTCTCTTCACAGAATTATTTTCATCACGTGTTCATGTATTTTCCATTGAATGGGCCAATAATGATATTCATCATCCTCATTATTCTTGCAAAATGCTTCCGCTGTATAGTAAAAATAATTGTGGTTGTGACATAAAAAAGGCAGAATGAGGGAAGCACGTAGGAACTGTGTTCAGAAGACAGTTAGAAACAGCAACAGATGTGGGGAAAAATAGCAGAATTATTTGCAATTTAGGGGAGCTAACATCCCTATTAGAAGGAGTCAATTGAGCCTAGCTTATATAATTGAGTAACCTATATATTAGAATACCATTTTTAGTTTTCAGATATGTGTTCCTAATGTCTTATTAAGAAATCAAATTCTGAAGTCCTTAACTCGATTTTTATTCACTCCTCACTCAGACAAAACTCTAATCAACTTCAGTCAAGACCTTGCCCCAGCATGCTAGATGAGCTGTGTCATGTTTTACTGCCATCCGGTGATAATAAAAAGTTACTGCTATAAAATATAATGAGGTAAAGGACTTTTTATGCTGAATGATTTAATAACACTTTGTGCTTATACAGCCGAGCAAGGGTCTCAAAGTGCTTTACAAACACTCAAGAACGCGTTTTAAGAACAAAGTCTGTGATTAAATTAAAGTTCATTTTAGCTTTTCTGATAATAAGGCATTACCCAGTGAGATGGATGAAATGCCAGTCTCTTAAACCGAGGGATCCAAAGCCCAGCTGTTCCTGTGTGTGCTGTGGCTCTGCTTCAGTGTGGGCACATGCTCACAGGCTTTGCTCAGAATTCCCGATGCTTGATTGGGAAAATATTTTGTCTTAAAACCTTCTCATACAGAATTTTTTCTGTTCTCAATATTTCTTAAAGTTCATACTCAGTTTATCTTGCTTGGCTCATTCATTCATCTTAGAACTGACATATTGGGAGCAAAGTCTCCTTTTCTGGCAATGCAGGATGACCATCCACTCAGGTTTGGATGTATTGATCTCTTTTTCAGAACTCTCAAAATTACTCTCACTGTATTTCTGTAAGGTAATTTCAAGTGAAAATAATGCATAAGGAAATGTAGCAGAAGTATTGAGTTATTTCTACCATGACTTGTTGATTTCTTCCTATAATTTTTTATTGTTCTTTAAGCAGAAGATATATCTGAGTCAGGAGCCTTCTGCTCACTGTGGAAATGTTCAAAATGTAATCATAAAATTCCATTAGGCTGTCATTGCCTTTTCAGACCTTCTAGTCAGAGAAGCTTGCTTACCGTCAGAGATCAGAGATCACAGCCTGCTACAGCCACAGACTCACAATGAATGAAAGAACACATTGGGATTTGTTGGAAGCTGAAGCCAGGGCTTTGCTTTTTATATCCTACAGCAAGGTGCTTTAGGAGCACAGCTGTAATAGTAATAAGCTATCAGAGGTGTGGTATCACTTGTGAGTAACAGGGAAATACCAGTCCCTACAGAGTATGTTTGAGATGGAAAAGATCTACTATTTCAGAGAACCTGTATCCATGCTGTGGTGAGATAATGTATCTTTCTGCCTAATCTTTTGTGGTGTCAACTTTCATTCAGGTGATTGTTAATCTCTTCAACGCCTACTCAGTCATTTTCATGGTTTCATCTGACCTTCAGTCCCATCCAGCACTGATAGATTCCTTATGTACCGATAGCCTTTACTGAGAAAGACCCATATACACTGCTGACTTTTGTTTGATAATCAAAGCATGACCTAATGTATTGCATAAAATTTCATCTGATAACCTACCTATTTGTCTTTCCCATGGCTTTCAAGCAGCAGACAATTATGACTTCATTGTGCTATTTTATTTTTGGTCCTCTTATTTTTTTTTTCACCCTCAGGATTAACATCTCACCTCTCTTCTCCACTCCTCCTGCTCTTTGCTGAATTTCTTGCAGCAGTCATTCTTGTTTACCCCAGGATCTGCCATGATGAGAACTTTCTTTCCTCTGTTATCTGGTTCTCCATCTCCAGTGAAAATGTATTTAGTCCATTTTCCTCCAGCACCACTGACTCTAGAACAAAGCAGTCCAAATTCCTCACAGAGTTCCAAGGCCACAACCTTGGCAAGGCATCAATTTGTCTCTACACTTTGATGTGATCAGCTATACTGATCACGTTGGTGTCAGAATATTTTATACAAATATCTGTGCAGAAGCTGAAAGGTGTTAGCTGTATTTTGCAGTATTTTGTTGAACAAATAGATATAAATGATAAATTTAACAATAGATCTACATTAATAAAGACTGTCCTTTGTGAAATTAAAATACCTATAGAAGTGAAATTTAAATCTCAACTCTCCTTTTCCTAATACTTCTGTAAAAGTATTCTGGTTTTGTCTGGGATGGAGTTAATTTTCTTCTCACAGTAGCTGGTATGGGGCGCTGTCTTGATTTTGTCCTGCCAACAGATTTGAGAATACAGAGATGTTTTTGTTACTGCTCAGAAGTGCTCACACAGAAGCAGGGCATTCTCTGCTTCTTGTGCTGCCCCACCAGTGAGTGGGCTGTGGGTGCACAAGGAGCTGGGAGGGGACACAGCTAGAACAGCTGACCCAAGGGATATCCCAGACCATGCGTCAGCACGCTCAACATATGGAGCTGTGAGAAGAAGGAAGGAAGGCAGAGGGAACGTTCAGAGTGATGGCATGTATCTTCCCAAGTCAATGTGTGAGGAGGCCCCACTTTCCTGGGGATGGCTGAACACCTGCCAGCCCATGGGAAGTGGTGAATGAATTCCATGCTTTGCTTTGCTTTGCTTTGCTTTGCTTGTGTGTGCAGCTTTTGCTTTACCTGTTAAACTGTCTTATCTCAGCTCTTGAGGTTTTTGACTCTTACCCATCCAATTCTCTCCCTATCCCACTGTGCAGGGAGTGAGTGAGTTGCTCTGTGGGGCTGAGCTGCTGGCTGGGGTTAAACCACAAAAAAACAGCTCAGTTAAAAGTTTAACCCTTTTTGTGTCTGTGTGTGTACTGCTATTACTTTATAACAGTGTAATTTTATGTAAAAATTATGCTCAGAATTCCCTTTAACAGTTCAAAGTATTTTGCTATCAAGTAGGAACTGATACATATTTCTCTTCTCTCTCTGTTTCCTGAAAGGAACCATACAGTCCCAGAGTGACCCTTAGGTAGCTATTCTCAGCACTGGTGAGTCATTCATTAGAGCTTTTGAGTCATAGATGGTATCAGTTTCACATAGGCATCAGAATCCAAACTGCACTTGCTATGTGAGAAATGAAAGCAACAGTGGGAGACTAAATACTTTGAAAAATTCCCCTATTTTCTTGCTTTTCGACATCCTAATTTCACATCTTCTGAATCATGTAGACATTCATTATTGAAATGTCCTTTGTCACCTGCACTTTATTTTGATCAGCCTGATAAGAAAAGATCAAATTTATTGGGCTTGGCTATGCTGTAGCTAGAACAGTTTCTTCAGGCAAAGGACATTTTGCAATGACATTGAATGTGAATTTATTCTTTTGAGAGATTACAGTGAATTGTCAAAGGGATAAGGGAAGTAAACTTTTTGGGACAACTAATTCCAGGACAAAGTTTTATCAGCCCTAGAGCCATAAAGCAGGTTAAGGTAAGGCTATTTGATAGGAGAATTTCAAACAAGGAATGAATGAAATTTTTATTAATTTAAGTTTATTTATTGATTTGCCTGCAAATAGCATTCCTTTCTATTTTTTATTTAGTGGAATGAAAAAAAAATAAATTCAGTACAACAGAAATTAAATGCAAAACTCCTTTGAAGGCAAATTTTACCATTCTTCTGTGTCACCCTCATTTAACATCCAGAGACTCCTGCCTTTAATGATGTCAATTTGCTTTGAACGGATTAAAAACTCTCCATTTCACTCCTGTCCTGGCTTCTCTAATTAACAGATGCATACCTACACCAAACAAGGAATTCCTACATGTTCTCTCTAGGCTTCAACTGCAGTCTCCTCAGAGATTCTGGTTCTATAGAGCATAATTTTCACTTTAAATGGACAGACTATTGGAGGGTGATGGGGACACAAAAAGGATTGAAGTCTGTGATTACTGCATATCTGCAGCAGTAGGATGTAACAATGGCTGGTGGACAGGTGGCTGCTCTAATGGCATCTGGTGCAGTGTCACACTGGGTGCTCTCTTTGCTGAGCTGCAGGTAGTTGTGGTTTCAAAGAGTTGTGGGAGCAGAGCTGAAATAAATTGTTCTTTTAGTGGGTAGTGCTCTCTGTAGCGTGCTTGCAGCAAGATACTTGACACGGCATCCAGGTTTCAGATATTCTCAGAGTCTTCCATGGAGTATTTTCTCTAAGAAAATACACTTTCTACAAAATCAAAATACTCTAGAAACTGTTGCATATGTATAATTTTGGGTTTTTTTTACTTTTTATGAGGAAAATTTCCATTACATATTTTGTTCAGTTTTGTTTGGTCAAGGTAAACCAGAATTCTTGAACAGTTAAATTAGTTCTGCAAAACACTAAGCTACATGTTCCTGTTGTAACACATTCCTAGCAGAAGTATGTGTCCAGATCGACATCTTTCCTTATTGTTATTATTCCAGCGAAGTTCTGTTTTGCAGAAGCTTTTGCAACAAATTTCACTCTGAGATACATGGTCAACAGGAAATGCATGCTGCTTGCGTGTGGGAGGAATAGTTCAGGTAATGAAAATGTAGTCATTGGCTTCCTGAGCCATAACAAAATGTAGTTTAATGTTTAAATTACTTGAGAAAGATTTTGGAGTTATTCAACAAAGCAAAGCTTAACAAAAGTTTAAAAAAAATTCTTGTAATCAAAAGTGTTATAATATTCTTGAAAATTCAAATATGGTAATTTTCAGTGCATGTATATATTTATGTGAATATATATGTATTCTCATTGCACAGAAACATGGAAATACAAACTACTTTTCAATATTGCAATGTGGAGAAAATGGTGACATTTCAGTATTATAGTTGTGGTAGAAATTCCATCTTTTTTCACCCAAATCACAATTTTTCAGAATTTTTGAACAGTTTACTGACGTGTTATTTAGGACATTTTTTTTAATGACACCAGTAGCTGCATAGTAGGCGAAATAGTAAAAGTTATTTAAATTCAGGTGACAAAATTTGGTAACAATGATTTTGCCTTTGATTCCATCTTGTAGTTATTTCGAATCTCAAAGCAAAGTCCACATAGTTGGGAACTTGAGAACCCTATTTTCTCTGAGGATCTCTTTAGCTTACTGAATACCTTTGCAGTAGTTCATGAAGCTTGAGGGATTTTAAAAATTTTTACAAGCCTATTGCAATGCTGGCAATAATAGTCCTATATTTTAAAGAAAAAAAAAAAAAGAAACAATCATAGAACTGTGAATAAAGTACTGAGAAAGACTAGTTATGACTGAATATTTATGTCTGCAATTTCACCTTCACAGTAGTGCTTTTAGTTATAAAATAGCAGCAGCACTTGGTATACACTAAAGTGCCCATTCTAAAATATGGTCATCTGTAACTTCTACCCTGCTTTAAGGAGTATCTGCTTTGCTGTGCAACAAATGAAGATAAGTAATTAATTTAAATACTGGACCCTTGGACTGGAAGCTTATCTTGCTTATTATACCCTCAGGATGTTTTTCCCCAGCCTAAAGCTTTGTTGTCAGACAACGTAAGCAACGTCACCAAACAAGTTCAGAACTGGAATATTGTTTTGACTGGATCAAGGTTAGGCTGGAAAGAAACATAAGTTTAAATGAACACCTGATAGCAACTATACTTTGGAAAAACAGCACACCCTTGGAAACAGGGAGCAGTAAGTTGTTTGTATGACAGATTTAATCTCTTCATGTGCTTTGGTAGGAGCTGCACTCAGTCATATGCAAGTGCAGGTGAAGGACGATGTTCAGGGGAGATTTAACTCAGCTTTTTTGAAACAGGAAGTTGAAAAAAAAAGCTGAATTTACACAACAGAGGACAAATTCTGCCTTAACCAGCTTATGTACAATTTTTTTTTTAAGGTTTAAAAGCTACTTGTTCAAACCATGTGTGATTGAAATGGATGCAGAACTTCACTGTGCCAGAGCAAACTATTGACTTTCATTAAAAGAAATCATATTTTATACCTGATCCAAAGCAGACTTGTGAATGAGAACTTTACCACCAATTATAAAGGATTTTTTCAGACTCCAATTGAGAATTTCAGACTGACAAGTATTGGCTCCAGTTTTCTATCCATTGTAGAGAGGATTAAGAAGGTGAACCTTATTTCTGCTCTGAAAAAGCATTTTAATTAACTAACTGAAGATTTAGAATATGACACTAGCGTATAAAGGTCTGCTCAGATTTATCAGGTTGGAAAAAGTAACAAATATGTCACTAGCAGGAGATGGAGGTAGGTGAGAAGGACCAAAGAAAATGTAAATTAGTGTTGTGCATAATGACTTCCTCAGGTGTGGTGAGAACAAATATGAATATCTACAAATATGTTTAAGTAAGAGAAAGTGCAGAAGTATTTCATGACAGACTACAGAGGCAAGAAGAAGACTTCTGTAGAACACTCATGCATGTGCGTGCACACACACACAGACACACACTCACAGAGTATCAGTCCATCTCTTCAGCAGCAGAAATCTCAAAACTCTAATGCAAACATGTCTACTTTCTGCCAATTTTCTTGTAGCCAACATCTCTGACTAAATGCATCTATCTTAGAGACTGGAATCATTAAGTCATCTTTAATCACTCCACCATTTGCACCTCTAAGTTCAAATCCTAGCAGGATTTAAAAGAACATAAAATTAACATTGATCAAACAATAGAACTCCCTTGATGAGACAAGGAGCATAGTTTCCATGTAAAGAAGCAAATTTTGTAGCCTATTAGATATTCATTATTATAAGCATACCCAGCAATTCCCATTAAAATCTTAGCCTGTTTTGCCTTCATTCTACTTAATATAAAGTCCAATCTGCACTTGCTTTATGGGAGGTCAAAGAAGCTTTGAAATATAAAGCACATTTTTCATATTACTGTAACTCTTTAACTAAAGAAGCAAAAAATAGATCCAAAGAAAATAGTATATAGATGAAAATATGTTTGTATTAGTTATGAGATAAAAATAAAGCAGTCAAAATGAACTTGTCCTAAGGCAGATAATCCCTGACAGCCTGTGTTGCCATGGGAATGATTCTGGCTATAGTAAGTGAGATAATCTGTCCACTGTGCACAGATTTCTCTTAGTTTAAAAGCCACATTTATCATGATGAACATACTTTAGATATCAAATGTAAAGTTATGGCAGAAGATTTCACTTTAACAGGTGTTTCATAGCTATTTTTTTTTTGTTTAAAAATAAAAGAAAAAAACCCTAGCCCCCAGATCCTGGAACTTAACATTTCAATATTATTTGCTTTTTCTCCTGATTTGGAAAATAGGTTAATAATACCCAACCACCCCATGCTGTAATTGTGTATAGTCCATTGAATTTGTCAGCTAACCTGTGCACTATTTTAAATGCCTAATAAAGTCATGGTTTTAAGGGGACTTACGTAGTTGCATATAAGTGCAAGGAAGAAGATTTAAAGTTAGGTGAAATGAATCTGTCTCCTAGGGTATCTGTTTTCCCTCATTACACACAAAGAAAATGTAGGCTCCTACTTGAAGAATATCTTTTCATTTAACATGTCAAATTTAAGACCATATTATAATATTTAAGAGTGGTAGACCAGACCCAAACTAGGTCTGTATAATTTTTATCATTTCTTTAGGGAATTTGCCTTGATCTATGTCTCCTTCCTTTGGTACCTAACCAGGAGGAGAAGTTCTGGTATCACATCCTTGACTGTGTGCTCTTTGCTTGCCCTTCAAGACTTACAAAATATCAGAAACTACTTTTTTAGAGTAAGATTTGCCAGTTAAATGCTTCTTTCAATGTGAAGGAAAAGAAATTTGTAAGTCAGTGTGGGACAGAAGGATTCTCTATGCTGTTTGTGGGGAATCCCTCCCCATCGGAACTTACTTGAACTCAGGAGGGCTGTGCCATGCCAGCAGCCAAAGTATTGCAGTGAGTGGGACATGCTGAGGGCAGCAGGCACTGCAGTGTTTGCAGAGAGCTGTGTCACTTGGGGGGATTTGTTTCAGACTTTCTGTGCAGCATGGCACTACCTTACTTGGGCATGTTGAAATGCTGGACTTTCACCAGAGCAATACAGTACTTTGTTAGGGAATCCTTACTCATTGCAGCAAGGACGAAGAAAGGCAGTACTACCTACTCCCTCCTACTTGATGGGAAAACTCCTTGAGCTACTCAAAATAGAGGGCATGGATTTATATTAGTCAGATCTACTGACACTGGCTTTTATTTTCATGCACTTACCACTTATACTGAATAAATCCATGCTTGCCTTCTTGGCTGGGGACATTTGAGTATGAACTACTATCATATTTTATAAATAAGCTTTAAGGAAGGTCATAGATTGCCACAGGAATGGAACTTAGGACCTCATGCAATAAGTTTTAATCTTAACAAATCATCCATATGGCCTCTCAGACTGAATATGCTTTTCATAGTGAATCTCCTATTACTAAAGCACAATTTTATCCTGAAGTCAAGGATAACAGCCAGGACTCCTCATCTCTAGCAGGTGACTGACAATTAGGGAGAAGTTATGTGATCCAGGTTGAACATGTGTGTCAGATTTCTTTCACAACTGAGTGATGCCTTAGGGTTTTCAAGAATTTGTAGATTTTTATATTTCTATGTAGTTTCTTGCATTTACAGCAGCTAACAACCTCTAACCCTGTGCTAGCTGTCTTATGGATCAGATAACAGCTGGAACACCATGCCTGGGAAACATGTACCAGAGCTAAGACAATTAGACACCATGTTAGTCAAAACAAGAAAGCAAAGCCCAGTAACCCTGGAGAAGCTCCAATAAGGAAAAGTGGCATGAAGATGATGACAAAGGATGAAGTAAGGGTCTTAAGACCTCCAAATCAATTCTAGAAGAGGTGTGCCATGGTACGGTGCCAACAGAAGTTCTGGGTATGGACATGTCTTCGGTTGAATACAACCTTTAGATATGATAATTGACTAGAGTTATAAAATTAGTACGCTGCCAGGTAGAAAGAAGCTTTCCCAACTCCTACACCTTGTTGACATTTCTCACACACACTCACAAACTCTCTGGTGCTGCCCAGCCTGGTGTGGTGCCTCCCCCCGAAAGGGGGGGAAGGGTGGATGAGAGAACTCAGAAGAGCTCTGCTTGCAAAAGGGCGTTTGCCATCTCTTGCTCTCCTGAGGTGAGGGGAGAAGATGTTTCCCTTCCCTTGTTCTCCCAGACTGGACCTCAAGAACCTCAAGTCCTACTTGAAGGAAGATGAGACTGGTAATGGGAACTGGGTACCAGCATGAGTTGCTGGGGTAGCTGAGCTGCAGGGAAGCAGCTGCAAAAGGGAGTTTCTCCCTTGTTTATAGTGGGTTGGGAGGTGAGCTGACTTGGGTCCAGATTTTGCAAGAGTCATGTGGGTGACCAGCCTGTTGGATGAAAGGGTCTTTCACCTGGGAGGGGCAGGTTGTTGTCCCT
This sequence comes from Campylorhamphus procurvoides, assembly GCA_013396655.1. Lineage (NCBI taxonomy): Eukaryota > Metazoa > Chordata > Aves > Passeriformes > Dendrocolaptidae > Campylorhamphus > Campylorhamphus procurvoides. The sequence goes on along the minus strand of WBMV01003877.1, from coordinate 292,810 downwards.
TGTTGCTTCAGTAAGACATGGCAGGGTGGCTCAGGGGTTGACTGGGTATGTGTACAGCCAGGAATGAAATGAAAGGGACGCCTTTCAGATTAATTTACTCAGCATGTCTGAGGTGGTGGTGCTTAGAAAAAGAACTCTCATGGTATTCCTGAGGCCATGAGTTCAACCTAGCACTGGTCTTTTCTGTCTGTTACTTGTCAACACATGTTGTACTCTTTTACACTTTATATACTCTTTTATACTCCTTTATATTCTGCACCCCAAAACTCTATAAGTAAAAGAACTTTTCTCTACTTTACCCACATAAAGTTTTCTTGGAAATTTTTTCCCCCTCCTTAAGACAACAGAGTGTGATAAAATAAAATGCATCTGTTATTGAAATGCATTTGACCTGTGAACAAAAAAAGTCATAATTGCAAGGATATATAAATTTTATTGATTTTATTTTTATTTTTTTTTACTTCTTTTTGTTTGCTGCTTGTTATATTATGAAAAATTATACCAGAACACACAGTTCTAGATACAGGAATTTACATTGTACAAAAATTGCCAAAAAGCCAATATTAAAGCATTTCATCTCCCTTTTTTGGCTTGGTAATTTACTCACTGAAGTTAAATAAAGAGCTTTCAAAACAGAAAAAAAACCCCAACAATAGCAAAACCTTTTACTGACACTAAAAGGTACACCAGACACATCCTGTAAACTCAAAGTCTGAGAAATCAGATGTTGAAGGAGAAGTTTCCTGACCTCCTTATCACTTTTTCATTGTCTAAAATACCATCAGCAGCATTCCCCCAAACCACATGGACTTTCTACTTTCATTTGCAACAAACATCAAAAAGAAGTGTGTATTCCAGCCCACAGTCTGGTTTATATAGTTCCTCAGGGTCTCAGGCTTGTTAAGGCAGAATGCTTCCTGAACACACAGTACAAGTGTGAGTCAGATAGACCGTTTGTTGATACAAAGAGCATGTGAGGTCAGCCTTAAGACTCTGGAGTGTGAATTTGATGTTCTTGTTTGTGCTACTAGAAGATTTCCAGTAAATGATGCAAATCCCATATCTAGTCCATTTGCCAGTACATATACATTTCCTCATGACAATGTATCTTCTGGAGGAAGGCCTAATTTAAAAATAATATTAAAATATTATTTTCCATCTTTTCTCCCCTCCCTTCCCTCCCCTCCATTCTCCCCTCCTGCCTTCTCCTCTCCTAGTCTTTTTTTTTCCTTGCCTCTTCTTTTCATAATCCAGTAATTCACTTATAAATACCACTGTCACCACAGGAAGTGATAGAGTCTGAGGAGACTGTACGAGCCTGACAAAACTGGCTGTTCTTATGCCTTAGGCAAAACAGAGATGTAGAGAGGATGCACTAATACTAGACATTAGTATAAATATCTCTTGATATTTATACCTTGATCTAGGTGAATCAACATTCCCACAAAAAGTATTGAAATGCTACTAGAATTACCAGAACATAAGGCTATCTCAAGTTTAAGACTATTAGATTATTCTCATGTTGTGTAAGAAACTTTAAAAGACAGTTATAAGTAAAATCCTCAATAAAATTCAAGTGCAAACACATGAGATATGAAAGAACTGTTTTACTGTATGTCATACATAGTTACTGAAGATTCAGTCTTGGAGGCAGTTAAATGGTTTAGCAGAAGAGAAGTATATTCATATGAAGCTTTTGGGCTGTGTTAATGTAAAAATAGGACAAAATTTGTATTAGCTGTTTTCATGGGAAAAGAACCACCTACCAAAAATACTATATTGTAGTAGTTAAAATAGGACTGAAAGGCAATGAGGTTGATAGATATAGAGAGTGTTTTCAATATGCAAGCAGACTAAATCCAGTGGACCTCTTCATCTTGGAAAGGACAACTTAGAGGAATATGACAGTTGCATAATTTTTTTGTGGAGAACAGGGAATACCTGTTGGATTTCTTGCAGTATGGGAACTCAGGAGGACACATACACAATAAAGTTTTCAGGTAGTGAGTTTAAAATAAACAGAAAGAAACACTTTTCCATATTGTTGCATAACTGTACTGTGAGGTCATTTCCACAAGATGATGTGGATGCCAAAAATATAAATGGACTTAAAGAGGGTTTAGAGAAAATCATAGGAATACACCCATAAGTAACCTAGATGCAATGTCCGGCTCAGGAAATATCTAAACTTATTGCTGCAGTAGCTGAGAGGACAGACCAAGAGTCAGACACTTTATACATGTCTTATTTTTTCCATTTTAATCTGTATATTCACTAGTAGTCAGAGACTCTCAAATTCTCCCCACCACAGACTGGAGAAGGGTCATAACCAGAAATAATGAAAGATCCTATCTTGTATGTGGGTGTTATTTTGAGTTGATCTATGAATGTGCAGAATTTGTAGAAAATATAATATACACATAGAAAAGAACTTTGAAATTAAATTATTTTTTTACTTATTTTCTTTTATTTTTGACTGGTTCTGCATCAGAATTTTCTCTTAGTACTACCATGAGGGCAGTCTTGCTCCTCTCCTCAGCCTGGTGGTCAAGATGCCCGGGGTCCCTGAAGGCAGAGTAAGGCTCAGTGTCCTCCAGTGGGTACAGCTGCAAGATATTTCCAGCATCCTGTGAAGATGAAGAGGAGTGTGAGTAAAGGCCATTTGATGAAAAATTTTATATCTTGAAAAGAAAGAATGGGAGCAATTTTTCCTAAGATTAGCTATGGAAACTTACATGACTAAGCCAAGCACTTAGACTACCTCCAGAGTATGATCAGTTAGGCTTCTTCTGTAGCTAATAAAGTGACAGAAGTGTTAAGAATAGAAAGATTGGTTCAATTATTTTTTTCTCCATTGACTATAGAGGGTTTGCAAATAATTAATTCACAAGTATTACTAACTTTTTATACAGCTAAAGTTAGAGTAAATGTGAACCCATAAGGTCCAGTTTTCCAAGTGAAATGCCTTGTCAATATGAGGGATTTTTGTCACTCAGTTCTGTGATATACCCCAGAGCTCAACCTCCCTAAACATTTTGATGTCTTCTTTTGTTTTCTCCTAGATATGATTTTTTTTCTGAGGCAAATGTTCATTTAGTCAAAGATAGTGGATTTTCAGCCATTTTATTAATTCATGAACTATATATAAAATAAATATAAAAGTAGCAAATCAGTTCCCATCTGCTTATTGTTTTTTCAGCGTTTCTTTGTGTATACGCTATCATCATCCTAATAGCTGCTTGGTCAGTCCCCTGCATCCCTTCATTTGCATATAAGCTGAGGCTGACAATAAAGTTTCCAGCAAGTGCCAAGTGAGTTGGTGATCTTGTAATGTAAAACACTCTTCTAGCAGCCTGAGACCACACATCTCATTTCATGTGGGATATTGAACAATTAACATCTTTCAGTCACTTAACCATCAGGCCAGAATATGAAGTGGCAACTTAGTCTCACCACAAGCAAGTCATGATCTACTCAGCTTCCCTGTATATTTAGTTTCAACAAAAATTAGTGAAATTGTGGCAGAGGGTTTTGTAAGAGAAGAAACAATTTAGTGTTCTACAGTAAGCCTCAGCTGTGAGCCTGATGCTGAGCGAGATATTTCAGCCTTACTCTCAATACACATGTAGTATTAGAAAGCATTATGACAGGGATTTTAAGAAAATAAATTGAACAGACTACTGAAATTTGAAAAGGCTACTTAAAATCATTGTTTAATATGAGAGCAGATAACAGATGAAATCTCAGTTTACACACTACTCAACACAAGAATTTATTACATAAATTCATTCACCACAGGAAGGATGATATAGTCTCAGCACTTTCAGGCTCTATCTGTATATTTTCTACATAATGGTGCTAGGATAAACCTGAAAGGCCTTCCAAAAATCTGGAGACTGCATTACAAATGTCTCAAATAATATCTATTGCCATTTTATGAACTCCAGAAGGTAAACAAAATCATATATATGTATGGAAAAGCCAGCCAGGCTAGTGTCTATATTTGTCTTTGAAAAGTCCATCCCTCTTTGCTACCTCACCATGCCCATTGATTGAAAGATACTGCTAGAGAGCAGACCACCAACATTTTTAATTACCCCTTGATTTGATCTCATGATAAGAAAGAAAACAAAAAGGAGAATGCTTGCCTGTTGAGTGTATTACTCTTGCAGTCTCAAATAAAGCATATCCTGAAGAAATCTTGTCTGACTCTCACTGTTTCCGTATTTAATAGCCAATACACTAAAAGAATAATTTATATTTGCATGTTATATAGTTCTTTTATATACCTTTATTGTCACTACATTTTATGATAATCTATAATCGAGAAACTGAGGCACTGCTCTGGGATGTGGCTTTCCCAAGGCCCCATAGTGCTCTTTTGTCTATACCAAAGTGGGAATTCCCCTTTAGAAGCAGGTTTGTCTTTTTTTGACCCCGAACTTCTTTTTTCTTGTCTTCAAACTATTGTTTCTTGTTCTAAGACACATATGCATAGTATGTATGTTTCTTCTTTATGTTTTGAGTCCTGATTTAGAGCTCTCTGTCTCACAAAGCAGGCACTGGTAATTTTCATCATGTTATTTCAAAAGCAAAGAAATGCTATACTCTGTTTTCTTCTGTAGCTGCCTGAAGTCTCGCAATCAAACGTTGCTTCCTTCAGCTTTTGAAGGAAAATTAAAAGAAGCTTTTGCCCTGCAGTTATTGGCAGCTGCTGCAGTGGTTAATTATTCATATTTCAGGCTCAGATTTCCTATACAGTTTAATCAGCATTTCTCTAGGCTTGTGTAATCTAGGAATGGTTTTATGAAGCATAGCAAAAGTGCACATACAGGCTCACACCACACCACACCACTGTGGATTAATATGTCATTTTAATGTCACTATCAGCATTCTAATCCTCTGAGGGGAAACAGAAATCCCTGTTCTCTGCTGTGGAAAAGATAAAGGTTCTTCCAAACTTGCTTTTTTAATCTATTCTGGAATTTCACTGAGGTGTACTGGAAAACAAGTGGCCTCTCCTATTTGCTTCTGGATGCAGGCTGGGGGTCTGATGACACACTTGCTGAGTCTGTGTTAGTGCAGTTTGGTTCTCTTCGAGAAGTGAAAATAATATTTATTCTGTGATGAAAATGGCACATGGACTCAGTAATGGTTTGGTTAGTTCACACCACCTATCAGGTTTACTTGCTCACACATTGTCCCCCATTCTCCAGCACATCAGCTTCCTGCAGGACCTCAACATACCTATGGCCACTCTCACAAGTTCTCTAGCCCCAGCCTGAGATATGTTATTCAAGTACATAGAAAACATTCTGGTTAATAATGGCAGAGCACTTGCATTACTGCAGACATTCTGAAATTAAATATAAGAAAAAAAAAAGTAATTTTGCCTCAGAACTATAGATTTATCTCTCTGTTAGTAAACAAAATAACGCAGGGAGGGGTCCAGTATTGCACCAACAGTTGAAGTGATGAGTCCAGGTTTTTCACCCTGATCGTCTTGAGTGTTAAAGTAGTAGAGCAGTCACCTATACAATTTTGCTTAGGCCACCCAGTATTATTCTAAACTATTGCTAAGTGAAGTTCAGAAACACACCCAGTCTCTGTTCCCAATATGCAATCTCTGACATATGACAGAGTGGATGCTCTGACACTCTCAGAAAAGTTAGAAAAATTAAGAATGTAGCCAGTTCTCAGGGCCAGGGAACAAGCTTTTTGACAGTTTATACTGGTAGATACAGTGTGAGATGCCAGGAGATCCTGGTCGAATGTCCAGTCTGATCCAGAGAGGACATGAGGACACAAGACACCCTGAGTCACCAGTCTTTGGTGGCAGATATCGCTGTGTGAACCAAATTACTTTAGCAGTTTAACTGTATCCTAAGTTGTCCAGGCTGCTTAGCCATACTGTCAGAACAGTCCCGATGTGATTTTCAAGGAGAAATCTTGGTTATGTCCTATGCTTTACTGTGAATTAGGTGATTCACACACTTTCTTTGAGGCCTGGCTTGGCAGTTCATGCAGCCTCTGTTTATCCTGTCTGCCCTTTGCAAGGCTCGGGCAGGTTCCAGTGGGAGTTGTTGATGTTGCCTGCAGCAGGGGAAGGTGAGGAGTGCAGGCAGCTGGCAAGGAAGGTTGTGGTGAGACCTGCTGCAGCGGTGAGGTGTACAAATACAGCTCTGGGATTCATGGAGAGCTCATATTGTTGTGGGCCTGGAGAATGGGGCCCTCTCCCAGACCCCATAGAAAATGCTAATAGCAACCTGTGAAGGTAAAAGCCTCCCTAAATATACCTGATACAAGCAAGAAGACCTTGCTTGTATAGGGACTGCAATCACGAGGAAGCTTGGTCAATGCACTTTAATTCTGTATGAAAATATCAACTCAAAACTGTGACAACTGCAATTCACCTGTGTGTTTTCACCCAACCAAAGTTGGAAAACTTATTGTCAAAAGCCTGACACCATCTGATGTCCCACAAAAGTGCCTGAGATAGAGAATTACAGAGTTTGAGCATCAGATTTCCTTTTCAAAATATGACAAAGTTTTGATATTTCCCACAGAATAGGAATTCATTTTTGTTAAATCATTACTACAGTTTTCTCTCATTATGTCAAAATGTTGTGTTTCATAATTTCAATAAATCTTATTTTGGCATATTGGGTAGGGCAGACTGTGCATTATTTTAATTATAACACAGCTGACTTTGAAAATTAACTACGATATGCAATTCACAATGAAAAAGAAACAAATAATAAATTAAAATGAAATATAAAAAAATTTCAATTCATTTTATGGAGAGGTGCATGTTTGTTTTTCTGGTTCTGATAAAACTGTAGTTTAATAGAAAATCCATTTCACAAATATTTTTCCGATTCTTACAACAAACACAATACATTTGAAATGAACTAGTAGGAATATAAGTCATAGAAAACATGCAAATCCTCACAATGCCTCAATTCAATTGTGGGTTGCCATTTTTTTTTTAGATTTGTAAAGAGGAACAATTTGACCCAGAACTGTGCAGTTATCTGGAGGTGAACCATATAGTAGCATACAACCACAGGACTGGAAGACAGCAGTGATCACAGTTACTTTCCTTCCTGCTTGTTTAACTCAGAGCTCAACAGTAGGTACAGGATGTTCTGAGGTATTGCAAAAACTCATTAGTTCTCTATAAGGGAAGTTTGCCCTGGAGTTCACAGTTATTATCCTTGAAGTTAACGATGTGAGTTGAAATTCAATATAGCTTCAGAGCAGCATGTTTCTGCATTTGCTGTGTCACCTTAGCTGAACCCTTTTGGCTCCTAGAGACTTGGTGAAGCCCATCAGCAAAATTACAGGTTATGGTGAACAAATGCTTCAAGTTCCTGAACAATTTCTGGATTAATCAATGGAAATTTTTACAGCTCTGGTATTTTTTCTGCTGAAAGGATAATTATTTTTCCTATTTTGCCTTGAAATGAGCAAATGGATAACACAGACTCCAAGACTAGAGCATAAACACATATTTCTATAGCTTCATGGGCTCAAAATTTTATGCAGTCACACAAGTGCTGTCCATTGAATTCCCCAGTCTCTTGCTAAACCTGCAATTACTATTGGTGCTGGACAGCAGGTAGAATGCTCTTTGCTTGCAGATGCAATATGCTGAGCAGCATTCATAAAATTTTTCCCCACAAGTATAATTTAATTGGATAGTAATTCCCACATTTTATTCTGTTTACGCATTTGTCCTAAAAAATCTATAAAACCTGGATGTATATGATGTAATTGTGGATACAAGAGGCAGATGTATGTGCAATGGAGGAGATTTTAAGAGGCTTGTGCTTGGCTGTGAGAGCTAAGTTGTTAAGTGGCCTCCCTGCAATGCTGCTGGCTAGTGATAAGGTCTTCATTCACCATGAAGCACAAGAGAGATCTGGCTTAAATCCATCTCTCTGGACTGACCCCAGTGAGACCTATTTGGCTTCTATCTAAGCAATTGCATGAACTCCTCAAAAAGAAACCAGATTAAAACACCCAGCCAAAACACTCCCATGTGACAGCTCACTTGTACAAAATTCAGAGCTAGACTGAGATTTAAAATGTTTCTATAGGAATTTTACTGTTTTACATCTTCCTTGCATGAGGGAAAAATCCAGATATAAAATTCAGATTCAAATGCTTCATCACATTATATATATATAAAACAATATAAACTTTGTATGTAAACCAACTCTTTCAACAGTTTGCCATCTTCCTATTTACTTACCTTGTTAATGCCATTTTGCTGAATGGATAACTAAAAAATAGCAAATAATTAGGTGTTATTGTGTACCAGAATAAAATACTTTAGGATACATTTGATCAAATTCTAAGACTTCTAAACCTCATCATAAAGTGAACCAAGGTCAGCTGCATGGATACAATCTTCAATCTCCACTTGGAATTTAATTTGTAGCCTGAACAGGAGTTGTCATTTTTTCATTAGAATCTAGGGTAATTGTGGTTTTTTGCATGTAATGGAAGAAGCCCAAATTTACTGCTTGTGATAGGAATGCAGTCTACATTCTTGTGAGAGCAGTGTCAGGGGAATATACTGGGTTCAGTAGTAATTTCTCAGCTGTGTGGCGGACTGTAGAGTGATCTGGAGTCCAGACCACGGACTCTTACCTCAGAATAAGTTTGCAGCTTCCATACAATTTTTATAATTCTAAATCATACAAGGTACAGTGAATGTTCAGCAAAGTGCAATGTGTCGAGCAATGACATATAGAAAATTAAATGGGATTCTTTGAAAGCCAGTGGACCTTAGTTCAGTACTCCCATTTCTGAAAGGAATGTCAACACTGGGTGAGGATGTATCTTCATAGCAGCACTGAAACAGATTTCTCTACTCTGTTGGCAGGTAAAGGCTCCTTCGCCAAGAGTTCCCATTTTGGCCTGATGCAGTGAAAGTGACTGAAGCATTCCTCCTGTCTGAGAGGGGAGTTTCCTAAAAGTAGTAGACTGGGGCTATGTCTCAGGAACGTGAGCAATAAATAAGAGGACTGGAAGCACTACCAGTTTAGGAAATTATTAAGAGGAAGTGTGGGCAGATAGTTTAATTGGTTATAGCCCTTTTGTCAGGGTCAATGCATAAATCTCACAGCAGATCATAGATGGTGTTAAACTCACAAGGCAAAGAAGGACTCAGTGGGGCAGAGTCTGTGGTTTGATTCAATTGCCTACTACTAAGGATACAAATCCAAAAGCGAGGAGCCTCAGCGAAGACTGAATGTCAGCTAGACCATATCTTAGCTGAATTATTAAAATGAGTTTTCTTGTTGTTAGGCAAAGGTTGTCATTGTGATAATGCCATGCCACCTAAGGTTTTGAAGCACACAAGCACTAACTGCACAGTGGCTTTTCTTTGTAAACAGGGTTTATAATTCTGTCATTTCCACCCCTGTAATCTGCTTCTACCAAAAGTGCTGTAAAAAATGTATCAGATTGCAGTAGTTGATATTTGCAATCACCAGTGTCTTGATCACTGACCTTATTTTTATTAAGATTGGGCAGCTGTTGAGGACAAAGAGAAAAATGTGAAATCTTCAAGTTTGTTGCTTCTTTGGTGTTCAAATTTCATGGAGATGCAGTAAAAATATTACAGTGACCTGACAGGTCCACAACTTTGTTCAAAGTTTAACGCCATAGTACTGACAGACTAAAGCATGATGGCAAAAGCTGCTATCCAAATAATCACATCTCCTGAGCATCCTCTAGCACTGACTCTGACAGTATGCCTATATTAGGCATTTTTCTTCCATGAAAGCAAAAACTAATGTGGTTGTAATTTAGATTTGGAGTCTGTTGAGTAGTTGTGATGAAGATCCCAACTTGATACAGACTAAGAATTTGACCGGTATATGTTCTTTCCTATGTAATGACAAGAGCCACCAGCTAAAGCAGTCCATCAGACTGAGCCAACGAGGCAACTCAATTGTGTATTCAAAGTATGAAAGCAGATTGGTATTGAACCTTCCAGTGGGACTGACAGCTGCCTCACCCTATTTACCTGCCCATCTCTGAAGGCAGGGAGCAGTGGTAATGATGGGCCACATCCTTGATGACCTACCTAAAAAGTACAAAATTGTACTGTGCTTTTGTTAACAACAAGGACAAAATTTTCTGTTCCATGACAGAGTTCTTTTAACTTTGCAGCAAAATAAGATGACACATCAAATTTGTTTTAATAATGCAAAACATCCAAAACCTCAGCTCACTGGTTTCTCTAGGGAAATAGAGTCCAGGATGGTGCATATGTAGAATCTGGTCCATACTTCCCATCTTTGGCACCAGGGATGTTAAGATAACTCATTTTCCAGTTTCTGTTACTGTTATTGCCTCATCCATCAATGCCTCAGTTACTTATATTATTCCAATAACCTCACCAAAACTTTGATTACATTTACATTACTTGGCAGCATATATCATGTCTATACAAAAACTCAGTTCTCATGGACAAACTGAGATTGGCCAATACCACAGAAAGTGAAAAGTATAGGGACCATGTTTTACCAAGGATTTTACATAGCAAATGAAAAAAAATGCAAAACTGCCCAATTAATTAGTTTATGCTGAAAAAAAATTAATTTAAATATAATAATATGGAATAAATTTAATTTTGAATGAATTTTTAGACTTAATAATTTCCATGTTACTGGAATCATGTAGAAGTTATCATTGAATAGGTAATATTATTCTTTCTACTTTAACACACTCAAAATTCTGCATAAAAATAAACAAAAGGAGATTATGTTTTTTGAAATTTGATTGCACTGTGTCCAGTAACTTATTAAAACAGTTTTGAAAATCAATATAAAAACTCAATATAAATTTCATGTACTGTACAGGCAACCCTCAAATTACATGATGAAGATTTTTCTTACTTTGAACTGCAGAAACCTCTTTTGAATTGTGTGGATGTTTGTGAGTAGGGATACAGGTGAAAAACATGAAGTAGAAGCATACAGAGAAATTGCAATCCTGCATTGTCCTCTGTGGGGTGAGGATTCTCAGAACAGACCCAAGGAAAGAGACACTCCAGTGCCACATGCTGAGGTGGTGATGTAGGAGGAGTCATATTGTGGTCTTTAGCCAATATCACCTCTCTCTGCTGCCTCTTTAATTGAGGCATTATCTCAGGTTAACATGAGAGCTAATAGCTAAATCCAAATGTTGTAGGACTGTCAAGGCTATAGGGACAGCTATTGCTTCCCTCTCAGCTTCAACATGTATCCATAAAATATGGTGTGATAATCTACTATTTCCTTAAAGAGCATCCATCTACATCAGTAGTGGGGAAAGGATTGTGATCCAGCCCCTCACAGGTCTTACCTTGACTAGTTAATGACTACATGGGGTGTATTTTCACAGTAAGAACAATTTTTTTTTTTAATTTTTTTTTTAATTAAGTCTTTCAGTTTCCCACTAATTCTTGTTAATGGGAGAATGAGACATATTTTTTCCAACCATGGACTTCTCCCACACAGCTTCAGAAATAGATAAGGAGCAGTCTTAGTAGCTGCCACATTAATTCTGGATGCTTCTCGACCTTTCTAGCTGACATGCTCTCCAGTCTGTTTATTTAGAGTAATTGTGTTCAAATACAAACCCATATCTCCTTCTTTCTTTTTTTTTTCATTCTTCCTGATGTTAAAATAAAATAAATAAAATAAAGTAAAATAAAACTAAATAGTACAGCTTGTGGATGATCCAGGTTACCTATTTGGTGCTTAGGCAGTATGTAAGGACAGCACCCACAGGACCTGTTCCAGATGGGATTGAGGTCTTGTGGATTTCTATTCCACCATATGTTTCTCCATCACAAGGTAATTCCAGAATAGCTCAAGTACCTGCAGCTCTGTGGGCATCGTGATGATGCAGAGGAACCTCTTTGCCTGTGGTCTCTTACCTAATCCACTACTGCAGTGAGAAAGCAGCGTTACAAAGGCTGATATCTGCTGTATGTTTATTCTATTTTTTCTTTAATTGTTTATTCATGACAGTGACTCAGACATTACATACTATTCTAATTATCACAATTGTGTCCAAAAGAAGCACTTCTATTACCAGTATGTCGATTTCAGTATTTGGACCACAGGATGCCTTTTAACTGCAGCTGTTGAAATTGGCTGAATTTTTATGATACCAACTGCTGAAGCTATAGTATGGTTATGTTAATGCTACAATTTATATCAGCACAAAAGTAATTGAATACTAAAGTTGTTCAATTTGCATTACAAAATCATTTCAGTAAGATAATAGCAAGTATGAATCTTTATTCTTATGGCATCAAATAAAACTGGCCTTTTGTGCATAAGATTTATTTCAAAATAGAATTAACCATGAACAGGTCTACAGGGAACTCCTGCCCTTTTTTCACACGAGTTTTAAGCAGCTTTTTCTAAGGCAGGAGTCAACATGGATAATATTACAATTCAGATGGGCAAAATAAACAAGCGCAATTTCCTTTAATCACCTATGAATATGTATAAACAAAATATCTCCTCTGTGGTTTAGATATCAGAGGTTTATTGCTTGTGTAGGAAAGCTTTGGGAAAAAAAAACAAATTGAGGGAAAATCAATCAGCTGAGAATAGTCAGTCAAAATAATTCTTCATCCCAAATAGATTAAGTGGTGAGATGATTTAGGTATCATGTAAGTATTCTATAAAGCCTATAAGATTTTTTTATTTTTTTTTCAACCTTAGTTGAAAGAGCATCCTGGGTAACAACTCCAACAGTCCTGGACAAAAAATGAAACCCAGAGAATGGCAAGTCTGTTTTCAAATATTTATGAAATGACTTGGGTAACTTTGGCAAAGGAAGAACAAATCCATCTTAATTGGTATTAAACAGCAAATAAAACTGCATAAGAGACTCCTTGGTGTAAAGAGCTTAAAGATTAATTGCAGGCACTGTGCAATGAGTAAAAGGAAACAAGGCACATCAAACACAGAGGAAGAAGAAAAAACCATCATGTTTCCAAGGTCACATAGTTAGTAAATGTTGACTGCTGCCTGATGCCTCTACACATATTGAGAGTCTGATTCTCCCCTGGATGTGGGTTTCCATACTCTATCAGTAAAGGAAGTTTTATTTGAAATAACATTTAACTCCTGAATGGGCCAAGGGTCCATTTGCCCCTTGGAGAAAATTACCACATCAGGAATTTTCAGATCACTTGAGCTGCAGTATCTGTTTGTGTGTGCTCATCAAATAAAAAATGCACTCATCCTAAACAGAGACAAATGGGAATGCTATGTTACCCCCAATGTGCTGAGAAAATCACAAAGCCTGAAGGGACTGCTCAGACGTCAAGGGGTAACTTGTAAAGAAAAAAAAAACAGTGCCCATGTTTGAATCTTAAAATAATCTTGTAGGGAAAGTATAGGAGAAGAAATAATGTTGTTATTTTGGTGAAAAATCATTATGAAGATATTTTGTGTGTAAGGGAAAAGGCTCCTAGATCCAAGGAAACTGATGTTATTGTTGGAGCAGTGACTGCACACAGTAAAAGCTAACATGCTTAGGAGACCTGCAAATGCTGAATTTAATCATAGATTCACAGAATGGTTTGGATTGGAAGGGACCTTAAAGATCATCTGGTTCCAACCCCCTGACATGGGCAGGGACACCTTTTACTATACCAGGCTGCTCAGAGCTCCATCCAACCTGGCTTTGAACACTTCCTGGAATGGGGCACCCACAATTTGCCAGAGTCTGTGTCAGTGCCTCACCAATCTCACAGTAATGATTTTTTTCCTAACATCTAATCTAAACCTACTCTCTTTCATTCCCCCTTGTCCTGTCACTACATGCCCTTGTAAATAGTATCTCTCCATCACTCTTGTAGAGCCCCCTCACATACTGGAAGGCTGCAATTAGGTCACTTCTCACTCAGGAGTGGGAGAGACGATAAAGATATTCAAAGAGTGTAGTGCTGGTTTCTCTTGACTCGCTTTGGAGTTATGAAGTTATGGAGAACTACACAAAAGAAATATAAACCATTGCCCAAAGAATCATAATAGCATGTTTTGTACATTTTAATACTAATATCAACTACCATCCAAGACCAAAATTATGAGGAATCAGGCTTAATGTTAATAACAACTTTGAGATCTTCAGATGAAAGGCACTGCAAAAACCACACATTTTGTAGTAACACTAAGGAAAGACTAATTTTTTTTCCTTGACTCCAGTGTTACTACCTGTAGGATGCAATTAGAGACAAAATGCTAAGCTGTGCTCTCTTTGATTTTTAAGTGCAATGCAACCCTGCTTTCTCTTTTCTGCAGGAATTCACATATGAGATGAAGAATAATAATTTTGTTTGGCATGTGTGATATTGTCCAGCTATTTTTACAAGAATGCTGAACACAGCTGTGTGTTTCAGTCTTACAATACACTTTGTGCATGGTTTCACGATATAACTATTTCCTACCCATTGCTGTTAAAAGCAAATAGGGTCACTAACTTCCTATCTAACATTTCTGGCTCACAGAGTTTTTCAAATTGACAAATAGGTTCAGTGTGGGTTCAACATTTTTCAAGACTTGCTTTTTTCTGTACTTCTTAAAATTCCAGCTCCCTCTCCCTTCTTTTCCCCAGACATTGCAGATTAGACATAAATAGACACCATTCTCATTCATGTCACTTGTGGTTATGATTGCCTTATGACTCCTGAACTGCTGAGAAAGTATACATTTTCCATAAAGTTTTGCCTTCACTATTTACCTGCTTGTCAATTTAATATTCATTCTCCTTATGCCAAGATATATTGTGTACAATTCTACTCAGATTCCAGCTTGCATTTTGTTTCAAGTGGTTCAGAAAATGTAAGTAAAAGGAAACTTAACAGAAATAGTTTTGTTTCCCTCTAGTTGTGATATTTGATTTTAATTTTCTACTTTTCTCTTGAGTATTAATATGTCACCTGTGAAATCTTCATTGTGTGCAGATGAGTAGAGGCCTGTTTAGCTGAATAAAAGATGTGTTTGTAGCAGCTAAGGTTATGGTCACAAGGTTAGAAAAACATTGCTTTTTAGCATATGTTTTTCTCTAATGTGGTCCTGGCAGTTTCATTACTATATTAGTTTCTATAGTGAAGAAGAAGGTATGCCTTTGTTTTACTCTAGGACAAGATGAATCATATGATTACATACATGCTGTCTTTGTCTCCTGTTGCACATCTGAGTGGGTAAAGATCAACCCCTTGGTAATAACCCATGGCCTGGCAGGTGCACTGTGCAGATAGATGTAGTTCTTTATTCAAAATGAATAATTTGGCAAAAGTGATTTCCAAACTTGCACTCATATTACAATGTAATATATTTTTTCAGGGAGAAATGTTTTCTACTGATTTCTAGTGGCTACAAACAATCTTATACAATCATCCTTTATCCCACATTCCATATCTCATGCACCATTTTCTTAATAAAATTAATACTATAGGTCACCTTTGTCTGGACACTGTCATTCATTACTGTGATGTGATGTTCTGCCTTCTTTTGAATTTAGTCTCTTTGACTGGTGTTTCTGAAGGTATTCTCCCACATCTAATGTCACAGTCAGATCAGTCACACTGTTCTGAGATTGTTCTACGGTGGTTATTTTATGGAGATGCTGGATATGTCTTGACTTAATCTTGCATATGTGAATGGTTCAGCTAAACTGTGCATCTGAACTTACCTCACTAAAGAGAATGAATTGTGTTCGCATTTGGCTTTGATTTAGGACTTATCAATACTTATTAAACATGTTGGTAGGTAATATACAAAACTTTTCAATATGAAAGGTAGTTTATGATTCTTAAAACTGTGCAAAATACTCATTATGCTGGAGAAACCTTGTATTCAGATCAAATATTTTTATCATTCTGACCTAAATTAGCTTTACTTTTTCTCAAAATACCTAGTCTTGCCCATCTAAAAATAACCTTACAGCTGCTTATTTGCGAAGCTCTACCACCTTAATGAGTGATTACACGGGGACTCGGGATCTATCTCTGAGGGAGGAAGGATGTGCCAAATTTAATTTCAGAAGTTTGCATTCCTCTGTGCTTTGGAAATTTCCTAAATATGACCAACTGGTCAGACTTTTAAAAATATCAGTTCACATGCTTTCAGAGTGAAAGTCTAAAACTTACTAGCTTATTTCTTTGAGGATATCCCTACTAACAAAGGTAGGCACAATAAGAAGGACTAGGAAGAGAGATTAGGAAAGAAAGAGATAAGTGTTACCAGAGTGACAGATCTGGGGGAAGGGATATCATCAAGAGAATGGACGGAAAGCAGAGGGAAGCAGAGCAAACAAGCCGATCACGCCTGGAATAAATGTCTTCCATAGCCCAGGATGATACTTCACATTCTTTTACTGTCCAACAAGTGTCTGTAATAAATACAGGAAATGAAGGGTTATTTGTGCTATGGAGACTGAGGTACTACAAAGAACAGATGCCTGATCATCCTATGTGGCTTTCCCCATCCCCCCGTAGGGCTTCTGCTCTATTCAATCCATGTGTCAAATTAAGGCACTGACCAGATATCTCCTGCAAATTACTTTTTATATTCATGACTGAGTACACATATCTTCCCAAATAATTAACACTAATAATGTTAGGATTCAGAGAAGTGATGAGGGTTTTTCCTTATGACATTGTAATATCTGAGACCTTTCAATGCTGTGGAAAAAGAAAACAATTCCCTCGCTTCCCATCACCTCCACTCAGCCTGAACTTCACTCCAGACTAGCCCAGAGACTGTAATTTAGGGCAATTGCCCAGAGTGTGAGGCATCATATTTCAAATTCCTGCTTTAAACCAAGACGAACAGGACTTGCACCTTTGTCTTTCATACTATTGCCTGGACTTCAGAGTGCTGCAGATAAGATACCTCACTAACTTCTACCAATACAAGTTTCACTGAAACTGATATGGTTTTGTGGAGGTGTTTCAATGTCACTGAACACAAAAAAAGCGCCATTACACAAAGAAACTGTTGTTGAGTTCTGCTTTGGAATGCCACTAGTTATGACACTGGTGGGAAACAGAGTGTAAGTCACTTCTTACATAGTTTGGAGGGTGATGGAATTTGAAAAAGGTGATAAAAGTATGATGCTTTTACCACTTCTCAGAAAGCAGCGCAGGAGAGAATTTTAATTGAACTCTGTTTCTCATGTTAACCTTAACATTCTCTTAATTATTACTTTTTCGTATTTTTTTTTTAAGAACTTGGTCAGAAGTCTCATTGTGCAAGAATGGTATTAACAATGACCTAAAAAAAGTGCTTTCTAAGTTCAGTCAAGACAGAAATAAATATAGGTTTTGAACAAGGGAAAAAAAGTAAGTTGTAGAAAAGGCTGCCAGTCAAAATCAGGAAGAAAATATGATTGTATAGGTGAGTAATCAGCCCAATCGGCTCCAAACAAATAAATTACATCAATTTCCTTTACTGGACTTTTGTGCCTAGGCATTACAGAACTTGATATGGAAATCACAAATACATTCAATATAAAGAAAAAGCAGGGAAATTTTCTCTCATACTTATTTCCATCTGCTGTTAATAACAGGTGTATAAAATATATTTATATTCACTCTGCAGAATAGGAAAATGCCTTATTTTTCTTCCTTGATTTCACTCTATTGATTTGAACTGGAAAATATATGTGAAACTTACGAAGCATGGACTTTGACAAGAAATGATTTGTAAGTTTCCATATGAATAAGAAAATATAGGGAGAAACGAGCAGTAGAATGGACAGTGCATTCCTTAAAGGAAAAAAAAAAAAGAAGCAGGGTGTGTTGTTTTACTCTGTCCATTTAAAGCAGATTTTTGTAGTGATTTTTACTGACTTTTATTGATTTTTCTCTCATGAACTAGATCTCCAACCACTGTTAAGGAAGATCACTCATTAAAATGATGCAGATTTACATGACTTAAAGGTCTTTTTTATTAACCTTATGTTTCTACACAGGTAAAATTAATCTGTAACTGATTTAGATTTAGGATTCTTGGATCTTCTATCCGCAAAGTTTAATAGATGCAGAACTCCAGGTTGGGTATCACCAGAACACACCAGAAGAGCAGCATCCCCTCCCTCGACCTGCTGGCCATGCTGCTTTGGATGCAGCTCAGGATCCAGCGTCTTTCTGGACTGCAAGTGCACATTGCTCAGCTGTTGAACTTCTTGTCCACTGTGTCCTTCTTCTCAGGGCTGCTTTCAATCTGTTCTTTCCCCTGTCTATATTTGTGCTTGGAATTGCCCCAACCCAGGTGCAGGACCTTGAATTTGGCCTTGTTGAACTTCAGGATGTTTGCACAGGCCCATCTTTCAGGCTTGTCCAGGTCCCTCTGGATGGTGTCCCTTCTCTCCAGTGTGTCGACTGCACCACACAACTTGGGTTGACAAACTTTCTGAGGGTGCACTCAATCCCACTCTCTATGCCACCAAGAAAGATATTTAACAGTGCCTGTCCCAGTTCCAGTTTCAGTCCCTGATGATCACCACTTGTCGCTGGTCTCCAGTTTGGGCTTTTTTTTTTTTTTAACATAGTTGTCATGGAAAAAAAAAAAGAAATAAAACTAAGTATCTGATATCCCTTCATGTCATAAAAAAATATTTCCTACAATGTACTATGTTGTCTACCTGCAATTCTACAGTAAACAGCAGAACTGCATGAGCAGGAAAACTGGGTTAGAATAATCAGAATTAATCATCTATATTTCCAGAGGAAAGGATGGGAGTAATTTCACCCACATAGCAGCATTTCCCTTCTCTCTTGGGTTTTCAGGTTACTCTCAGTT
This sequence comes from Campylorhamphus procurvoides, assembly GCA_013396655.1. NCBI lineage: Eukaryota > Metazoa > Chordata > Aves > Passeriformes > Dendrocolaptidae > Campylorhamphus > Campylorhamphus procurvoides. The sequence goes on along the minus strand of WBMV01003877.1, from coordinate 273,977 downwards.
ATTCAGCTTGATATGCTTCTGATCTTTAAACACAGTCATATCTACTTTGCAGTAAAGAAGAAATCATTAAATACATTTATCTTTCTAAAAAATAAAATTCTTACTGGTTCCATTGGATTCTGACAGGATAGTGAACAATTTTATCCAAAATTAACAGCTGAGCTAGAACTAGGCACTTGCCTTGTAATGATGGTAGTTATCTACAAACAGAAATTAATTCATATAAATTCATATGATCTTAACAGTATCATTGCTCTCCCTTACTCTCACAGTGAAACACAAATGAAACTAAACAGAATAAGAGGCTCTTACCCTATGGAAAAATTGTAGAGTATTAAAAACAGCTGTTACAGAATAACTATCCTTGCATGACAAGATAGATAAGTTCTTGCCATTTATTGCCAGCTACCACTGAAAATCTTCATATGAATCATGCTTTTCATTCTGCAAATATGAACACACACACCCCCCCCTGAAATTGTGTATTTGACAAGGACTAGGTATTTGAAGACTACACTCAGGAATGATCCTTGACTCATGCTGCTGTTGACCTTGGATTTTTCTTCTAGCATAGTAATTACTGTCAAATAAAATTGACTTCTTTTGGAATATACAATAGACAACAAATCAAATTTGCATATACTTAAGATGTTTCTGAGTGCTAATTTTGAAAAAAAAATTATAGTTTTCTTCCTTCATGAAGATGTGCTTTCTACACGCTTTTTGAATTGCATGTAACTTGTTGGAGAATGGAAATAGGAAAACTATCCATAACTAGTTTTCAGCCGTGACCTTTCGCTGCTTGAGACCTAAAATGTTACTGTTTCTTGTCCAGTAGCAAATTGTTTTACCATTATTTTATTAAATTTCATAACAAAGGAAAGGAATAATGCATCAATATTTTATGTTTTCTTTAAGGGAAAGCTAACCTGGGTCACAGAAAGCCAATGGGAATATATACTATAGGCACCATATATATTCTACTTGCAAATGCCAAGTGATTCAACATCTGCAAAGTCACATTTAAAGAAAAACTTTCCCAGACTGTTTGATAGTTTTTACATCTGTAGCAATGTACTGTAGGTCATATTAATAACTGCATAAGCTGGACAAGAAACATTTCTGTTAGGATTTTTTCCATGGCTAACCTTTACGAGAAAATTATTCTGAATTTCCAAAATAATAATTATAATCCCAAATACATTTCCCTTTTCTTTTTATTCTTCTATGAAAGACCTGATTTATACACAAAATACTGTTTCAAGGTATCAGCTAGATCAGAGAATATTTAAAAACAAGATTTAGGAAAACACAAAATCTTCGTTAATACTTATTTTTTTTGTAGAAGCATGTATTTCTCAATAACTTAACACCTATGCAACACTGTCACAAAAGCCAGTAATTTGGTGGATTTTTTGAGTAGAATCATTAGTATTACAAGGGAAGTGCAAATCTCAAAAAATTCTTACTCCTTTTGAGGGAAGCTACTGAGTTTTACTTGGCTATGTTCCACATTTTGCATATTCCTTGCTATATCCTCTGTGTGCTATCATTTGAGACAGACTCCAGTGGGAGTCCAGAATGCACTGAGTGCTATTGTAAGATATAGAAAGGATTAGAACACTTTTTCCAGTAATTAGGCAGGAATTCTTCCATTGAGGTCATTGCAGAAGTTATTGTCTTAGCTTGAGTGATTGAAATATTTTGTTTAGTGCTCATAGTTGCATTCTGAAATAGAACAATCTATTCCCATTTCATTGGCAAGATGTTTCTATTGTAAATATATTGTAGCAATTGTATTGTTTTTTATTTCATATAGACGCATGATCATCATTTGTAGTTTTCAAACTAAATAGGCAGAAAAAATGGGAATAAAAATGTAAGGAATAGCTTCCCCTCTTTGTGGTTCTGTCCTATATAGCTGGAGGTGGGGAGCGGGAATCCTAAAGAAATCAGTCTCTGCACAATGTTGTCAGTATGGCTGAGTCACACTGGGCACTATGACTGGGTAGAATACAAAAGATCTTTGGCTCTCTAAACTCTCTTCTGCAGATCTCCTACCCCTGACACACAGGACAGCTTCTGCAGTGTCTGGGCTACTTATTTCGTAGGTCATAAAGCTTTGTACAGAGATTTTGTCATCGAACTCAATGATCTGTGAAGGAGCTTGAACTTACTGACTCATTCAGGCTTGATCTCAGGACTCACACAACTACTACTGCCTTTCCTTATCTTTATCCGTCATTTTCTGTTCATATATTTCAATGAAAAATTTCTTACTATAGTTACAATTTATTTTTAAAAAAGAATACATCACCTTCAGTTAAAGAAAGAAAGTGTCTTGACTGACTAATCTCTGGTAGTTTGGCAAGGGTCTTCTTCTTGGAGACAAAACGCAAGACAAATATAGAAGAATGAATTCCCATGGCACCCTCTTTCATGTGCCTTTTTGAATCACTGTGTCTTCTGCCATAAACCAAGTATGTTCTCCATATTTTACACCCTCTGTCTTGAAGTAAAAAATTATTTTAAACATCTCTTTCTTTAGAAAGCACTTTTTTCTATTAGAAGTGAAACGTGACTGAACAAAAGTACATGATGTTGTCACCGATAACTTGAATACTTTCTACCTCATTTTTCCATATATTGTTGGTCATGAAGGTAGTTTTTAAATTTGATTCAATGTTCATAATTTTTCAGGTATTATGCAGTCATTCTTATTTCACTTTGACAGCAACACAGAAATGCACCTAAGACATATGATGTCCCCAGAGTTCCACTGGTCATAGTTCCTGTAAACTTCAGTCAGCTTGCTTCTGCCTTAGTCACGTTCACTGGATGTCTCAATTCAAGTGGGAATAATTCTTGCCATAATGGCAGAAAAATGGGATTCCAGGAGGACAATTTTATTCCATTTGGATAAAAAATAATTTTGTTGTTTGATTGCCTTGGAGGTCTACTACATTTTCCCTATATTAGTAGACATAAATGCCTTTTTCCCTGATTTTTATGCAAGTAGAATACATGTGCTTCTTTCTACTACTTTGACATAGAAATTGAGAATAAAGTTAAGGATGATGTGAATTAAAATGAGCAAATATAATAACGCCTCTTGAACTCAAAATTATATTTAAACAGATTTAATTTATAATTCAGTGTTAGAAATGTCTCTTTGAGGGATTAACTTTTCATACATTGCCAAATAGAATGCAAAGAACTACATGTTCTAAACTAAGCATGAGTTCATTGATATTGCCCAGTAAGTGGTACTATACTGATGCCTTAAGATTTTTAAGATTTGTAGCATATAGATTTTTAATGTAGCTGTATAGTTTCAAACACTTTAAAATAGTAGTTAACAGTTGCTAAGCCCCTTTCTCATGCGTTATATAAAATTCTCAAAATTCTTGAAATTTTGTTTAAAGTTCTCTTCAAGAAAAAAGATTTTAGCAAGGACACCTTGTTTAGGACACACACTTACAAGGACATAATAAGATATCATCGTAGTCACAGCAGAAAGCCCAGAAACCTTGAAGAAGCTCCAAAAAAGGCATGTGATGTGAAGATGATGATGGTGAAAAAGTAAGAGGTCTCGAGGCCTTCTACTCTGTTGCAGATGCCAAGGGGCAGACCTGAGTTAGGTTCTCGGGGTAAAAAAATTCTCAGGTTGGATGCCTCCATTAGAAATGATAATTAATTAGTGTTATAAATTTGTAGGAGCCTTATACCATATTGTGCACTTACGTATTCAGTGTACCTTAGAGATCTTTAATTAAAAAACTGCTTTCTATTTTATCTGTACTAATATTGTCTGGAAAGTTCTTTTCATTCATTTTAGGCATGAATATTGTTGCACACAAAAAAATGGCCAAGGTTTTTTCCTTAGCAAACAATATTAGTAATAGTAGTGCTTCTTCTTTAATATACTGTTTCCATTGCATTAGTGATAGATACTTCCTATGATAAAGCTAAGAATAAGGTGCTCTGCATGCTGGTTTTGTCTGGAGTAGAGTTCATTTTCTTCACAACAGATTGTATGGGACTGTGTTTTGGGTTTGTGCTGAAAATGGTGTTGATAATATAGATGTTTTTGCTATTGCTGTTGAGCAGTGCTCACACAGCATCATGGCCTTTTCTGCCAGTGAGAGGGCTGTGGGTGCACAAGGACTTGGGAGGAGACTCAGCTGGGACAGCCGACCCCAAGTGGCCAGAGGGATATCCAAGACCATGTGGCAACATGCTCAACATATAGAGGTAGAGGAAGAGGGAAGAAAGGGGTCATTTGAAGTCATAGCGTTTGTCTTCCCAAGTCACTGTTCCACGTGACAGAGCCCTGCTTTCCTTCAGATGGCTGAACACCTGCCTGCCCATGGGAAGTTGTCAATGAATTCCTTGATTTGCTTTGCTTGTTGTGTGCAGCTTTTACTTTGCCTATTAAACTGTCTTTCTCTCTAACCACAAGTTTTCTCTCTTTAACCCTTCCAATTGTTTCTGCCATCCCAGGGAGGGAGTGAGTGGGTGGCTGTGCCATGACATTTTCAGCTGGGGTTTAACCATGACACTGTGGAAGATAAACCCAACAAAATGCAGTTTTACCATTTTCTGAAGATCAAACAGGTTGCATTCCACTGCTTTGAAAAAATATTCTTTTAATTGTGGCACGACGAATGTATTTGTTTTGCTTTTGAAAAATCAGATTATTACATGTCAGAATTACTTGCTCTTTTTTATTAATTTTAGATATCTCAGGAAATTGATCCAAAAATCTCTCACCTATAGTTTAGGGTCATTGAGAACAAAGATTGTTTGTTTTTATTTTTAATGTTAAGTGGAAAAGAGCTTTCTTCATGTCATGAAACAACCATAATAAATTAACATGAATTGTCAGGCTTCTTTCAGGCAATGCTAGGTCAGTAGTGCAAAGCAATAAGCATATATTTTACATTTATGGCAGACTTTGGGAAATAACATAAAGAGTATTAGCACGTTGTTACAAAACAACGTGCCCTATGGAGATTGCCTGAAACAATTTAATAAACTTGTGAACATTCTGAGTATTATTCTGACTGTGGGCCAGGTGTTCTACATGTCTGTCCCAGAGCACAATCTGTCACTGTCAACCTCATCAGTGCCACCTTATCTCTTTTATGGCATCTGCAATGTTTATGGATAAATATTAAGTCAAGCTTCTTCTGCTAAACAGTATAATTTAAATTGATCATGCACTTAGGGAAACCATAAGAAGGGAATGGAATTAACTTACACTGTGCTGGGGGCTTGTCAGCATGGTGGATGTCACTGTCCTTTGATTGAGTCTAGACTTACAGAGTTCTCTAAGTATTTAACACAGATTAAGTGCTGCTTTTCTAGATCTGGTCTGAATCATCCAGACATCTCCCATAACTAGAAAACAGCTACTACTACAGCCTATCACATTTAGAACTAGGAGACTCAGGCTCTATAAAGTCATTAATGTTATTTACTTTTGAGGTGATCAGTTACCTCCATGAAAGACAGTCATTCTGCCTGGACCCCAGTGGTTGTCAGTGCCAATGGTCAGCATTGCACAAAACAGATGTGTTGCATTCACACCATTTGAATGTGTCCTCATCAAGTGATTTTTACAACTGACTCCAATAATTATGATCCTCAGCACATTTGAAACAAGGCTGAAATTTAAATTTCACAGTCTGTCTCATGTAAAATTTAATTTTCACACTATTCTAACTATAAATAAAAATAAAACACCTAACTGGAAATAAAATCAGGCCTTTCACAATACTTTTTTTGAATCCTGACCCTCCAACTTCAATGCATGGAAGCAATATCACAGTCCATAAAAATTACCATAATTAATTTCTTCCTGCAGGCCCCATGCCCAAGAACTACCTACTCCTCTTCTACTTCATGATTACAGTGAACTGTGGTGGATTCAGGTCCTCATGATGCATTTCTGTTATTTCTTCCTTTTGTTACAAAAGACAAACATCAGCCATGTTTTTGAGTCAAAGTCTTCATCTCTGAGGAGTTTTGTGATGCATTTAATGTGCAATTAGACTTAAATATGAAACTGGGACAGATGTGGTCACCTTTCCTGGGATAGTCACTGTATTGGAAAGAACCAGAACCAATAAATGTATCTTTTAAGAAAAGAGCAGTTAGTGTTTTTCACATGACCAACTGGACAGATGTGTGTTATCAGAGCCATATATGGAGACATACATGTAAATTTCCATTAAAGCTTTGCTTTAATTTTTTTAAAACATTCCATGAGCTTGGATCTTAGTGCCCTGAATATTTATAGGCTTACAGAAAAGTCAGAAGACTACAGCAAAAAATCTGGCCAGTGCCATCTACAGCTAAAATACACTTGCTTTTGCAGAAAGCTGTTTCCAGTATTATTAGTTTATATTATCAGTGATTCGGTGTTATTTGCAAGTAATAATTCACTTCACTTTGGACTGTCAAATACAGCAGTCTAGGAGGACTTGATACATAGGAAATGAGTTAACAGAATCTATTTGTGTGAAAAGACACAAGATCTCCATCAGAAGATAGAAAATGAGATCCTAGATTTTTCCTCGACTCATACATATTAATGAGATTTATGCATATAATGAATACTATAAAACCCCAGGTGAACTGCGTGAAGGGTCTCTTTTCTGTCCTTGTTTTTTCTTATATAGGTTTGGTGAGGGGTTATACTTAAATGGCAGCAGATGTTTGAAAATGGGAACCAAATCTTGGTCAAGCTATTTGGAATGCTCCAAACTGTATTTTCCATTCTTGTGTTAATTCCTTTGCATCCATACAAAGGTAAATCAGTTTCATTTGCTGATTTGATCTCACAGTTTTTCAATTTCCAAAGACCCTCTGGTGCTATCCAGCATAGAATGGCAAACTCTGATTTCTGTGATCTGTAAGTACATACAGACAAAGGGGTAATATTTTTCTGACGCTTTTTCAATATAAAGTATAACTGAGAAAGAGAAATTGAAGAAGAGAGATTATATTGAAAGCAGGCGACCTAGATAGAATGGTAGTAAGGGTAGTAACATGTTGTTTTGGTAGCTCAGAGCAGGTTCACAGATGCTCCATAGACCACACTGCAGACCAGGCTCTGGGGAACTGAAGTAACATGAATGTCCAGTTCCCACAGATGGCACAAGAAACATCTGTTTTTTGAAGCTTGCAAGAGATCTAATGGAACATAAATTTGGTAGGGGGAGAGAGAGGGCAAGATATCCTTGAGCAAGATGGTCTTTCACAGATTTTTGGGAGTGGAAAGGACAATTCTGAACAACTTATCATACTTGCATAACAAAATTTACTTGTGTTTTCTAAATGGTGAGTGAGATAAGGTAGCTAGGAAACAATGAATTCATGCATTAGAAGAAACTGCCAATAAGATAAAAATGCTAGGGCAACATGTAAAATATCAAAACTTGTAAACTGTTGCCTACAGCATGCTTAGAGTCCTTTCAAGTGAAAGGCTACTGATCCGTGCAATCACCCAACAGACTTTTGCAGGTTTACTATGTTGACATCCTTACTACCAAATATGAATCAGAAAACTATGCTTTTTAACATGATTACCTGAGCTCATGCCTGAAGAACATGCAAGGAGTAGGACACCAGAACTTCTGTTTTGCTAAACTAAGATGGTATTACCTACAGATTGCTTTGGGGTTGCTGCATAAGTAGGACAAGGTTAGATTATCTTCTGGGGTTCAAAATGTAAACAACAGAAGTACAGAAACCTGTCTGTTGAAAGCAGAGCATGAGCCATTTGGTTTTATATTTCAGAGATTCTACATAAAATCTCTTCTAAGATTTCACAAAATGGTAAAGATCAAAGCAGTAACAACAATACAAAAAATGTCAAAAATCTGGAAATGGCAGCTTCAATCTCTAAAAGGTATTTCCTGCTCTAGAAGTCTAGAAGCATGGGGTGCAACGTAATTGCCTTTATTAGAACCAGCCTTTATTCTTTTGCCTCTGGAAAACATCTGGCTGTTTTCTTACGGTTTTTAACTCTACAAAGAATGTGAGACTCTTACCTAGGGGCCTGCAAACTTTCCCCTAAACCAGGTTTCTCACAAAGCATTGTCACTGTTCAAAAACATGGTGAGAAGAGTTTTATCCTGGAGGTCTTAAAAGCTGTCCTGCAAGGAGAAGATGAAAAGGGGACCTAGGGATCAAAATGAAGATGGAGCAATGCTGCTACACAAGGAGTGAATAGAAGCAACATGGTCACATCTGAAATTTTGTGTTGTTTTTGCTGACTCTTTTCTTTGGAATGATCTTTTTGATCAAGAATGGACCTGGTGATGTGGTGATATTGTGCAGGTCCGTATCGTTCTCAGTGCAGGGGTTGTTACAGTCAATGAAATTATGAAGTTGTGATCCACACGTTTATGAGAAAAAGTCAGTGTGAACAGGTTCTTGATAATGTTTTATTTTAGATTCTCTAGATGACTTTAAAATACATCAGGGCACTGGCATAATCATTTTATACTCTTTCAAGGATCCCTGAGAGTTGTTTGACAGCAATAATTTTCATATCAACAAAATATATTAGTGAGTTGTGTTGCCTTTAGTTTAAACTGCTTTTCAACACCACTTTAAAATAAGTTTTACTGGTAAAGATTATTGATGGAAAATTGCTGTCTGGTAAAATATTAAGAAAGTATAATATTCAGAAGGAACGAAACCCTAAGTCATCTGAAGTGATAGAAAACACTCTAATTGATTTAACAGAACTGGAAATGTTTCAGGGTGATCTAACCCTACCCTGAAAACCTGTCATATGCCTTAAAACCATCTTTCTTTCCCCAGCATATAGGACAGTTTCAGCAATCAGCACCTCTACATTTAGATTCAAGCTGTAATTCACATACCTGTTTTTTCATATTTTGGGAACAAACAATTTGGGCAGAAGGGATTTGTTTCCATGTGATAATTTAATAATATTTATCAGCAAGGAACATTTATTTTTTCAGACATGTAGATGAAATCCACTGAGACCACCTCCTATTAGGTGTCTGACAGCTGAAGCACTGCCTCGGAGTCAAATTTGTGGGTCATCTTTCTGGAAAAAGAAGTGGTTGAGCAATGAAGAACATATTTCTTGCAGAGTGAAGACACTGTTTATGTAACCAACATTTCCAGAGAAATTTTACTTATATTTGTCTGTATAAAAGTTAAGTGCCAACTCAAGTTAGCCACTTGCCTGGTTACCGCTACAGTCAGTGAGGGAGAGACTTCCAAGGGGTGAGCTGGCCAACTGCAAGACATGGGTGTTGTAATATCAGGGAATAAGATTTATCAAGGTGAATCTCACTATGGAGATGTCTATTCCTCTTCACTGACTGAAATACAATTTGAATGCTTACATTCCAGATGGCTAGCACTGGATGAGGAAGGGCCACTCGTGCTAAAAAGGGCCAGTGGGGCAAGCTATTAGCAGAATTGTGATGGATGTTCCCAAGGATGTGTTGAACTGAGACAATGCTAAGTTGTCCTGTAAATTGATGGGAAACCTACACAACTGAGCATACAACTACATGAGACTGAACAGATGTGCAGTGAGTTTCCTTATCTGAAAACCTGTTTTGGCACCTTGCTCCAAATATTCCACCAGAAGCAGGCTGTTTACGGAAGGGTGTTAGTCAATATTTGTGAGTATTGGTTCACTTTGGTGCCTTAACTGAAAAATAAAATAGAACCGAGAGTGAAACGTCAAAGAGAAATATTCATACCTTTTTAGTAAGTCAAAAAATTAATTTAATTTTAAAAAACCCTTTTTTTCTGAAACAAATGGTAAGTTTTGCTCTACTTCCAAGGCTTAATCAATTTTGAAATAATAAGAATTACAAGGATAGGGTTCACAAGATCAAGGAGTAAAAAATATTTCCCTTACACTGTAAATTTATGATATTCACCCAAGAAAAAGACCTAAATTCAGGAGTCTTGTTTATCCTCCCTCTAATTTATTCAGTGAGTTTCACTGGATGTCAGGCTCTGGCAGTAAGCTCCCTAATTCATTGTCTTAGTGACTGTTTGAAGCTCAGGCTTAGTCTTCTATTTGATGCTTTCTGTTTCGCATAAAGACTTCTTTATAACCTTATAATCTTAGGGTAGTATTTTTATCTCCTTCTCCAAATGATGATGTGACCACTGACCTGTAAACTCTTTTTCTATTCCAATTACTACTGAATTTAAGATGGATGGAGATTCACCGCTTCTCTGGGCAACATGTGCCAGTGTCTTACCACCCTCACAGTAAAGAATTTCTACCTGATGTCTAATCTAAATCTACACTTTTTCAGTTTAAAGCCATTGCCCCTTGTGCTACTCATCCATGCTCTTGTAGAAAGTCTCTCTCCAGGTCTGTTGTAAACCCTTTAGGTACTGGGAGGCTGCTCTAAGGTCTCCCTAGAGCCTTCCCATCTCCAGATAGAACAACTGCAGCTCTCTCAGTCTGTCTTCATAGGAGATGTGCTCCATCCCTCTGGTCATATTTGTAGCTCTCCTCTGGGCTTGCTCCAACAGGTGGATGTCCTTCCTGTTGTGGGGCCCCCAGAGCTGGATGCAGCACTCCAGGTGGGGTCTCAGGAGTGCAGAGTAAATGGAGAGGATCACCTCCCTCGATGCGCTGCCCACGTTGCTCTTGGTGCAACCCAGGATATGGTTGGCTTTTTGGGCTGCAAGCACACACTGCATGCAACATTTTGTGACTTTGAACAAATGAAAAAGGACATACATGATGGATTTTACTGCTTGACTCTTCTTATACATCACCTTGCCTTGTATTTTCATGCTGACAGCTTTAGCAAAATCTTTGTTGCTTAATTTGAATGTAATCCTTTCAGGTAGTGGACAAGCAACCAGCATATCTGAAGGTAATTAGTGAATCAAATAAAATGCTAATGGAAGCAGGTAATTACTTGAGAGCCCATGGGTAATAGTGGGAGGTAATTATTTCAATATCTGCATGCTCTTATTCAAATTGCAGGCGGATTGCCACAGCCTTGCTCTAGGAAAGCCTGAAGTGTCACTACTTCATTTTGAAATGGATGGGAGAGAATCCTTGCTTAAGAAAGGGTGCATTCACACCATAAAAGGAAGCACAGTCACATAAACACTTTAATTTGATAAGATAGTCTGTAATTTTGACAGGCCAAAGTAGTCCAGTGCTTCTTAAAAGCAGATTTTTACTCTGTACAAAGTTGATTAGAAAAATAAGATTCGTTAAAACACGGATGGAAAACATCTGCTTATATGGCAGATGGTAATTCAGCTATCAACACATCCAACTGTTAAATGAATGGACTGATTTAATACAAAAAGTATGGCTTTTTCTCCTCTATGGCTCATTCATTTGCAGACTGTTGAAGTAATTTTTTTTCATATTAAATTGAGCTCTTGAACAATTCAAAATTATTCAAGTCTGCCTCCCCCTCGCCTCTGGCATACACCTTCTTTATTCTTTGTTTTAACATTGCTGCTAAAACAGAGACAAATGATTCATCCTTAATGTGGAAAAGTAGAAAATCTGTGTGTCCTTTCCAGGCTTTATAACACACTGGGACTAATTTTTGGCTGCAGTAAACACTGATTTCTAGGGAGTTGAACTGCCTTTATCTGGTTTCTCCTATACAGCAGAGAAGGATGTCATTATTTACTTCCTGAATTCCTAGAATAATTTCATAATCAGAAGTATTGCAGTAAAGATCTCTTTAGATACTTCTGTCAGAAACAGTTTCGCTAAACAATTACAGTAAATCCCATCCTTAAAAGCAATATAATAAAGCAGTTACGAGGCTCTTTGCACAGTGCCTTTGATATCTTGGAGGACAGCAAAATAACATCACTGTACATGGAATAGAAAACATTTCTTGCTCCTTCACTACTCATTGCAGAAGACTTTCTCCCTTGCATTCTACTTTTGCAACATTTTTGCAGTAAAAAGAATTGTGTAACAGAGACTTGCAGATAGAATTTTGTGTGTTGTCCTGCATTTATATGGCTCAACTGCTATGCACTGATTTCCCTGGTTTGTGAAGTTCCTAAGTGTCTATATATGCCACAAAGGATGATCCTTTTAAATGCTTAGAGATAGACACTTCTGATTCTTTAATAAGTGCAGCAGCTTTGTGTTTGATCTTGAAATTATTAGGAAATAAAACTTCCAGCTTTAGTGTAGCAGAGAAAACCTCAGAGGGATACTGACACCGAGTCAGTGTAAGGCAAGTGGTTTGGGTTAGCCCAAAACCTTAAAAAGGCAGAGAAGATGTTAAGCATGAATTCCTTTAGCAGGGAGAGAGCACCAGGACCTTAAGAAAAGACTCTTTTGGGACATCTACTAAACATTAGCTAACAGACCTACCTGTATTTCAAATAAGAATAGTAGCTTCACCTACAGTTTATTATTATAAAATTTATGAGACCTGTACAACATAATAAATAAATTGATGCTCCTCAGCATGAACGACCATTACAAGCACACAAGGAACTAGGAATCTACAGAAGAGAAACAGGAACCAATCAGCAACCAAACTCTACCATGATGTTTAGAAAGTAATGAAAAGAGTGAGAAATATATGCCCAGCCTTTTTATACATCATAATAGAAATTAAAATGTGGAATAAGGTAAGTGCAGAATTACAAATAAAGTATAAAAATATATGATTAAAAAGTATAATAAGTGGCTTCTTGGTCATATTGACAAAAGGAAGAAACAATCAAGGTAAAGCTAATATGAAGATAGAATCAAAAGAGAATATAATAAAGTATGAGGTAAAATTTAGTAATTTTTCCTGTTTTCAGTGAGACATTTTCAGTGCAGTTGATGTTCTTGGTTAGGGCACAGAATGTCCTTTGACTCAGATAAGCAAGTGCTGCTGTGGCTTTGGTGAGAACAGGAAGCTTCCCACTCATATCAGTAATACCTCAGGAACTGATGCTTGGTCTTCTCTTGAGTGCCTGATGTTTATAATAAGGACTTTGAAACACACATCATGTCCTGAACTTTACTTTCTGGTGGTTTGAGAATGCATATTAAATGGTGACATTTGTATATTCAAATGTGTAACCACAATAAACCATAGCAGAGAAATGACAGTATCTTTTATCAAAGTTACATGACTCATATAGCATAAAAGTCCAATGAAATTAACATAATGCTACTTAAAAATGGGTTATATTGTGCTACTATAGCAATATAAATACAAGGAAGTCTCCAAAGTTTTAAAAATCTCTCCTCTGGAAGTGAGCTCCGAAAGAACCCAGCAAAATCATCTCCATTACTCTATTGATCAGATTTCTCCACAGCAAATGTTTTGTTATTTGTTCTTTGAAGTCAATGTCAAACAAGCATGTTGATGAAAAATTCCTCTGTCTCATTTAGGGAAAAAAGGTTTGGCATGCAAGCTATTCTCAACCTATGTCAGGAATTTAGCACGCTAAAGACTTTGATCGTGTTTCTGGAAGTACCTGTTATAAGACTGTGCAGAATTCATGTACATACAGGCATCCGGAAACACCACCCACTTTTATTTATATCAGACTGGATCTGAAACTTGTTGAATGCTGGACTTCTGCTATCCAAGATTTCCATTAGGAATGCTTGCCAATTAATGAATGGACTTGTGCTTACAATATCCTGTAATGGTATAGCTGTGCTACCACTCATTCCTCTCCAAGCAGAAAAACCAGGAACAAACTTGCCAGCAGTAAGAGCACTGGACAGGCTGCCTTTGTTCATCCTCAAAGCAGTTCAGAAAGTGATTTTCAGAACATTATTAGGTAGGTCGAACTTTGGAACAACCTTACACTGTCGGTATAACAACCCATAATTTAATGAACCCTTCAGGTAGTAAACTTTCACTCCAGTTCTGAAGTCTTCTCAAGTTTAGGGTCCATTTTTTTTTTGGACATAGTGTTTAAAAATAATATTTCTTGAAGTGAATAAGTAACTCATCAAGATATATGTTCGGACCAGGAATTTATATTTACTGGCATGTTTCAGAGGTGGGATCAATGAGTGGATATAGCTTGAAAAGCCAATCAACCTTTAGAAGAGCCCAAAAATAGTACTATTGTGCTGCTGCAATTGTAGAACTGGAGGTATCTGTTTTCAGCAATAGTAAGAAGGGGGACAGAGAATTCAGCAAATTGTTATGAAATCAGGACATTCTGCTTTTCTTGTTTTTTTTGTTCCCCCTCCCCCCATATATTTGTGTGGTTTAGTCCACTCATGCAGAGAATATGTAATAGTTTTCTATTACTTAGGATATTCCCTTATTTTATTGTTTTGCAAATTGGCAGTTTTTGTGTAAATATTTTAAAAAGTTGATTCATACCAATAAAACAAAATGTATTTTATAATGTATTTTCTGCTAACTGTTCTCCAAAGTTATTTCTAAGAATTTGTGTTACTAATGCAGCCAAACTTCAGCAATAACAGAAGGAAACTATAAAAGGTCTTTTTGAGGCAAAGGCTAAGCCATAAGGGAAACATGCCAAATAAAGAGCTCTGTAACAAATGTTAAAGCTTAAAGGCACACTGATTTAATGGGTCTTAATATTAATTTTTGAATTGAAGTGACACTGAAATATTAGGGTTCAAACTCACTCAACTTTCACAGCACAGACACTTGAGCTAGGGGACAGATCTCTCCTGCAAGGTTCTCTCCTTTCTTTTTTCTCTAAAGAGAAAAAGAATTGTTCTGGCATGTATCTGATCTCATCTGTAATGCACTTTTACTGCAAGTGAGATGAGATGCACTCTGCAGTTACCAGTTCTGCCCACTGGCCATGCAGGAGGTCTATGCACTTAGCTTGGATGCAGATATCTTCACTGCGTGCATTTTGCCAAAAGAAGTGTATTACAGGTCTATTTTTCAACACAAATAAGTGGAGGCAATGCTTTTGACAATGATCTCTTTGGTGGAGAAGCACAGACTATCCCAGGTCAGTGTTTCATGGAAAAACTTAAGGTTAATATTTGACCTTTCTTTCACCTGTGTAGCTCCACTGGGACTTCAGAAAACTTGGTTGAATAGACCCTAACTTATTATTAGGCAGATAAGATTATAGTACAGCTTTAAGCATGAGCAAAATACCATGCTCATTCAAGTTTGGATGTTCATTATGTTTATTATATCTGGATCTAATTTAAGTGATTTTTCCCCCCCTTCTCTTCAAAATTATACAAAAGCAATTTGTTCAGTGTGAAGGGAATAAGTAAATCAACTATTTTATTTTTCACATCATGGTTTCATTTGAAATGCCCCCATTTCATTATTACTTTGTAATATGAAGTTCACCCACTTTGAACTCCTTCACCAAGGACACAATTAATCTCGCCTGAATGAGTCTGCTTGCAACACAAAAACTTGAAGTCAGTGGACAAATTCCACTGAGTTCAATGGACACACCTGAAGGAAGCACAAATCTTTTCAGAATCACTGTTACAAATTCTCAAAAGTTTATAACATTAAATCAAAGCCAATCATGTTCTTGGGGGAAAAAACCCCACATAATTATACACTATTCTGATCAGCTTCAATTTTAAGACTGTTCTATTCATTTAAAAGTGGTACTGAAATAAAGATGAGAAAATTTTGTTGTTTTATTTTCCCAAGCTTTAAATATTATAATTTCCTAGAAATTGTCATAGAGGAAATGAATCCTTTAGGTGGATTGTCCAAAGACATAAGTAAGCAAGAAAGCAGTTTATAAGTACTAAGGCTATAATAATTTAATTACAAAACCAGACATGATGAACTGTAAATGTCGTGCAGTATTATAATGTATATACAGTACAGGAAAAGCTGTGAAATATTGGCAGATCATTGACCAGATGAAATGAAACTAGAAAACACAGATCCATATGTAAAAACTTCAATTTACCATTTTCTGGCAAAGTCATGAAAGAAAAGACATAGCTTTTACCTCCAAAGCCTCGCTGACTATAAATCCATGAAGAGAAGCCTTGTGGGATCAGCCAGTATGTGGTGGAATAAATTAAAGAAAAAGATAGCAATCCAAAAGAAATTAGGAACAACATCTTCTGTCAGGAACATTTTATTGCAGCTGTTATTCCATTTTTCTGGAAGACAAAGGTAGAGGGTAATGTAATTAATTTTCCAGATTTTAAAAAATATGTCATCTCAGAGTGCATGTTCTGCAGAAAACCCAACCATACATTAACTTTCATGCATAAATATACACTTCCCCCACTTCAGTTATCTCTGTACTCTCACCTCTTGGGAAGAAGCATGAGGAAAGAGAAAGCATTCCATGTTTGGTGTTAAGTGGTGCGACACCTATCTCTACAGCTTATTTCTGTAGGCAAAATGTAGAAGGGGAAAAGTGAAACATAACAGTGCTTTGTCCCATGGGGGCTTTTTTCTCACCAGAGCTGAACTACAGTCCAGCACAAGATCTCTTTCTTCTGACATACATTTGCTCATGGGGAATAGAATGGGAAGCCAAGAGACAGTTTGAATGAACAGGTAAATGAGTCATTATACGATTAGTGAAAAAAAAAAAAAGAGACAAAGAGTGAAAAGAAAGGACTCTTTCAGGAACAACAACAATAATAACAAAAAGACTCCAACCTATGTATAGACCAAACATTGATTTACAGAAAATAAACATAGTTTTTAAAGGTAAAATCAACTTGACTGTACATTCCAGCCAGCCAACTTTTATTTTACAGGACATTTTAAACAGTGGAAATATTTGAATGCTCTAGATAAAAAACAGCCAGCAAGACTCTCTTGGTTCTTCTAGGTGTTGATTTCTCTTATCTAACATACTAAAACTTGATCAACACAGTAAGAACTGTGGGGAAGAACAGCAGCTGTCCTGAAAAGAACCAAACTGGAAGGCATATTGCCCAGGAGAGAGAAAAGATCACCTACAGCTGCCCAGCATGGTCCTAGGAACAGGAAGACTGGCAAACAAAAAGCACCCATGAAGTAGCGTGGAAAGTTCTAGAACAAGTCAAGGGTGCCCAGAAGGTCAAGGCAGGAAATAACATCACTCAAGTTGCTGCCTTTGGTAAGTTGTGAAAGGGCTGATACGAGTCCCTTAAGGCAAAAAGCAAAACCAATGTTTAATTTTGTGAGAAGAATGAAAAAGAGCAACTGAGTGATAACCTAGTGATCAACAGGATGTTTGTCTGGCAAAGTTAAAGCTGTTTATCTGTTTTAAAAACAAGGCAGGAAAATAGGTCAAAATGCTGTAATCAGGAACCAGTCAATCCGGAATCTGTGCTGGCTATGAAAAGTCATAAAACAACTACATCATACTAATATTTTGTAGCCTTGCTATTTTCCATTTGCATAGTTAAACACATATTTAGAATACATATTTTCTGTTTCTCAGATGAATGAGTTTAAAAGTGACAGAGAAGAGAATTCCGTTCACTTGCAGTTTTTCCCCATGGAATTTGCAGGACACAGGCAACTGCAGTCACTGTGCTTGATAAATAACTCATATAGAACTACGACTGCTGGGGTTGATATTCCCAGAAAAACTAAACCTCATCCCCCCTGACATACTGAGCAGGAGTACTGAGAGACAGAGAAAACAATTAGGTCTGCTGAAGTTAAAACACACTCGAGTCATATTATTTCTCCTGCTGTCAATGTTATTAGTAGGCATTGATTCATTTCACTAGTAACCATGCAGCAACGCAAAGGGTTTTCAACCTTCTGCTTGGGTGGGAAGTTTGATACATACTGGTCTTTGCAGTGGCTGTAAATGGGTCTGGTTCTTTATATCAGTATAATTAAGTTAAAATGTCATGAAGTGAAATATTCTGAAAAATCTACAAATATTTCCTTACATAGTGTGAACAGCATATTAGAAACAGGTTTCCATAGAGAATATCAAGTACTAAATATTAATCCATGCACATTTTCATTTTAGGCTACTTTGTAAGGAAAATATGGTGGAAACAGTTCTGAAAATGTAAGGTTTCTTCTTACATCAAACAGCTTAAATGAGATTACACAAGGCACTGACCTGTCCTGTTTTTATCAGCCAGTGAGACCAACAACCAATGCTTTGTGAAACTTCCTCATGACTACAGTCTTTGTCCACACAGGAAGGGTCAGAGAAATTCAAGTATTTTGAAGTTTATATTAACTAGAGATTTTTCCATCCAGAAGCTGAAGGAAGCCTGTTTCAGCATTTTGTCACTACTTTGGCAAACTCTGCCTGGGGACCACCCCAGTTCTGGCCAGATCTTGGCAGATGGTGGCTACTAAGTGGAGCGATGAAGCTATAATTAATATAGGGGATTTGGCCTATTCTGTTACAGACAGCTCTTGTTCCAGCTTTTCTGAGAAGGCTACCTACAAGTAGGGGCTTGGGACTGACATAAAAATTAGGCATGAAAATTAGAGGAGGAACTATTGTCTAATGTAAGGCTGCTGAACTACACCAAGTAAGGAGGCTTCATGCTGTATTGTATTTATGCTGACAAGCTAACAAAACCCTGTAATTTAAACTGAGTTGGAATACAGAGAGACATATCTGATTCAAAAGTTCTCCTGTCACTCAATCTAGCTCCAAATATTGCAAGGATGTGTATGAAAAGTGCAGCACTGGAGACTGATTTGTGTGTATCAGATATGTGAATTTTCTAGTTTCCTATGGACAAGCTTGAAATGCACCTTGAACATAATCCTTCTATAAAGACACAGGACATGTTGGATAGACTGGTCCTGTTGTTATTACGCAGCCAGAGATACAATAACATTGGGTTCTTTTGCTGTTGACTGGACTGCCTGAATACAGAAATTCATCCAGATTCTAGTGGAGTTCATGGCCAGAGATGGCATCAGCCACTGACGATTGAAACAGCAGACTGCAAAAGGAAGCACAGGCTAGTCTTTGTTTATGTATTTCTAGGTCTTATAGCAAATACAACAGGAAAAATGAATCTTTTTTTGATGGTAAAGATACCTGATTATAGGCATGACTAAAACATAGTTTATTATCCAGAATCATAGCTGTACAAGCTGTATATATGAATTTTTTTTTTCAAACTAAGTTGGTTTTTTGTTTTTGGGTTTTTTTTCATGAATTAAAATAATTTAATTGGATTTCTTGGGTTTCTAGTCCAAGCAGATCTTCAAAAAAGCACCATTTGAAATGAATGTATCCTGAGGGATTTTTTCATGCCTACCCTTTTTATCCACCCATTATTTTCTTCAACACAATTTATTTTGATAGTGTCTGCATTCTACCCTTCTATCTAACTTTCCTCTGCTGTGAAGAGTGTTTTGAAAAAGAAGGTGTTTCTTTTTTATTTTCTGACATAAGGACTAGGGAAAAAAATTGCCTAATGGAACTATTACCTTCAAGTACTTTGCCAATCTGATGATAATGAAAGTTATTTCCTCCTGTAGTTAAAAATACACTTTTCAAAATAATCATTTCACTCCTCGAGCCACTTCTGATGACTCACTGCTCCAAGGCAGGGATCCACAGCATTGTTTGTGAAGTTCTCAATGAAAAGAATATTAAAAATATATCATTCTGTAAATCAGTGTTTCCCTGAGTGTGAAAAACAATTAAATGCAGATGCAGGTGTAAATTTGAAACTTTAGCTACTTATTTGTAGAACTGTGAGGATGTTGGAAACTAGCTGATGCTGCAGATAAAGCAAAATGAGGGTAAATCAGTGTTTTAAGAAACACCTGGATGCGTAATTTAGTCTAATAGCAGTTTTGCAACTGCTGCCTAGCATACTCTAGATTTCTAGGTTAATGCATCCATATAGTTTAGGTTGGGATATTTCCGCTCTGTTTATGGACTTTATCTCTTGTGGTGTCTGCACTTTCTGTCAATGAAAGTTAATGAAATAAACCTGTTCCCTTGTAAAGAGACAGGTTCAATGGGGTTCTTCTGAAAGACTACGGACCATCCCATGCCACTACTGCAGAAATAAATTTAGCACTTTCCCAGGAGCAAAGAGCCCTAATAGTGAGTCAAAGGCTCTCCAGATTGACAGACATCTAGAAAGCTGTCTGCTGTACTCACAAGGGTGGAAAACTACGGTAAGATGGTCAGAAGGAGGATGTGTGCATCTTGCGGTGGGCTGACCCTGGCCTGATATGTGGTGACCACATAAACTGCTTTAACACTGCCCTTCTCAGACGGGCAGGGGAACAAAAATATAACTAAAGGCTCATGGGTTGAGATGAAGGCAGGGAGAGATCAGTCACCAGTGACCATCATGGCAAAATAGACTCCATTAGTTTAATTTATTACCAATCAAATCAGAGAAAGATAACGAGAAACAAAACTAAATTTTTAAAAACACCTTCCCTCTTCACCTCCCTTTTTCCTGCGCTCAACTTCATTCCCAAATTCTCTACCACCTCCCTGCCAGAAGTACAGGGGAATGGGGACTGTGGTCAGTTCATTGCACATGCCACTCCTTCCTTGTCAGGGGGACAACTCCTCCCACTCTTCCACTGACTCCTGCAGCATGGGGTCCCTCCCACAGAGGACAGTCCACCATGAACTTCTCCAGCATGAGTCCTTCCCACAGGGTGCAGTCCTTTATGCAAACGCAAGAGAGATGTTTAAAAAAATAATAAAAAAACCCAATAACAATCTTCATGCAATGGAGTTATCTCTGAGTGCTGAAACTTCCAGCAATATCACACAACAGAACTTCATTACTTTAATGAATGAACAGCTGCCTCTGTGGTGGCAGCACACCATATACTGTGTAGGAGGAGCTGCAACTTCCATTGTAACTGTGCTTTATTAACCTTCTGCTAAGGAAGGCCCTGAAGGAGTGACGTATCATGAGGAAGAGAACAAGAACCTCAGTATAAAGCCCACTCTTCCTCTACCACTGCAAATGAGATCTTTGGTGTGTGAGCTCAGCTTGTTGCTGTTCTTTCTCACTTCTGATCACTGAAACAGGCTGCTGTGACTGTGGAGGTGGTATGTTGGGTCTGCGGGAAGCAAACCAGCCAGCACATATGTGTGGGCAGCCACCTCATTGTAATTTAGAGAGGTTTGTCAGAGAGCTGTAAGGATGGGAGGCTGGAAGAGTGGTAGAAGCAGTTTGAGGCTGTGACAGGGAGAAGCTGGTGGCCCTATACACATTCTGTCTACTGTTGGGAGCACCAACACTCCACTGGAGGGGAGCTCAAATGCTGAGAAATTCCAGGAAAACGTAAGAGCAAAAAATAAAAGGCTGGCTCTTTGTCCAGAGTAAATCAGCAGGGATGTGTTGAATCTCTGGATTTACCTCAGCTGAGAATTTTGGTCTGTGCACCCTCATCTCACACCATTCTGCCAACACTTCAGGGAACATGTGGGTCATCCTAATTTAACTACATTCCAGTGTTGGGATGAGAGGTGGAAGAAATTGGTCTAATAAGATTTTTTAATAACAACTCTTATTCTTTTAGTGCTATTCACGTTTATATTCTATTCTGAATTAATTCATTGCTATAAAAGTTTCATGTATAATAAAAGTTTTCTCTTTTTTAGACTACTGTAGAATGGTTCAAAAAGTAGAAACCCAGTTGAAATCAAGAGGCATTTTAACATAAAACTATTACAGTGAGAAAACTGTTGCTGTGATCTGGTCTCTGAAACCTGGAGCCTCTAAAACAGCTACTTGAATTTGCAAAGCTACTATGTGCAACTTGCATGTATTTTCAGAAAACATGCAAGTTGCCATGAAGGAAATTTTTGTCCCTTCTCCTGAAATCAGACCAATTAGTAACAGTTCACCTGAAAGCACAGCATGTCCCTGCTTTGAAGTTAATTTAAATAAATGAGAGGCCATCCATTGCTGCAATTAATTAATTGTCAAGGCTTTCTCATATCAGAGTTCATTTTGGAGACCAAGAGAAGTGAGCCTTGCTTTCAAAACTTTAAAAGAAAAACATGCTTCAAACCCTAAAAAAGCTTGTCCATATCTGCTGGTTTGGCTGTATCAGATTTAATGCACATTTAGCTGGAAATCAGTAAGATTTCCTTTGACCAGTTTCAAGTACCCAGAATCTAGTACATTACTCCTGTGTTTACAGTCTAGAAGCAACATCTGTCCCTGCAGGATCAGGGCTTCTGTTTGTAGAAAAAGCAAAAACGGGTTTCATGAGATGGATCTTTGCAACCTCAGAGTTGTTCTCTATGCACCTCATGTTATCATCCTGGTGCATTTCCTTCAGAACTAGAAAATTTCCAGTAATCAGCTCAAGTTTAATAAGATACTGCTATACACTGTAGCAAAGAAAACCAGCTCTCTATGCTTTAAGTTCTACCATAATTCTTAAAAAAGCATACCAGCCCAGCATTTTTTAATCTGAACTTGTTCCAGCTCTTCTCCTCTGTTTCTTATTGCCATTCATATCCTTGTTTAAAATAGTAGAGTCTCCAATTTTTATTTCCCTGTCATCTATTATTCCTCTTAGCCTTGAGCCATATTAAACCAAAGCTTTCATACTTTCCATCCATTGTCATCTGTCTCATGCTCAGCTTTTACTTGCGTTTAAAGAGCTCTCAGCAAGAAAAAAGTCTGCAATGCGTGATCAAAGTGTGGTTAGGATGTTATCCTTTATTCTGCTACTTAGAAACTAAAATAAAAGAATTAGAGGTAAACAAATGATTTGCAATGAAAAGTAAATAAGAGAAAATTGTTTGTGAGTATTATGGTTTATCTGCAAAACTTTGCAAATTTATTATATTCAGGACATGTCATAAAGTAATACAATGTGAGCTTCTATGAATTACAGAATGCATGTAAAATCACAATATAATGTGATATTAGGTCATCAAATTGTCAGTGTACTTTATACCCCTGAGCTGTTTATAAATAGGTAGCAACACTGAAAGATTTATCATTTCAGGAGGTTTATAAATAGGCATGTAATGTTTTTCCCTACATGAATAACACATTTTCAGTGTTCCATATCTTGCTTGAAAACCATGTCATACTCATTAGTGTACATTAAGCCACAGGACTTTGGCTCTTATCTGAGTTAATTAGTGAGAAGAAAAAAAACCTCATAGTACATTAGAGCTGGTAAAAAAAGAAGAGGCAAGGAAGGACAATAAATAAAGGAAACTCATTTTCAGTTGTGAATAATGTATTCATTGAATTCCATATATTAAATGCAAGCACAAATATATATATTCATATAGTGCATACTATAAGCTTGACTTTGATAGAATTTTTTGTTTTTCTTTTTGGTGTCTAAAATGTTTGGAAATAATACAGCTCAACATGTTAGTTTTCCAAAGTAATTTTTAAGCCATGCCTTTTAATTAATTTGTGGCTTTGAGTGCATTCAGATTTCACACAAGTCCTGTCCTGTGCTCTGGGGACTGTGGTCCCTAGGCTGCATCACAAGGCTCACTTTCTCTTGCCTCCCAAGGGAAGATAATCCACCCTTGATCCTGAGAGAACCCTGCAGCCCTTACATGTCTGCATGGTTTGGCAGGTCTCTGGACATCCTTTTCTGACCGGCTGAACACAGTGAGGAAATGAAAGTGGATTTAGAGGTTGCTATGCTGCTCTATGATAATGCTGATGAAGTGAGTAACACGGCATAAAAGGACTTGACTCTTCTGGAAGGCTGTGAAAAGCCACAGGCTGGTAGCCTGTCATTAAAACAAAGGAAAAATGGCATCAAAATACATCTAGCTGCAAATACAAGACAAGAGCCTGGGTTTGCATTTTGGAGACTGAAACTGCTCTTACAGAGACACTGAAGGAAGTCTCAACTGTTTTACACCTTGTTTTGCTGGAGTTTTCTCTACAGATATCACAGCTCCATGGCACTGCTTGCAGGCTCTGCCATTGCTTTGAAATAGAGCACATCTTGTCTGAGAATTCAAATGTGACTTTGTTCTTGCATAAGCTGGGATCTGCAATGATGACAATGAGTCAGGCTGGGGTTTGACAAGGGCGTTTTCCCACTGAGGTTGATTTGCTCTAATGGCTATTGATTCAACAGACTGTAACTTGGAAGAAAGGAGGAGCTGTGAATGGAGCTGAGCTGGAGGAATTAAATTACCCTAATGTAACTTCTAATGGACCTACCAGCAGTGTCCACTCCTTCCAGAAGGACCCGAAAACAGCACAGTCCATAATTTCAGGCACTATCACAGGCAGTTGCATTGCTAATGCTGTGTATTGATAAAAGGATAAATGCTATTCTTGCTCTCGGTGTCAGGAGGACTGGGTATCACATTAATGGCATAGATTGCTGAAGTTCTGTCCTTGAAATAGTCATGGCTTTCAATTTCGTTCTCAGCATGTGTTTAAATATTCCCAAGAGCCCCAAACTGCCTCCAGTTGCTTCCTGTTTAAATAAAAGATGATTCCTCTTTTTATTCTGTGGAATCCATTCAAAAGAAAAGGTCATGCCCAAAGGGAGAAAGCAATTTCCTTATTCTTCATTTCAGAGCTCTGGGGATTTGTAATTTAAGTTTCCCAGAATCGTCTCCATTTTTTTTTAATTGATATTCTTTGTTAACTTTTCTTTTTGGATGTGTGTGTGTAGGGAGGTGGTGAGGGTAGTGGTGTCGTGTTTGTCTAGTCCTAAAGCAAACCCAGCATTTACAGTTGTTAAACCCTTGGCAGCACAGAATTGCAGTGTGACTGAGATATCCTCAGATTAGGTAGAAGGTTAATTAAAAGAAGTTATTTCTTTGAACTTTGTTTCAGATGGTGTCTGACACCAGCAATTCCAAATGCACCTTTCTTCTCATTTAAAAAGGGGAGACCAGGGAGTATTTCACAGGCAGGTATTAATGTTTAATAATAAGCATTTCCTCAGGGTGAATGCAAGTTTTTGCCTTTCTTTTTCATAAGATTTTACAAAATTTTTGTCTGAAAATTGATGTAATCTGACCATTAGGCTGATGGGGATAAATTATTCCAGCAGCCCCCAATGGTATTTGAAAAGAAATTTATTTTCCTGATGATGTAATAAAGCATTTTAAAAAATTGGTTTAATCTCTTTTTTTTAATGTTATATCTTACATTGATAAAACTAGATTAATGAATAGGAATAGGATAAAATCTTCAAGGGCAAGCCCCTGTGGACATAGTAAACACAAGCTTAAATGGATCTAAGTCCATTTATTTCTACAGAACTTCAATCTCAGCTGTCAAAACATAGCATCTGAAAATTATTAGATTCAATTACTTTTACTTTTGAAGAATGTATAATAGACATCTCACAAGAGGGGAAGACCTGATAGTATAAATTACAGTATATAATTAGTTCTTTAAAATTTATTTTAATATTTAGTAGTGTTCAACTGAGTTTAAAAACTCACAGTTAGGAAACTGGTATCTTTGACTGGGATCTGATTAATTTTTGTTTAGTTGCAGTTTACATGCTAGTTAGTAAGGAGAAGGTACTTGCTAAATTACTCAGTACTACCAGGCTAACAAGTATGCCAAATGTCTTTAGACTTCTTTTACTTTCTTTACAGCCTCTTTTCTCCTTTCTTACACAAACTGTGTTAGTTAGATTTCTGGAAATACCCTGCCTGGCAAGATGAGGAACATTGCTGGGGCTCCCTGTCATATACTTGATTGCCTCTATTTGGCTTTGGGCAGTCACCAACCCTTCCTTCCCTTGCCTCTCCCTGACCTTCCTCCATCCAAGCACACTCCAGGCTGTAAAATTAGTTCTCCCCCTCTATCTGCCCTTCCCAAAAGCTGCCCCAAGAAGCATAAGGCCAAAATTCATATACAATCCCATGTTCTTGGATCTTACTTGTCACATGCCTTGCAATGGCCCACAGCACTGTTTGGAGTTTGGATACTCCCTGAGCTGATGAAGGTTTGGTGGATGCCCACTGTTGTCCGGTTTAGCTTAGTTAGGCACAGGGATTGGTGCGTGTAGCTGTTCTAGTGTGCCAATGGGAGAGGCTGCAAAACGAACTGGTCAAACTGTTTCAGACCAAGTCATTAAAAACTGGTGTTTCAAGCTGACGTAAGTGAACAAGCTTAATGAATATTTACAAATAAAAAATTGATTTAGAACTATCTAGATAAGCTCATGTATAATTCAATAATCAGAGATGAAAACCAAAGATCTGCAATCTACTTTCCTTCATGTAACATTAAGGGTATACATTTTTATAAGGTCATCACCTATTCCTGTCCCATACAACTCCAGACTGATTACCTCCTACATGTACATTTATTATTCATAAGTAACAAATGAAAACTATGGATTAACGATTTTCAGAGCATGGTTCATTTGTGAACTTTCTGCCTGTCTTTCCACATTTCTTTTTTTGTGAGGGATAACACTGCGAGTGAATGACTGAATCATTTTGTCAGTAGAGCTAATAGGAGCATGAGATGATGATTAAAACTTTCCCTATAAATAATCATGGAGGTTAAAAAACAAAAAATAAAAAAACCCCACGGGTGCTAAAAGCCCTAAAGCTTTTTGGCATACAAAGTATAGTACATACTTGAGAGGAATCTTTGTGGGCACTGAATAATGGGAGTACACAACCACAGCAAACCACACTGGTAGTCTCTGTTCACAGAGATGCTGTGGATCATCCTTCCCTGACTGGGTGCCTGATGCTGTCTGAAGTCATGCATGAGAAATTGTTCTATTAAGCAGAACAAAATTTCACAAGAGTCTATCGTGGCTATTCTTAATATTCTTAATCTGACCATGATTTTTGCTTCTTGGCTTGAATAGATGAGGCCTGTGTCTGTGTGTGTGAGAAAAGTAACAAAAAGAACGAAAAGTCACAAAATGCACCAAGGATAAATAAAAAAGACTATTGCTATTTCATACAAGTTACTGGATTTGACCTCTCCAGCAAATGGAAGAAGCTAAATGTTCAACCACTCTTTCTAAATTTTCATTTTATGCATGCACAATTACATGCAATTACAAACCCATTTGTACACCTAGAAGAGTGTTTAAATTAATATGAAAAAACCTGCATATATACATTTCGAGTCTGCTTTACAAATCTGAATAAAATATCACCATGTGGAGGAACCTTTTTCC
Source organism: Campylorhamphus procurvoides (assembly GCA_013396655.1). Lineage (NCBI taxonomy): Eukaryota > Metazoa > Chordata > Aves > Passeriformes > Dendrocolaptidae > Campylorhamphus > Campylorhamphus procurvoides. The sequence continues at coordinate 246,921 of WBMV01003877.1, read as the reverse complement.
AGAACTGCCTCAACAAATGTGCTCAGAAGTGAAAATATCTGTCTGACCCATAAACCCCTGTACTCTTTCAACAACAGGTGCAAACCTGGTAGAAAATTGCCAGTCTGAGGAACAAAACCAAACCAAAGGAGGCACTGCCCTTTCCCGGCTGCTACCTTCTCTATGAACAAAATGTTCAAAGATACAAACCAAGCTGTTATAAAACTTCAGACTAAAGAATGCGCAGCAGGTGGCAACATATGTGTCCAGTTAGTTACAGCCAAAACAGTCTAATTTGCAGAAAAGGATACAGAATTTCACCATGACTCAGCTGAGGGCGTGATTGGAAGAGAAAAGATGCTCTTGCTCAAGTGCTAGGCTTATGAAGAGAATAGCTACTAATTAGGTGGAATTTCTAGACTCTCCCAATTTGTTGGGTGTACAATAATTAGCTTTAAATTTTGTCTGCTTGTTTGGGGCTCAGTTTCCTTTGGGATTTACTATTCTTCTGTTTCTCCACTTCCAGAAACATTAAATTAAGAATATTTGTCTAGTTTAAAGCTTATGAAAGAATAAATTAATCAGGCTAAAACAAACTAGTCAACTATATCTGACCTTTTGGCCATTGTAATAAACAGAACTGAATATTTAATTATTTTTTAATATGCCCAGTCTCCCTCTAGTGGTGACTACCACTGCTTGAACCAGTTACCACATCTCTAACTGCAATGTGAACGTGTCTTGTCTGAATTAGTAATTTTGATGACATTATATCAAAAGCAACTGTTCTGACCAACAACTAATGGCAATTGCATGTTCAATAAAGAAAATAAGAATGGAGGAAGCAGCAGCTTCCAGAAGGCAACAGTCAAAATAACAAACAATTAGAATAGTGCCTGTGACTGAAAGCCATTACTACCTGCTGGGTATGTGACTGGATTTTTGTGGTTTCTCTTTAATTACGTCTTCAGTTACAAGCACTATCATAGTTATGAAGTTATTTTTTTGATTTGCATCAGAACTAACACAGGCCTAATAGTGCTCTAAAGGTCATGTGAATAGGGCTGATTATTGAAACCACATAGTTCAAACAAGTGATTAAATTTCATTAGGTGGAATGTAAATGAATGTTAAGCATGAATTTAATGCTGAAAAAGAATATTTTCCCACATCAGGTCATCAACAACTATTGGAATTATTCAGGAAATCATGTTTTCTTCTGATAAAAATGTCCTAGTGAGGAAAGGAGAGAGAGAAGATGAACGGGTAGCTACTGCTGAAAACACTTTAAGTTTTTCTTTCTTTTGGGGAAGAATTGTTTTTGAGAATCCTTCTTGCACAAATACAGCACCAATGGCCAGTTTTCACCAAAAAGAAGCTGCAGTGTACCTATTTTCTGAAATGAAACGCAACAAAGGCAACCTAGAAAGCAAACCTGAGTTTCATAAATTAAAGATATTTCTTGAGAGGGCCTCAATTATTACAAACCCCTATTTTTCATGAAGTTCAGATTTTGGCAGACAATTTCTAATAGGCATGTGTATTGAAAAAACTTTTCATTCTGAGCACTTGTCATCTCAGGCATTTTTATTGGCTGTAGCAAAAATGGATAGCTCTTAAATAAACACTTTTAATCTCTGTCTGCAGAAGAGATTCATGAAAGTGATCAGAATATTTTTTTGTTTCTGGAGTGCCAACAAACAAAGAGAATAAATTTACAAAAAAATCTTCTATCTCATTGGTAACAAAACCCAGGAATTTTAAGGTTTTCAGGGGCATCTTGAAATGACTCTGTTTTTCTAACTTAAATGTTTTATTTTCAATTATAATAAATGCTTTTAGGAGGGCTAAGCCTCCAGTTAAAATTTCAGACAGAAGAAAACACTACCTTTTAATGCTTTTGATTGCATCAAGAAAACATCAATTCTAAAAAAATTATCTTTTAGAACAATTGAAAACTAATTTTCCTTTCTGATTTTTCAGAAACCCGAAATTCTGCCAGCTATTTGCAAAGCTGTACCTACACGTGAACCCAATAATCCTGAAAGATAAGTAATGTGGCTACTTGTATCAGCATTTCCACTTTATAAAGTGAGCCTTGTCTGGGATTTGGGTTTCTTTGGCCAGGGCATAGGAAGTGCAAATATGTATGTATTTATTTATTTATTTATTTATCTATTATACAGTTTTTTATTTATTTTTTAAGAAAGACAAGCTTTAAGATGCACAGGCTCCACTTTAAATAAGTGCAGTTTCCTTTTTAATGTTTCTCAAGAAACAAGGTGAGGTACACAGATTTAAGATAATGAATTTCACTCCAGTGAGCATACATTAGCTCAATAGATTCTGTTTTTGAGATTGGATATTTAAGCAATTATTAAAAAGAAACTAATCTAATGGTTTCTTAAGCATCATTAACAACTAGATAAATTCAAATTGAGTTCTAAAAGGAAAAAAAGAGTAATGTTATTACTTAAATAATTTGAAACCACTCATTAAGAATATGAGCTAGTCAAGGAACTGAAAAAAGCTTTGAACAGTGTATCCTACCTTCTGCTAGATTTTGTCCCCTTTCCCCTTTTTCACACTCACCCAATCACTTCTTTTGAGACAAGTAAGGTATTGCTGGAACTCAGTTTTGGAGCCTGGCCTTCATGATGGCACGAAGATGATCTGTGTACTTATTAGAAATACAAAGCAAGCAAGCCAACATCAGATGCTGAACTTCCTGCTTTCATCCTGCATATTAAGAAAGTAGCAAATACTGCATTTTTTAAGACTTCCCAGGAGGTAGTTATGGTGATATTAACATCTTTTTTGTATATTGAAAATAGTACAAACAGACTAGCGTGGACAGTCATGGAGGATCTAAGAAGAAACATGTAAGACATGTCCTCCCTGATTATCCTTTCATCCTATCCTAATGATGTTTTTCACTTTCCCTTCTTGTTTCTTCATGCTGAACACTGATAAGGGAAAATTCAGCCCAAATCTAATATATCATTTTAAAGATAATGATTTTGAGGATCAAATGTTTGGCCTGCACTTTTGGAATAGCAGACATATTAGATCACTTCTTTTTGTGGTTTATTGGAAAGCAACTTGTACTTTATCTTCTCAGCCACAACCATGTGTAATGTTTTGGGTAGCAGGATCTAGTTTTGATTATTAAATTATACATTTAGTGTTGCATTCTTATTGAACTTCCAGGTTAACTTTTTTGTTGTGACTGCCTGTTTTAGTTATGACTGCAGGAGGTAACTGAATGTCTCTGTCCTGACATAATGTAATGTGTAAATAGGGAAATTACAAAAAAGTCCATTTGCAGAAAATGGCAATCTTACCTTAGCATGCTATGTTTTGGAAAGAATATGATGTTTAGCAAAGCAGAATCTGAAGCTTAACCAGCAATGCGTCATTCATTCTTGTCCAAGACATTCTTCCTGAGGAAATCCTGCCATCAGTCTTTTTATATCATGGGACATAAGGAATAAAGCAATACATTGTAACTCAATGGTCAATCTTTGCAACCTCCCTGACAAGGTACATTGTCAGACATCTGAAAATGTGTGCTGGGGGATGCTGAAAAAAACCCATAAACTGAAATAAGGGAAGAAGAATGGAGACATAATATTAAGAAACACTTCAGAATAATACTGCATAAATTCTGTATGACTCAACAGCTGTACAGGTAGAGAAAACCCAGCATGACATTGGCTGATTTAAGAAAACTTGAAGGCAGAATTAATCATTGATGTGGTTATTTCTGGAATTGAAAGGGATTTTGAAAGGGAAGAAAATGTGAAAACCATACAGATTGAGAGACTGTACCATAAAATAAGATTTCTCTTGGTAATTTAGCAGTAAAAATAAAATGTGGCCAGTTCTAGCATCTAACAAGAATGTGTTGGACCCAGAAATTGTCTGGATTTACATATGATGCTTGCCAAGTCTACCATTCTTGGAAATCGCACCTGCATTCCTGTTTCTCTAAAGGGAATTCATGGTTCATTTGTTTGCTTCCAAAAATGAATATGAACAAAATTTATGTCCTTATGGGAGGATGCACACTGTAGCCCAAAGTGGCAGTGCAAGCAACCTCTAGTATCTTTCCTCACAAAATCAAAGAGTAGAGACTGTCATCAGCAATCACAGTAGAGAACATCACCTGTGATGCAGTCACTGACAAGTGGATCTTTACATTTCAGGTAGTCACTGAATGGAACACAAATGAAATCAATTAAAAGAAAAAAGATAAATAGTAGAATAAGGAAAAAACAACTAATAGAAAAGAATAACAGAAGATAAAATTGTCTGGAGGCATGATAATTTAGACAGAGGCTACCCAGAAGCAAAACATGCAGGGTGTGGTTGTGAGAGGAACTTCTCAGCAGAGGCAGGAAAATAGTCTGAGATACAGGACTCCATCAAATGCAGTTTTTTAGCTGAAGGACCAGCAACAAAGTGACTTTCCCACATCTGGAGTTATGACTATATGTGAAGCAGACTTGACAGGAGTGTTAAGAGAAAGAACCTGAACTGAGTTTCCAGAATCTTTGATGTAGATGTGACAGGTACTCAATTAAAAAGATCTTCCTTAGGGACCTGAAGCAGCACAGAACTACCAACTCCTAATAACTTGTACAGATCCTAAAAAATACTGCCAGGGCCTGATTCTGGTCTCAGTCTCCAAATTGTACAGCCAGAAATGTCTGCTGCCTTTGAAATCTTACGAACCTCAGCAAAGAGTTTCTGTTTAGCACTGCTCTCTCAAGGTAAGCCGCTAGTCCTGCTTGGTGGTAACCACGTGTATTACAAAAGGCTGCAGGGACAGCACCAGTTCCATGAAGTATGTGGCGAAACAGGTTTTAAATTCATCGAAAGTTGAGTGCCTAACCTTCTAACTTTATCCTTCTGTCTGTGCTTACAAGTTAAGCAGGTTTAACACTGATCAGAGGTGTCCAGGGGGATAACTGCCTGCAGCAAAAAATACCAAGGCAAACTAAAACAAAAAAATCCTCCAAACCCTCAGACAACACTTCTCCCTCCCCAGCTATTCAGCAGGTTGCTGTGTTTTTCCTGAACTGACACCCCTGCATATTAAGAACAGGCTGTTGCTAGAGCCATTGCCTTTGGAGTGTGAAATGGAGTGGCATTAAGTTCTGTCTGCTGTGACTCATATTTGTTTGTCCTCATACAGCTCGGATTGCCTGCTGGCATCCTGGATTGCAGGAACATACACATGGCGCATCCATGGAGCGATGCCTGTTTCCTCAGACAAAGAACTGAACACTGTGTGACAGCAGGCCCAACCCCTCTGGAGATTGAAGAGTGCGAATCTTTTCTCATGATGAAATCCACAGATGATTTCATGGGAGAGGACAATGAAAGGAAACATTTCAGCAACGCCACAGTAAAGTGCTCTTTCTAGCAAAGAGGCTGTGAATGAAAAGTGAAATATCTGTTAGTAATTTCTAATGCTGTAGATTTAGGGCAGAACTACAGCTGCTGACCTTTTTGTAATGTTTTGCAATAGCCATACATTTTGATCTTCAGGTTTTTGTTAATGAAAAGGTATGGAAAGACTGCTACACGAGAAAAATTTAAAAAAAACCCCAAAAACAAAACCACCTTTTTGAAGACTTCTTTAGTGAGAGTAATTTGTCTTGACCTATTAGCCTGAAGATGTTGACACTTAAATTGTGCTCTCAGTAAAACTGTACAACAATCATACAGGGCTTTGTATTTCCTTTCCTGTGCTGCCACTAATCACCCTGATCCCTGCAAACTGCTGTCATACAGCATGAACAGAATTTCCTGACACATGTTTGAAATATGCTACTTCTGCATCAATTACACATGGATGAGGAACAATGCAAATTTGGATCAGCTAAAACCAGGAACATAATCCAGAAGTGTGTGTTGATTTCTGTCATTTAAACTTTGGCCACCACATTGGCAGGTGTGGATGAAGCACCTGAGCAGACTGCAGAGACATGCGCAGCAATGTGATACACCAGGAGCTGGCAAGGGTCTGGTTTTCTGCTGGGTTCAGGGTAGCAGAATTGCTGTTTTATGTTGGCTCAAAATACTAGAAGTGTTTAATAAGGGAGGAGGAATGGAGGAATTAATTCCTTTTCTGACACTGAATTTATGCAGCTCAAGAGATTGTTCACTTGCCCTGAAACTGGGAGCTGAAATTGGCTCTCGTTTCAGTCTGCAGCAGTGGCTCTCCAGTCCCAGCTCCAGGTAACCTGAATCTCACTGGGAACTGGAAGTTCTTATCTCCAGTGTGAGGACTGAATAGCTAAAGCTGCTTCTGATTGCTGTATGAGGCAGATAGGTCTTTTTTTCCTGCCAGGCTGGGCATCCAGAGATTCAAGATCTATTTTCTTTACAGGTAGCATGCTGTTTTGCTCCTGTGCAAGGAAATAACAACCACAACAGTAGGAATTGAATGATAGTGTAGCTACTGCCCCAAAATCAGTGATATTGTGTTGTTCAAATTGAAATAGTGACTCTTTGGCAATTCTGTTTAATACTGAGCCTATGTGAGCATTGGGCATTATTACATTTCTAAAGAGTTATTGGAAAATGTAGCAGCATAATTTTCCTGATACACGCTATCTTACAAATCACCATGTGCAGAGTTGTTTTTTTCTTTTTTTTTTTTCTGAACAAATTTAGAATTGAAACTCCTAAATAGCACTTCTATTCTGGAAAGTTTTAGCAATTTTTTTAATGTTTGATTCTTTTACCGCTTTCTCAAAGGTAGTTGAAATTTTGGAAAAAAAGAAGAGTAGGAGCAGACAGCAGACAGACACCTCAGACACCATGATCACATAAGCACTGTTTTCAAAGGAGGCAGAACTGTACTGGAGCATTAGGTGACTAATTATCTGAGGTCTCTCGTCTATAACTCTGGGGTAAAAGAAATTTTGGCTTCTTGGTTTTTAAAAGTCTGCTTCTAAGAAGCCTTTTCTTAATAACCTTGCTGATCACTAATGGAAAATAGACTATTCAAAAATCTTCTGACACAAACCAGTATGTTTGAAAACTGCATTTGTGAATTGTTATTCACCACATTACTTGCTCCATTTCATCAATAGGCCTGTGATACCATCACCGAAATATGGGGGGCTCTCAGCCAAACTTTTCTTCCTTGACTGTGGAGCAATGACTTTTTGGCTTCTAGTAAATCACTCCAAGTTCTCTCACTTTTTGTTTGTTTTCCTCCTACTCAATATTACTCATACTCGTCCTCAGTTTTGGGAAATTAGTAGTTTGGAAGAGCTGTGTATGAAGCTGATTAGGACTGTCCTCCATTTAATTATCTATTGAATAGAACCAGATCCTGATTTACACTATGTATCCCATCACCTACTTAAACAATTAGACTTTGTCCATCTTAGCAGTAAATAAAATAAACCATTATTGAGTACCAGAGAATTTATACAGGACATCATGCTCTATAACTTTCAGAAATTGTGATGCCTGTGCCCCACAGCCTTCACTTCATGAACAGAACTTAATTAGCTTTCTGTAAATGATAAGAAAGTATTGTGTAGAGTTTTATGGTGTAGTTCTTTGACCTGTTGCAGACCTTCCATGATCACCATCTCCTGAGCTAAGTAATCCAGTTCCCAAAATTCCCTAATGTTTTGCCACATCTCCGTGCTTAATCCCACTGTATTCTTACAACTTGTAGGCACATATTTAAAAATTCCAATCACTTGAAACATGCTTTCTATAACATACTGTTCCAACTACAAAACACTTCTCCTTTCCAAGAAATTTCTGTTGGTTTTATCCCAAACATGTGAACCAAAAAAAAAATAATTTCTTCACCTTACACCTCCCATAGTTTAATAAATTTTAAAAAAAAAAGTTTGTAATACATTGATTTTATCACCTCTGTTGATAAAACTATTATTATTGCCACCACTATTAATCAGGTCTTCCAGACTACTTCATTTTGCCATTGGCCAGGGAGACTACTCTGTACCCGTTATTCAAGCCTCTGCTTATAATGATTTTTTTCTGAAAAATTCCCCAAAACCCAATATATACTCAACAGTCCACTGCTTTCTCACTCATGAAAGTGAGAAAGCACTTCAGGGAAGTCAGCAGAATCCTCTTTAACATTCTGAAGACTATAATTTGCATAATTCCTCATGGTACCTCTTTGTGGAGGAGTGTCACAATTGCTGTAATATCTTCCCAAACTTATTGTTGCAGATTTATTTTTACTCAAGTGAAATGTTACTGCCCATGTGACTTCTGCTGATGTCTATCCTAAGAGCCTGAGGTAACAGGGCTTTCAATAGTTCCCAAGCTATGTTCGCTATTAACACTAAAACTGATCAAAATGCACTGGAAAATAAAAAAGACTGATCTTGTCTCCTTAATTCTATTGAGAAACTATTCCAGAAAATGACTACTCAGACGGTTGCCATCTAATTTTCAGCTGTATTCTTGAGTTTACAGAACTTGTTATTCTTCATTCTTCCCAGTATGCAGAGATGAACGACAATGTCTTTCTCTTGCAAGGACATTGAAACACCTCTCTTGGATGCTACTTGCTCCATTCCATCAGGATTATTATCACGTACAGACTCCGTAGCCTTCAGTTCCTTTGGGGACTTCTTGTTTGGTATCTGACTCACTGAGTAGATGGTAGTGCTGCCGCATTTAAAACAGAGTTGAAGGCATCCTGATTTTCATTCTCTTTTGGTCACCAGGAAACTGACTCAGTTTCTTAGCAATTCCAGTCTGGTGTTTTTCCCCAAATACCTCTGCTTACTTAGGTGTGAAATGGCACTAAATAACTGCTTGTAGACAGTATGCACTTTTCTTACGATATGTTGGCCAGATTACATTTGATGTGTTAAAAGCAAGAACACATGAAATAGTGTGTCTCTGTTCATATACAGGTGAAGTAAAGGCCCTCCCTTAAATTCTTAAGCCCAGGTATTAGTTGGACTTTGCCTGGCAAGAGACTTACAAGAAACATCAGGTTAAAGCTGTTTTCTTGATTGCAATGAAAGATTTACACCACAGGATAAAATTTGCATTACCTGGTTTTGAACATCTAAACCCTGGGCATTTTTATTTTCTTGTTAGGTACATATGTCACTTATATAAGACAGAAGTGGGAAGAGAGCTTTCCACCTGTGATATATACTTAATTTAGGATACTTTCTGGAAATGGTTTTCCCTCATTTTACTGCACGAACAACCTATACAACCAGCTTCAGTTAAATTTCTAATTTTCAAATGTCTTAGTTAGTTCTCCCTTAAAAGTTTTTAGGCACTGCCTTAAATTTTGACTCCTTAATTTCCATAGATGGCATTTCATACTGGTATTTTCTGAGAACAAAACACCACCCACACAGAAAACACAAAAGTCCTGTGTGGCCTGAGATTTAGTTTTGCACAAGGGTTTTGCAAAAAGGAGGAGCCAGACTACCAACATTAAATGAGCTGAAATCAAGAGGCAGAGATCATAAGTGAGAGAAGAAAGCTTCTCGTCATCAACAGGACATATTGATTGACTTCTTAGACTTCTAGACTTGGAATTGGAGCTTATTTTATCTTAACAAAGTATCACAGACTGTTCTACTCATTACTTTCCAGGTGCCAGTGATTTCATTGGATGTACTTGTGTCATCAGTGTAATAGACTGTATATGAACATGAATAATGTTCCAGAATTCATTTTGAATTTTCTAAATTCCCTTAATTCTATGTCATTAATTTTCCCATTGCAAAAATCTGACAGATCACAGCTTGACAATCTGCTTTCCTTCGGCAAAGGGACAGTGACATATATCAAATAGCTTCTGCAAGTGACTAATTGAAAAATACAGATTATTCAAAGAACAGGCATTTTTTCAAATTTACCAAAACCTTAGCAATAGCAATTGTGACCATTTTCAAAACCCTGTCTGTGCACAGCCTTAAACAAGCCATTGATTTCTCTAATGCTTCAGATACTCCATTTATATGAGTGGGATAATAATACTTTCTTTGAAACATGCTTCAAGGCATACAGATGAAAAACATTAGATAAACAGCAGCCATTATCTCTGTTGTTATTAAAACCTTGTTGACAGGATACAGCTAACAGGGCAATTCCTGCAAGACCTCAAGACAGAGTTTTGTGCCTTTTTCAGACATGATTCTATACTTGATGCCCTAACTCAATGTAAAAAATAAGCAAGATAATGTAATTGTTCTCTGCTTTACCTGGTCTGACTTTTAATAACAACATAGCTCCTGGGGACAACAGCTTGCTATATTTTAATAAAAATTTGGAACAGCTACATGTACTGCATTCCAAGCTCTCCTCCTTGTATAGTTTATCTCCAAAACTACCTTGGAGCAAACCCCACTTGTTTACTTCAGTGGAAGTTTTTCCACTAGGCATGTAAACTCATCCAACCTATCTCTCCCTAGTGTTTATATTTAAAAATACCTAATCCATTTCTGCTAGCAAATTCGAGGAAGAGAATAAGTCTAGGTTATCCAAGGCTAAGTAAACAGAAAAGTCATCTAGGTTTTGGAAAAACTTGTTAGTTCATTTTGTTCAGAAGAACAAAGAACAATAAGCAAAGTAGTGAGTGAAACCTGAGTCGCTAACTTAGTATCCCCTGTTCTCAACAGTTTACCTTTCGTTGAAGTCTTCACTGTTTCAGTGACTTCCTTAAATCTGAATGACAAAAAGATTGGCAGGGCTGCGGCTATCCTGGATCCATAGTAAGAAAATATCTAGGCTCCAGGAGAGTGGTGAACTTATTGCTGAAAGAGCATCTGAATATTTTTATTTCCTGAGAAAACCAAGCTGAAAGCAGCCATAGTTCCTCACTAAATCACATCCAGTACAGTGCTAAAGGTCACATTCTTCAAGTATGTAAAGATTTAGCTTATTCATCTAGGTGTTTGGTTGGAGGACCTGTGTTTCATCCACTGCACAGCTTCTAAATGCACAGTGCAACCACAAGCCTCATTCCAGACACCTAGAGCCTGTGATTCCTGTTGATCACACGCCTGTTGGAGGTATATGCAACCTCCAAGGAAGGGATTAAGTTGCTTTTTATTTTCTCTTCTGTTCTGCTTTCCAATACTGTACTGCTAGCACCTTACTGGCCAGAAATACTGTGCATTGATAACATAATGTTTAGTAGGATGGTGTTACAGAAAAATGATGCTGATATAAAATATTTATCTTTCCATCAAAAAGAATAAAGTGTATGGGTATTTTAAAAAAATGATTCTCTTATCAGTACTAAGTAGACTGTAAACTTTTAACAGAGGAATATGAATTGGTTCAGCTTCTGTGCTTAGATATTGACATGTCAGATTGAAGTGCTCCTGCTCTTACAGCTAGTCAGCCTTTCTGCTGCTTCCCTGAAGGGAGAAAAATGACATGAGATGCCAGAGTATAGCTGAGATATTAGTCAAAGGCTGACAAGTATCTGAACAGTGTGCTGAGGCATGTAGAGATGGCTTCCTCCCAGGGGAGCTCTGACCTCGGCCCCGTGTTATATCTGCATTAGTACAAATCTCGCAATATTCAAGAGAATTTAAAGCCTTCAGGCTTCCTGTGTATAACTAACTTGTTGCCCAGTCAAGGAAAAGGCCTCAAAAATAATTATCTTATGCCTAATCTCCCATGGTAGACACAATAAACACAAAATTATATCCAAGTTACTACTGATCTTTGAAGCCTACTGGCAATATCACCTTTTAACCACATTCAGACTTCAGTATATGTTTGTCATATGCAGTACTCTTGGCTATGACAAAGCAGTGTTTGCCTCAAGGTTGTGACAAAGATCTGTGGGTAAAAATAAACAACACCAAATGTATTGCTCCAGTCCTTTCTTTCCGGATGTTTCTGGAGTGTGGTGACAAGTGATGGCTTGTTCCCCTTTCCAGAACATTATTTGCTAATGTTACCAAATAAGAGGTCACAGACAGCAAGAGAAGGAAGACCCTGAACTAATTACATAATAATCCTGAACTGAATGCTTTCAGTCATGGGCACATGATTGTGTCTCAGTATTTGGTAATAAGGACTTTTGTTTCGGTTCAACACCACAACATACACTCACAATATGCTGAAGACATGTGAGTTGACACGCTGTTTTGGTCAGGTACACCCTGAGCCTAAGAGAGTTGAGAAATTGAAGTCTAACAAAGATGTAAATAGAAGAGCACTCCTAGGTCGTGGCTTCTCATGTGTGTGCCAAAAAATGCCCCAGCTATCATTCTGATATGGAGTCCTGCCACAGTCAGGTCTGTTATGGCAGTAATGGGGCAGCATAGACATAAAGGGACAATGCACATGGTGACACTCAAGACCCCTAAGCACCCATGGAAAACAAAAAAATTATGAAAGCAGCAGCCTTCAACTTCAAACTAGGAGTTAAATAACATTCCCTTAGGATCTCACTTTTTTGATGTGATGCAATTTTCTAATGTTTTTTGGCTGAGTATGAGCCTTTTGGATGCAATAGCAAAATTAAGTCTGATGGTTAATAGTATTTCTCTTTATCATGTTTTTCTCTGAAAGCCTTCACTGGAAACAGATGCCTAGGAAGGATCTTCTGGTTGTGTTCTTATCCTTGGAGCTGTCTGTAGGATTTGGTACCGTTGACTTCTGGATAGCTGTCTGTGCCAGGACATGGAGTCAGCTGCTCAGCTGTTGTAGGCACCATGTCTGATTATCCCATGCATTAAAGCCCCAGATTTCATCTAAAAAAGCAGCTAAGATTTTTGCCTCTATTTTGATTGGAAGGCTATTTTAAAACATCATTGTTCTGACTATTTTAATTTCCAGAGCAATTTATTCCTGCACAACTTATACAGGGTATTGTAGTGCCAGCATTGTTCTTTAGCTTAAAATAGCTCTTCTGAATCTCTTCTTGCCCCATACAACAAATACAACTCCTCTCAGTTTTGTTTTCTTAGTCTAAATTCCTGTCAGAAAAACCCTCTACTCCCTCATTACCCTGGCAGTCCCTCTCTAAGTATGCTCCAGTTTGTGTTTATCGTTCTGGAACACAGATGAACAGAATCATCTTGACCTCTTGCACAACAGCATTAATGCTTCCTGGTTTCTTTTGATGTTTTATTTCTCAATACATCTTAGGAACACATTCTTCTTGGGTGGTTACATCAGACTGGCTCCAAACCATCCCCTTTAAAAACTCAAAACCTTAGAAGTAAGGACTTTCATATTTGATTGGATTTTTCTTTTTTTTTTTTGTCTTGTCTGTTTTTTTTTTGTTTACTCTTTTAATCAATAGACAACTATCTGCCGTAATTCCGCATCTAGCTGATGTTTTTTGGATGCTTCTTTATAACGGCATTATTTGGTATTAAGGAAAGAGAGTTTAAAATATAAATGTAGTGTTGCTGAGTGTTTAAGGCAGTGTCTGCCTTTAGTATCTTTTGCTGTCTGATAGTTAGGCATCTAAGCCAACTCTCTAGACTCTTTTTATCATCAATGGAGAAAGACAAGCACCTCTAGCCTGAGACTTAGCTGATCCTAAAATAGATAACTAGAACAAGAGGGAGATATTGCTCTTTGGAGATTGCCCGTCTGTCCCCGTAGATGATAAAGGGACCCTAGACAACTGTATCAGATGCTTAACTTGTGCATGGCTAAAGTAAGAAGAGCTGAATCTGACCCTAAGTAATTCAGGATAGTGAAAAGCTGTTTCAAAAGAGATTTAGATTTGCTGGCATCTATATAGCAATGAAAGGTGATAAAATTTGCATTTCTAGCTCATTGGGAAACATTGGACATATCTATCTATTAAGTGCAACAGATTAGACACACAGAGGACAGTTTCAGTAATTTAAATAGGCCCCTCTTAAAAAAAAACCTACAAACAAACCACCTGCATATGTCAAAGGTTTTTATGCTTGCTGAGTTGCTCTGACAACCCTGGAGATCCACACATACACCACACAGCTATGAATTCTGACCTAGATCCTAGAACTAAAAATATGTTTATTTATCTGAAAAGGACTGCTCACTCATGAGAAGTTGCTGGTGAATGCAAGTGCTCTCGGGGATTTGGGCAATAATTCATCTCAAAGTTACAAATGCATTATGCAGTATTGCAATAATGCCCTTCCTATTGAGTACCTGATATGCTGAATTAGACCCAAATATTTTAGCACAGGTCCTTCTATTATTTCATTTCCATTTTATTATTTCATCTTTTTTGTCTCTTGAATGAGGTTGATACATTCATTCATATTACCACTTCCAAATACCATAAGATTATGGTATTTGCCTAAAGCATGTTAGAGTTTGATATTTTTATCTACAGACAGTTTTCAGTAAGACTGTTGGTTAAAAGGTGCCCTGCTACAAGTATTTTTAGTAGGTAATGAAGAACGTAACATTTTGTTCTTTGAATGTGAATAGATATTTAAAAATTTTACCCCTTTTTTTTTGTGCTGAGACACAATTTCCATTCTGCCACCTGAACACGAAGAAAACATGAAGCCCAATGAACAATTCAGTTGTTAAATCTGAGATCACCTTTTGTCTTTCACTCAAAGACAACACAATCCTTCCATAAATAAGTGTAAAAATAAAATTGAGAGAGCTATTTCCACCTTTCTGTCACAGGAAATCTTGCTGAGACTAATCTGCTTTTTAGAAGGTTTACTTTCAAATAGGATTTCCTCTCACTGCATGTACACAGACTGAGTCAGGAAGCTCCAGTCTGAGTCAATGCTAAATGCATTTGGTTTTCAACTTCAGTCGGCTTGCAAATGATGGAACCAATGATTCATAATTTCCATCCTGACCTTGTTTACTTTATATTCACACTGTGGCAGGTGAACTGTTGTGTTCAAGATCACCAAGTTATTTAAGAGGAAAATGATGCCATCCATTAGCCTGCCATGTGAAAGGCACATTTGCATGTATGAGGACAAATTATAGGAAGGTGTTATGCCACTCAGACATTTCAGAGTTCACATTTTTTGTAAATCTAGCATAATTAGAATATTCTGGTAACGCTGAAGAAGTTAGTTGTCATCTGTTCTTGTTACAAGCCTATTACTTCTCAGTCATTCAGTTCTAATAGCTAATTCAATAAGCTGTTTGGTTGGAGTTTTTCAAGGTAAGTCTGAGAATGGATTTGCTATGTGGGATCCTATAACTACAATATAGGAGGTCTAGTTTTAAATGTGTGTATGTAGAGCTACATTATAGTCTGTTTTGTTAGCATATAAAGTTTCTGAATTGCCTTTACATTTCTAGTTACCTTGTTCACTAGTGTCCAACAGAAAATTTGAAGCAAAATTAACAACTAAAACTTTCATTATGGGCCAAATCCTCTGAAGTACTGTTTTACCTGACACTGCCATCTGTCCTTAAGAATTTATCAGAACAGATTTCTTTTTTTATCATTCCAGTTTTCTACTCTATGAAGTGGTGTAAGAACACCAGATAAAGATATTTGCAAGTCACCTGTTCTGAGAAGAAAACACAGTGTGAAGTTGTTATTGAATGTTTCATGGAATTTCTTGTTGAAACCCAAGATCTATGAGTCATATTCACTCCACCTGTCAGGGAGTGATTTTGATCACTTACCACATCTTAAGATATCAACCAATACACATCTTTTAACTAAAAAACATTTCCAAGGTCCTTTGTCCTAAATGGAAAGTCTGTGGAAAAACCTTCCTCTTGATGTGTATTATTTTCCAGGCAGGAGATAAAGCAAATGGGCAAGAGGGTGCATGGTTCTACCATTTACTGATGAGGACACTCAGTATTTGTGAGTGACAATTGAGGGACTGTATAGATCTGTGTGTTTAAACTTGTTCAAAGTGAAAAAGCCTAGAACTTAAGACTTCCATTTCCTTTGGGGGCACTACTATCTAAAAGCATGCCTCTGCTTCAAAAGAAGGTTTTGCAGTGTCAATCTGGGCAGTATCATCTAGATTTTCACACTGGCTGGCTCAGGGCACCTCTGAGCTTAATGTGCACTGGAGACAGTCTACAGAAGCATTTGAGGCCCAAGATTAATGGAGGCATGAAAACACATTTAGTCTTATGAATCATTCTTCAGAAGTATTGAGCTTTCACACTTCAATATATGTGCCCATATATATATCTATATATAGGATAACAAGCTTCCCCATTCCTATCTTAGGCTGGCTGACTCACTATGCTGAGGGCAGGTGCTTGGTTTTTAGGCAATGACCTGTAAAAACTAGGTAAACTGGATGTAACCACCACTAGTATGATTCACTTTACTTAATGTTAAATATCTGGCAACCAACTGCCTAAGCCTAAACCTTGGCTTCCCCTCTGGTCAATGGACAGAAACAGACACTTACTGAAGGTAACTTTTCCCAATAATTTACAGACCTTTATTTTAGGTTTAGTTACATTACCATCTGGTGTTGCTTCTTTTTTCTCAACAGCTAACTTAAATTTAAATAACTTACCAATAGATGTCTGAGGTTAACTGGGCTGGATCCACTTTAAGTATTTTAGGTTTCACCAAGACTGATTTCACTGAGCCTTGGTCAGGCACATTTACTCTTGTCAACATGAGCAAATAGCTGGAGGGTCCCAGTAATTCTTTACTGGAAATGTTAAGAAAGATGTGAAAAGGAAGCCACAACAACGAAAACATAAATGTCTGAAAGAAATCCTATGTAAAGACTGTTAATGATAGCACTATTGCTTAGAAAGTCTCAGGGCATCTGCTCTTTCTTGGTGACTTGTGCAACAGCATGCCCCTCAGAGTCTGGCCATGCTTGACAGCCCGCAGCATGAACAAAGAACTTGCCGTCAGGTGTACTCTCCCACTAGATGTGTGAGAAGAAAATGTGACTCACCAGAGCCTGGTGACACTTACTTGCCAGGGGGTTTTCACTTCTGGCTGTCACAAGCTGTAGGCATAATAAAGTAAAAAAAAAAATAATTCTGTAACCCAGATCTCTAGATAAGTGATTAAGAAACTTCCCTTTACCTTCTAAGTCCAGTATGACTGCCCTAGAAAATGGCTTTGCAAGAAGACCCTAGATCTTGGTCAAATGAAGGCCAAAGGACATCCCATGACCAGAGCTTTTTGATTTCAGCAAGGTCATATTAGTTCGGGTAGAGCAGAAGAATTACAAATGCTGTGTTGTTAGTGCAGTGCTAGAAGAGGGACTTGACTGTGCATGCTATGTCTCTAAAGAATGAACTGTAAATTTAGGCAGCTGCATTATAAAAGAAACACTAAAAATTTGCAATGTGCACTTCACACAGCTGTATTATTACATGAGGAAGTGGAGAGTGGTCTCAATGCACAGAATTCCTGTAAAGATGAGAGATTGTAGTCCTTATTATTCTGCTGACAAAATGAAGACTAATACTGCAGCAGTAAGACTGATTATAGACCTATTAAGGAGTAAAGGTAATGATACACTTTGGAAAACTAGCAAAGGTAAAAGTTCAAGCCCCAGGAAACAGAACAAAATGTTTATTTTGAGGGAGTATCATGCCCTTAGAGATCATAATAAGAATCCCTATCACAGAACTCCATCTTTCAAAGTATTTGCTATTTTCTATAAACTTCATATACTGAATTTCATTTTCTGTTTCCAGTTCAGTCCCTTTAAATTAGTCACCTATAATAATGAAAGGGAAATATCCCAATTACATCTTCCCAAGATAAAGTTTTTTCTTGGCTTAGATCTCTCATCTATAAGGTTTTATTAAATTCTTGAGACATACCTGAGCCATATCCCACCTGCTTTCAGATAAACAACAGCAGAAGGAGTATATCTAAGTCTTGAGTTACTGTGTAATCATCTTCTTGCTGAAAGTATTTTAGTACCAGGAATGTATTTATTCAGCTGTTATAAGAAAACAAGCAGCTGGAACTTAGTTCCCTTGCTGACTGCAAGAAAACTATTGGGAACTTGTTTATTTACTACCAAAAGGTATGTGTTTAGCAGGGCATCTGGTCACACTTTATTTTGTCAAGAATGGGTATCCTGGAAGCAAGGCAAGCTGAATATCTGAGGACTGTTTAAGGTACATGAATATTTTCAGATCTTGCACAAGTTTTTGTTCAATTTTTTTAAACATAATATAACTTCTTTTTGCAAGAAGTTTTTTAAGCACAACAAGATACCAAAACCAGAAAGCCTGCAAGAAGAATTTTCTTTGATCTGATTTTTCTCTGGAGTATTAATATACTTCAAAAATAAACTGAGTTCTAGCTTCATACACAAGTGATGAACCCATACTGTTCACTAAGCCATACTATCAATACTAATGAAATAAAGAGATATAAATAGTCAATATAACCTAAAATATCTTGTTAGCTTATTGGTGTAAAGTAAAGATGTTTTCTACAAACAAAGTCTTCAAACTTTTTAGTGCTCTGAAAATGGAATTGACCCCATTTTTCCATAACTAAACAAGCACAGGAACGCAATTATTTTATGTGAATCCCTATTAACAAAATTCTAAAAATACTTAGAATGTACATCATGGGCACAGCACATGTGTGCACCTAATGCTTGGTGCAACTGTCTCTAAGAATCTGGGGGGTGGATGGGGGCTTCCAGTTGCTGTTACTGAGAAGCAGGGAACAAAGAAAGGAGAAGTGTCTTTTTTTTCTTTTCTTTTTTTTTTTTGTTTTAAGTATTCTGAAAGCAGTATTTGTGAAACAAAAAGGCCATGAAAATAGGGGATTATTTAAATTCAAAGTAAGTGTAAATCTGTAGATGAGACTACAGTTTAGCAACAAAGGAATTTTAAATCCTGCAGAAGGAACAGAGGTTTAAAAAGGTATTTTGATGCATAGTACAGAATTCTACTATTATTACTATCGAGTTATTTCGTGCACTAGACTTGTTCAGATCTGACAGCCCTCCTGCTGGACAAGCAGTGCTACCAGTCGCTTGGTCCCCTGTCAGCCAGACACATGGATGATGAACTGCAAGGAAGGCGAGCTATTAGGAAATGAGGCAGATTTTGGAACTTCCTGATTTCCTTTGGCCTTTTGTTGATGAACCGAGAAAGACTTCCAGGTTCTTTTGGAAAATGCCTGACCAGCATTAGCTACTGACCTTCCTTCCTCACTTTTGCAGAGCATTCTCATGCAGTCATGGGAACAGCACCAGTGAAGAAATAGAAACCTGTTTTTTGTAGTTGTGATGGCAGTTGATTTGCAAATGAAGCAGCTTTGGAATGTCCCTTGTTGTACACAGGTAAGGAGGCCTAAGGGTAGGGCACATTCTGATTTTGGCTGAAATACCCATTCCCAATACCCATGTCATTTTTCAGATGTTTTGCTGCAGACTTTTCCATACCATGAGGCTCAGACTCAAGCTACAGCTCATCTAAAGTCTTCTGTCTCCTTTCTCTTCCTTTCTTTTTCACCCACCAAGAAGGGAGTATGATCACAATCCTCTCTCATCTTTGTCCTGTAGGAGAACAGCTTTTTTTAAAGGGCATTGACTGTTAACTCAGACATAGAGGAACGTTGACAACATTTGGCAAGGCAGAAGCAATATATCTTTTCTAAAGAAACAGAAAACATTGAATATGGATTTTTACTTAGAAGGCCATAGATAGTCGTGACAACATACTCTTTCTTATGTAGCAGTATGTGGTGTAACAGGTGACTGCATTCCACACACATGAAGGCTGTAATAACCAAAAGCCCTTGTTTCACTATTACACTGAGACAGGGAGAAGTTTTCAGTCCCACTCTGCCTCCACCACCTGAGAGAAGAGTGGCTTTGACGTCTTTGGTACCGGTTTCTAGCAGCGCAGCGGTGGCTTGACTGAGATCACACCACAAATAGTGGCCTGTGGCTGTGTGCCTCAACCTGAGTCACCTGAAAGGAGACCTGTGCTCCGAAGCTGGGTAACATCACTTTTGAAATCAAGTGCTTCTGAAATATCTCAGGAATCTTTTGAAAAAGTCTCATTTTACAATTTTTCTTGGGCTGAAACTGGTAGCACCATGGGGACTCGACACACCCCATGAAACCTTTCAGCTTGAGAAGTCATAGAAAACATAGCCTAGTTAGTTTTTAAAGATCATATTATATCAGTAATGACTATGTAATAAGGACAATTTCATCACAGCAATATTTTGCATAGCAATGCACTCTGCAAGATTTGTGCTGTGAGGCAGAAAACCTGGAGTTAGACACCACAAAGCCACACTTCATCTTTTCTATGTAACACCTACTGAGAAGCCACTTTCTTAGGTTACAGGATGACATTTCTAGATTATTCACAGCAACACATATTAATATTTTACTCTGTTTGGCAGCATTTATGCATGGAAAGCTTTGCAGTTATTAAGGCTAGATTCTGCAACTGACGCACAAAACGTGCACCGTGTGCCCTTCTTTGCTGTATGGCTTTAGAAGGGTGTTAGGAGAAGGTATGAAGAGTTTTCACCGCATCTACACACCTTGAGAAATACAAAATTTCATGTCTACTCTCTCTCTCTTCAACCAACCTGAAAGAGATGAATGCAAGATGAGTTCAAACAGAACAGGGAGAGGAAAAGGAAAACAGACAATTATTTAGACTGTCTACACTCGGCATAAGTGCAGGGATGTGTGTCCTGGTGTAGGGATTAAGCATACATTTGCTTCACAAATGGCTGTAGCAGTTTAAGGGATTTTTCCTACAGACCAGACCCCTACCTCTGGCTATAGGTTGCACTGTCTGAACACAATTAGACTACTTCAGTGTAATGACCAGTAACATAAACTAAAAGGACCTTAGCTGAAGCTAAGAGCTTCATACTACACACATGAGGAAGGTTCATACTTATTTTTTCCTGTGAGAGTTGACATCAAACATCAAACTGCTCCAGCCACTTACTTCCGTGAGGACGCATTGAAGCCATAATTGAACAAGACCTGAAATACCCATATGAGACCAGAAAAATAATTTTGTGGTCAAGAGAAAAGATGACCTGTGGTTAATCCAGGAAAGCAGTGAAAATTACTTACAGCCTAGGATGAGAAATTCAACCCTATGCAAGAAGTAAGTTAGTAGGGTCCCTAGTCTGATGCTGTTGTGGATAATAGGTAGTTTTTGTTGTGTCCAATTCCTTAAATCTTCCTTTTAAAATGAATAAGAACATAGCAAATTATGGCCTTATCATATTTAAAATATATCTGGTATAATTCTCATAAAGTATTTATAATTAGAGGATGGCTATGAATAAAAATATGAACTTTCAATATATGTTAGATTCAAAACAACTTTATTCTCATATCCAGTATGGTCAAACAAAGAACAGAGTGATGGGAGGAGGTAGAAAAGGAGATGTGGAGAGAAAGGGAGATAATACCAAAAAAACAAACCAGAAGAATGGTCAGGGTATTTGTCCAGGAGACTGGTATTTGTCTCTTAATTTTCTGGATAACCCATTATTAAGAATTTTTTAATATTTCTCTCATTGTCTTTGCCACAATAGATCTTATCTTTATTCTTAAACATCTGCTAGAATAATATTTATTGTCCTAATTATTTCTTTTTTGTTAAGGGGAGTTATATTTATTTTGTCTTAAATAATAAGACAAATAATACGGTGACCTGATAGAAGTGACTTTTTAGCCTCATTATAAATAATAATGTTTGACAGTCTGAAGTTGCAACTGACTTGTTTAACAGTAAAAAGAAATTAAAAGCTCTTTTACTTTTCCATGTCAAAGGACACTGAAACAACACAACCCCATGAGATATTTTTCTTCCACATGCTTCAAAGATAGGGGAGAATTTAACAGAATACCTTTCAATGGTGGAGTGAGAACAAAACTCTGTTCCAAAAATCCTGGAGCCCAGGAATTATAAGACCAAGCATTTCCAAGCAACCCAAAGTATTTCTGATTCAAAAGTTTTCAGCAATCACACTTGCACTTACTAAAAGATCTGCAGCATGACAACTACCACACTCCAATTACCCTGGTGAAGCAGGAGGAAACATCTATTCTAAGCTTCAATGGCTATTCATTAGGCCATGTTAAGAGACGCACTCATGAGGCTCAAGTGGCTCAGCTCCTAGTGGGAAACTTGTCCAAAGAAAATGCTTCAGAAGATGACAAGTTTTCATCAGAGTTCAAGCAAGTTCAGAGCTTATGAATGTCACCTCCACTAAAAGCAGGCAGAATTATGGAAAGAGGAAGGGGAAGAGACATCAATAGGGAGGAAAAAAGTCTCAACACCACACTGGCTATTATGTGTTTTTCTTTTACCTTTCCTAATTTCCTTGCCTTTATTCTCCACAATTCAAAAACCAGCTGTCTGCAAAATTTTCCAAGCCAAAGGAACAGAAGCATCTAGGAAGGATCAAGGTAAGTTGCTCCTTGTGTTCATTCAGTATAAAGCAAAGTAAAATTGGACCCAGCTTTGAAATTACTGTAATGTCTGCAATCACAGCAAATTACACCTGCTGCTGGAAATCATACCAGTAGTTCTGCCTTTTTAATACTGCTCTTGCTTATCTTCTCAACCAGAAATAGCCCTTTATATTTCCAATAGAAAACTGTTGCCATTTTATATTGCTGAATATTGCAGACGCCAACCTGGCTATTTAATTTTTCCTATACTAAAACAATTTAAATAAAAGAATTTTTTAATAGCCTAATATATTTCAAAGTTCAAATGTATTTCAGGATGCAAAGTAATTCACATTTGAAAGCCACAATTAATCTCCCCCCATATATCAGAGATAAGTGAATAGCACTATGTAAGAACATTTTGTCTGATTGCTCATTTCAGAGTTAAGGAAAGAATAAGTTAGGAAACAGAGAGTTTTTCCTCTATACATCTTGAAAGACGAGGGCATACAATTAAAAGTTATTTTGTAGTAGTTTAATTCTTAAGAATCTAAGACAACCAAGAGGGCCAGTCTCTAGCATAATGATTATATTTAATAATTACCTATAATGTTTTTACTAGTTTAAAGGATTTTGCACAAACCAGATCTGTCTCAGCATATCTTAAAATCTCAATTTAATAATTTTTTTAATAAGTACTGAATTAAAGTTTATCAGAATGCTTTATTGCAGTTATTGATGTTAATGACAAATCAATGACATTAAATGGGTTATATTTAATTTTGAACACTAAATGAATGCCAGATCTAACACTGAGTCTTGAACCACTTTACTGTATTACACCCTTGTTGACTTGACACCGTGCTCATCTCATACCCTTCATACCAGGCTGTGAGAGTGGCTGAAACTAAGGAAGGATGTTTTGTTACCTTATTTCATCCTGTGGACAGTTGCCAAAAAAAATGGGTTTATGTACCTAATTGCCAACAACCACTGTCTTTATGTCTCTGTAACTGTGCTTTAGTGTTAGCATCTGAAATATTTAAATGAAATGAAAATACTGAAAGTTAGAATAAAATTTTGTATCAGGTATATTTTACTTTCAAAAGTAAATGGGAAACTTAATGCTCAATTTTCAAATGTATTTTTGTTATTGTATGGCATTGCAGTCATTCCATGCTTCTTTCAAGAGCATCTCAGAAAGTTAGGTGTAAATTCATCCTTAATTAAGTGCCTGAACACCACAATCGGCATCTAACACTATTTTGATGGCTCGAAATACCTCTGAAAATCTGCTTGTCAACACTGAGTTGAATATAATAAGTTATGCTGCAAAGAAGTTAGAGGCATCTAATGGAAAATTTGAGATTTACCAGATTAAGTACAGATGGATTACATAAATTGATGTATAGACTAATAATCGAAATCCTTTTTATGGTTATTGGGGTAAATTGCATCATACCATAGAACCATAGAATCATAGAATGATTTAGGTTGGAAGACATCTCAGAGATTATCTAATTCCAACTGACATTTTTAAGGTGCAATTGATTTAATCCTAAAGTATGAATCTACAATAGGCCAGATGAATTCCCCCCTGACATATTACTGTTTTCTGTAATGGTTGTCTTCATTGATTATAAAAGGGAGTATGTAGAACTGGGAGGAGGAGAAGGGATAAACAAATAAAGAGAGCTTAGGGTTGAAGCTCTTCTAATTTATCTCATTTGAAATGTCCAGAGCCAGCCAGATGACAGTTAGGTGCAAGACTTTTAAGAGCCATTTAATTAGAGATAAGTCACCAGAACTGTATCAACAGCAGCACATATGTGCTAATCTGCACAGCCTGTCCTTCAAAGCACAGATGAATCCTATTCACAGCCTGAAAATCTAAATATCCCTGATTCTGGGGAAGTCCTTATGTTTGTATCCGAATCTTGAATCTTGAACTCAAATGGCTCACTTCATTCATTTTTCATGTCTAGTTAATGAAAGTTTTGATTCTTTTCTCAAATCAATGACAACTGTAACACTGAGAAGAGAATGACGCCACAGAAAGGCCTCACATTAAGGTGAAAGACAGCAAATGTAGCAATAAGCAAAAGTTATTGGAAAATCTACATATTTTGGAAGTTGTAATTTATTTACTTATTCACTTATTCAAAACAGTGGATAACATCTGATGTTAACCAAATTGTTAATGCAGGTGATAATTAAAATACAAATTCTACTACTAGCAGCCACTGTTATTAATTTAAATTTATTCAATTTCTGTCTTATTACTACATATCAAAAATAAATCACTTGCATGTATATCTCAAGAGCTTTTAAATCTTTTTGATTATAACAGATAAGCCATTTGTTCTGCTTCCAGTTAAAGGTCAGGCAGTACTTCTCTTAACACCTTGCTTTCAATGTTTATAAGTTGGCTGTAAAAATTAATTTTGAGTAAAATATTAGGCAACTTCTTCTTACTTTTCCCAGGTAAGAAGAAAGGATTCTTTCTTATAAGTAAAGAAAATCTAATATAGATCTCAAAAATGCAGAACCTCTTTTAAAAGTTCTCATTCACTTGATTCAATTTTAATTATTGTGCTATGTATACGTTATATTGGCAGGGAAAAAAAAGCAAGAGCTGGTCAAGGAAGAAGAATCTCTCTCTGTTTTAGAAATTAACAGATATTTGTGAAGCAGAAGAGTGATTCTTACGAAGAAATCTATGGATTACTTTTATATAGGAGCAGCAAAAAGTGGAAAGTAGTTTTTGGAAATATACCCCATCTTTATCTGTCAGAGGATCAAAAGTTGCTCCAGCAGAACATTCCTTGTGCACCACGTGAGAGTACAGATCATAAGCCCTAATAAATATCTTGACAAACAACCTTGTCATTCACTTCAGGGGCAGCTGGAGTTCAGTCCAAGTCTGAGAAAGCATGCCCTCCATGTGGTTTGAGAGGCACACCTCTGTGCCTCACTCTCCCTTGCAGAAGATTTCTTCTGTACATTGTTTTCAGATATATCAAAGCAGTTTTCAGGAAGTTTGTTTATGCTAACCAATCATGGGGAGTGGTCAATGTGGTGGAAGACTGGGTCATTACTCTGAGGGATCCTGCCAGTTTGAAGAGATGAGCAGACAGGAACCTCATGAAAATTAGTATATTGACAAATGTCAAGTCCTGCACCTGGAAAAGAATGGTAAGGATAACCCCATGCACCAGTACAAGTTGGGGACAGACTGGCTGGAAAGTGGTCCTGAGCAAAAAGGCCTGGAGATCCTTGTCATCAATCAGCTGAGCACAGATCATCAGTGAGGCCTTGCATCAAAGGTGACCCAACATATTCTCTATTGGCAAGAGTACAGTCTGAAGTTCCAGAGAAGTGATCCTTCCCCTCTATTTGGCATCTGGATACCCATCTGAATACTGTGGGCTCCCTCGTAAAGCTAAATATTTCTACACTGATAGTAGTCCAGCAAAGACTAGCAAGCTGGTTGGAGGCTGAAGCATATGGTGTATGAGGAGAGACTGAGGGAATGAGGTTTGTCCAGTCCTATGAAGAGATGACAGAAAAGGAGTCTTGCTGCTGTCTACAGTCACCTGTTAGGAGAACATAAAGGAGGTGGAAATGCACAACAGAGAGATAAAAGGCAATGAGAAAGCTGAAATGTGGGAAATTCTGATTCAATATAAGAGGGATATTTTTTAGCATAAAAGTGGTCAAATAAAAAAGCAGCTTGCCTAAGGAGCTTGCGCAAGCTCCATTCTTGGAGACACTCAGTACTGGTCTGGGCGATCTGATCTTACTGAACTTGCTCAGAGCAGAGGTTGCAGTGGATGACTTCTGGAGAACCCTCTAAACTTTTGTGATTCTCTGAGTTCATTTTTACCCACTTGTAAAAATTCACATTTGTATGTCCACCTACACTGAAGTGGTCATTGGAGGGCTAAAACTTTTTCAGAAGCTGATGCCAGAGAAAGTTAAGTTTACAGTCTCTTGTGATGTAGCAGTAACGTAATTAAATCAATATTTTTAAGAACTTAGGTGTACAAGTACTCTGGAAAAACATCCAAGACAAAAGAATCAGGGCAGGCAATTTTCTGTAGCTTTAGCAGACCTACACCAGCCAGGAGGTGAGGAAGACTCCTTACACAGCAGACTCCTTATCCTTCCCTCCTAGAAGGCAATTGCAGCACTGTCCTTTTGAATCATTGCCTCAAGTTCATCTGTGTACACCCATCTGGTTTGAGAGAGGTGGAGGTTCTCCTACAAAAGCTAAGCATTAAGTGTCTTCTGACCTGCACATAATATCTACACTGACTCAAGTGTTACTACACTTTTACACAGATGTTAGAAGACTGCAAGATATCATATAATAACAGCTGCCTCACACTGGTCTAAATGATCATGCCATGCAGAACACAATCAAGGCTGCAATAAATTTGCTTGAAATTAGTCTTTGCATTATTTTTTATGATTTTTGAGTTATGAAGTGACACACAAGCATTTCCTTAAATTTTGTTCAAGTATATATAGTGATGTAGAGTTTTGATACTCTGCTGTTAACTCTCTGTTGTGTTATTTGAAGCATGTGAATCACTGTTTGTCAAAAGGAATATTACCTTCACTATGTCAGTTCTTGCCCTTGTTTTGGGTTTTTTGTTTGTTTGGTTTTGGTGTTTGTTTGTTTTTGTTTTTTTTAAACTGATCTATACTGGGCCAAAGTTTTAAAAACACTGCTCTGATGCAAATAAAACTATTTGGAGTGTGTCAAAAGAGCCAACTGTTTGTACACATTGAGTTATTTGGCTACAGAGTCTTTTTGAAACCTAACAAACAATAAAACTGCACATATTAAAATGTGCCCTTTCAGACAGTATATATCACATTCTACCTTCAATACCCCTGGGGCAGTCCAGCTGCATGTACAAAGAAGCATGTAGCTGTATATAATTTAAGTTGCTCTTTAGAAAAAATACTCAGGTTATGACATACCAAAATGTGCCAAAGTAACAAAGTAAATAAACAAAGCCAAATATAAGCCAAGATTCAGTAAAAGTAATTTTGGAATTCTGGGATATTGATACCTTTCCATCTGTCTAGTGAACAATACAATTTGCTCATGTGACTATTCACTGAAACGAGTTTCAAAAATCATCAAGCCCTCTGCTCTCTCATTATGCAGGTGCTGTGCAGTGCCAGATGCAAAATAATTGAAGTGGTTTCAAAGTTCCTTGGATCATGTCACAACTCATACATTTTAAAATACATAGGAACTTGCAAGCTATATGATGGTGTGTGCTAAAGTCTATTTTTCTGTTTAGTTTGAAACTGTCTTTATAATCAGAAGCTTTTAAATATTTAAATGGTAGATCACATCCTGTTAAGCTATAAATTCTTATTCATGTACATAACTACTGGAATCTTAGAGAAATAATTATAATACATTCAAAAATGATTTACAAATTAGTTGGAAGATAAAGCTTTTTAACACCAGAATTTCAAAGCCATAACAAACAGGATCTTAATGTTAACATGAAAACCCCAACCTGTTTGAAAGAGAGGTTGTTAGCAGTCTTCCAGGGGACAGGTTCCTTATCTGTGTGTTTGATAATTACAGTCTATTTATAGCACACAAAAATTAAAATATTTCCCCATATTTTATTCTGTTTGTTAAAGAGGATTAGGAGTAGTTAGGGCTATTAAGAGATCCGACTGTTTGGATCATACGAAAATGGGGAAGATGCCTGCTGGGTTTGATTTACAGATGCCTACTGAGAGGAAATAAAGAGCACAGCCATTCCCCAGTTTATAGCTATCTTCCTCAGGAGGGAGAAGCATTAGCAAACTAGACAGGAGCTTACAGCATGGTGCTCGTCTCTGCATTGCCTTGACAGACTACATGTAAAACTAGGGCAGAGAGGGCATCACCTTTGAGAGCTGCTGTGCTCCATTTGTGTCCCACCATTTAATGGAACTACTGAATTAAAACCGATGAACAGAAATGCTATGTCTAAAGGTGGGCTAAGGGAGGGAGAAGGGAAATGTACAGACCAGATTTGGGGGCAAGAAATTTCTGCTTGTAAACAACTCCTCTTGCCTGTTTCTCTGAGATGCTAACAAAGATATAATAAACTGACTAGTCAAAATATAACTTGATTTAAACTAACCCACCTGTCCCCACTCTCCCCTCCCACCCCATCCCCACTCTCCCCTCACTAGTTTTAGATGCTTTTTGCTTAGGATTTATGTATAAGGTCAGCTTCAAAACAATCATAATTTAGATTAAAAAAAGGCTCATTGCAGGTAAGGAATCACAGAAACTGTCTGAAAAAGTCTTATGGGCTAATCAGAAAATAGAGGAGAAGAGGATGTTAAAGATATGACACCACTGGGTAGGAAGGATCAAGGAAGGAAAAAAAGCACTCATGCTGTACTTCAGCAAATCAATGATACAGATGACAAGTGTTTTCCTTTGTGCTAACATTACAATGCAACATTTCATCAGAGATCTGCTATGCATCTGCAGTTAGATACTGATTTTTATATTGGCCAAGGCAACTTAAAATCCAACATCTCGTTCCTGCTTTTAACAAAGAAGCAAAATTCTCATTAATTAAGATGAAATATGCTCTTTGTGCAAGATTCAGCTAAATCTCTATTACTCTTTCCAGTAAATGTGGAATAACATGCCTTGAAACATTCCATTTCTAAACTATCACCCATACACTCATGTAAGCATCCTTAGAGATTGCCCTTCCCCCCTCACCAACTACTGCTGTGCTTTCATCTACCTGTTTTAATAAAGACATGTAATTAAGAGTTTTAATTTTGAGTTCTCATTAATCATCAGATAAGAACTCTACAGTCACAGCCTCTTCATCACCATGAGTATTTTGTGAACTCCCAAAATTTACTTTTAAAAATTTAAATCCACCACAGTTCCATTCCTATCAAACCAGTCTAACTTTCAAATAACATTTACAATGATATATACGGTCATACACGGTGCTGTTAAATACTGTACTATCTTCTAAAATTCAGACATCTAGGACTTGGGACAACTTCAGCCTTATATCTATAGAGATTTCTCCCGAAAAGAGTGCAGAAACCATGACTCTGTGTGAAGAGGGTTTTGCAGTGTGTGAAAACTTGATCTCCTAAACTGTTCACAGATGGGAGGAAGAAGGGTTGATCCAGGAGGCTTCTGGGAAGGGACTTGGCAAGCAGCATGTGGGCTGGAAAGACATTTCGTTTGGTAGTAGTATTATGTCTACCTGGTACATGAATAGATGCTAAAATTTTATGTTATTGCTTTCAGTTATAGTGAACTTGCTCTTTGTGGTGTTTTTCTATTACAAAGTTTCAGCTGATTAACTCCTACCAAAAGCAATTGAGAACTAATCTGACTCCAAAGTCACAATGGTGAAACAAGCTTGTATGGTAAAATTGCAGGAATGACTGATGTGCTGATAAAAAATTGAAGGATTTAACAAAAGAAAAAAAAAAAGATTGTGCCTTTCAAACTTCATAATAAATTTCATGTCCAAGCATGAATTCTATCCATCTGCAAAGAAAAAAATATGATGTATCAAAAACAGCAGAGAGAAGACATTTGAATTGAATAAGCCATTTTTTGGACATAGTCTTGAATTAGATTAGTTTTATTCCTCTGTGAGTTTAGGGACTACAAATAAGGTAAACAAATGAAGAAAGAAGACAGATGTGGAAGATAGTGTGGAGAAAGTGACTCCCTGGGGAGAATAATGGAGAGAGGGAAGGGTAGGATGTGAATAGAAATCTAAAGAACAGATTATGAAACGTGGGTGTGGAGTGACAGTGGGAAAACAGAAAAGACGGCCACTAACAAAAGACTGGAAATAGAAATACATTGCATCTCAGACTAAAATGACCATGTTAATTGTCCATTGTAAAGAAGGTTGTGACACAGGACTGTTACTTTAATATTATTTATTCCATTCCCTGTAACTCTGAAGCCTTTCGCAGACTCAGGTCTCAACTGTGAATTTATCAGCCTAAAATTGTCCTTGGCTGCCAAAGCAGGTTGAAACTGGAGGTAGCAGGGGGTTTCTCCTGCTATACCACCTCACTGGGGTTGCTCTGCTTCCTTTCTCCTTTCTCCAGCCCCAGGAAGCTGACTGGGGCCATGAAGAGCCCCTATGCAAGTGGGAAGATGAGACACTCCTCTACTTGTCTGTTTACTGTCTTTCTAGAACAGCCTCAGCTTTATAGCACAGCTGAACAGTAGGAAAGATCATTGCTAAAATGGAGCTGCCCTCAGCAAATGGGGAGAAGAAATTAAATATAAATAATAAATAACAGTTAACAAGTGATTTTCCCTTGGGGAGAAAAAAAACAATTGTGTCAGCTGCTGTTCTACCCCAAGACAAAGCTAACCAAAATGATTTTTTTAAAAAATCTAAATGTCTTCAAAGCAAAAAAGAATTCACAAATTCTATTCATGAACTTGATTCTTTTTAAACAAGAACATTGTGAGTTAGACAATTTTGAAAAGTGTATTTTATGTGTAACTAATTTAGTCACAATTTTCAATCAGCTGACTGACCTGGAGAGCCTCCATATAAATACAAGATCACATTGATTTTATGTATTCATTCAGCTGTTCCTGTATGCTTGACAGGTCTGACAACTTGATCGATAAGTGATCCCATTCACCCGGACCTGCAGGTGCCTTTTGTACTCTCCTTGCTGGAAGATGACAATCACACTCATTAAAGGCAACACAAAGCATTGCCAATGACATGTTTCCTGTCAGACAAATACAGCTAAGGCCTATTATGATTTTATCTGAGAGAAATTGATTTAATCAGTAGTCTAAGATTTAACCTATTGTTAATAATGTAATTTAAAGCTTTTCTCTGTTGCTTCTGACCAACCTAACTGGAATTTAAATGGGTAGAAGTGACGTGAACAAGCTCAAAAGGGTCAGAGTTTATCTTTTCTGTCTGTGCCAGACTCTTTGATGTTCGATCTGAAGGATTAATCCTCACGATTCCAGAAACAACCCTGTGAACAAGAAACAATTTACCAAAGCTATTATGTCACATATTGTTGTCTTGATCTAGGTTTTACAGAAGTTTCATGTTCTGTGAGCTTGAAGCATCAAACTGAAAGCTGACAGGTTGTGTAAAGCTAACACTACATGAATATGGTATATTAAAGATCTATTCATCCACAGCTTGTTTTTAATGTTGTCTTTCTTTCTGATTTCTTTTAATTCAGAATTCTTAATCCATTATGAACTACAATAGCTTGGTATTTGTGGGGAAAAAATTGGTTTTGGTGATTTTTAAAAAAATAATTTACTGAAGCTAGAAGACAAAACACAGAAGACTGATACCTGAAAAAAAGCATATTGATGTCTTGTAATGGACTTATTCTGCTGTCAGTCACTGCCAGTTTGTAGTACAAATGTATTTTTCATGAAAGATCTGAACCAGTCATCATAAATTCTCGTAATGACTTAAAAAATTAGTATTAAATGGATTAAAATTATGTTTGAGTATAAAAACTGGTTATGTAATAAAAAGACCTTCTTACTCAACATATCCATTCTCCTTCGATCTCTGATGATACATCTGTTTCTTTGGGTTGCATTCTGCCTCCCTCATATCCAAACAGTGTCTGACTGGTAAAAAAAAGCAAAGCAACCAAACAAAAAACAAGCAACCAGAAAAGAAAAAGACAGCAGCACTAAGTTTGTGTTCCTGTTAAACAGCATGAGTTTGGAGAGAATATATGGTACAGGTTGTCCTGAAGGGAAGAGTTAAAAGGGTGGGTTCTTGTATCTATTAGGGAGAACATGTCGTGCCCACAGGACAGCATGGTTAAACAAACCACAGAGATATTCAGAGACTTAAATTCGCCCAAAAAAGTTTCACAGGCAATTTGAATTGTGTGGTAAAGACGCTAAGTCAGAGACCTGTGTGACACTGGGAGCTGAGGTAGCAATCTGTGTGCACTCAAGAGAAATGAGGATGAAACCATTTCCCTAACCAAGACTGCAGAAGATAAAAATCGTCTGATTACTGTGCAGCAAATTGTAGGTTTGCTCCCAAATGGCTCTTACTCCATGTTTTTCTCCAGTTGGGCTACAGCTCCCATGAACTGATAAACATCCACTGTAGCATCTCTGACACCTCTATGAAGGAAGAGCAGGTCCGTAACTCAGCCCTGCATCCCAACAACACACAGGGCATACTTTCAGATTTCAATTACAGAGCGTAGGAATGCTTTTCAGTCTGAAAACTGTCACCTGCATGGTGGAGGGACTCCAATATCTTCCAAGATATTTCACAGCAGGGAAAAAATACCCATCCTCAGTTTCTGAGCTAGGAGTTGTGTTTTGTCGTGCTAATTTTACATTAACGCAGACAAGCAGAGATAATGTCGTTATGACAAATAACGATACATGATTGAAAAGGTAGGCTTTTTATTCATCAGCAGAAAAATGGAAGGAGGAAATGTGGCATAGGTTGGTTTTCCCAGGGGAGGCTATACTGGGAAACAACACTGTGCAACAAAGAGAGAATGATGTATACCCCGTAAAGGAGAATTGAAGAGTTAGTAATAGGGAGAGGAAACAGCAGAGAACTGCAAAAGCTAGAAAAGAAAATGACTGTGTGAGTGCATTACTTCCAGTGATATTGTCAAAACAAGGCTCAGTTTCTGCAAGACAATGGTATAA
The DNA here is from genome assembly GCA_013396655.1 of Campylorhamphus procurvoides. Lineage (NCBI taxonomy): Eukaryota > Metazoa > Chordata > Aves > Passeriformes > Dendrocolaptidae > Campylorhamphus > Campylorhamphus procurvoides. The sequence goes on along the minus strand of WBMV01003877.1, from coordinate 213,861 downwards.
AAAGCTTACTCAAAAGGGTGGAATGGCAGTGTCATTGCAGTGGAAGTCAAAATGGAAGAGCTTTAACGAGGAGTGGAGAAAAGAAATTGCACTAAATATCTGTGAAGAGAAACAAGTATCTAGTAATGCATTGGTGGAATCATTAATAAGCTATGAGGAGTAAAAAATCTTCATAGAAGCTGCAGTTTAAAGGAAACTGAGACCACATATACTCAAGAGGAACTTATTATTGTTTTTTCAAAGCGATTTTATATATGTGTGTTTTAATTATAATTAAAGTTATACTTTAAAAATAGTTTCTGATGACAGTAAAATGAAGAGTGGATATGGATTTTTGTTATGATTTCAATAATGCTTAGATACAAACATTTTCAGCAAAACATTTTAATGTCACTGTTTAGACACAAACAAGGTACTGCTGAATAGCAAGTCAACATATGTTATCTGAGCTGTGGTGATCGTCCAAGGTCATTCTTAAAAGAGCAATGCAAAGTCATACGAGTTACTTCAGCACTTCTCTGTCATATGCTAAATAGATTTGATTTGCCTAGAGCAGACTTGAAGGTACCTACATGGATAGTTACCCATTTATAATGTGTTTAAAGGTGTGAACTTTCAGTGTGAAATCATACAAGTAGATCAGAATAACTCTTTTAATTCAATAAGTGACCTTTAATACTGCTGTCATAGTCACAGTGATCAATTAAATTGCAGTGAAGATGAAGACTTTCTCCTACTGTTACTATAATTTTAACGAATTTTTCCTATTCTACTTGTAAAGTAGTGACCATTTTTTTATTACCATGCTACTTCTATCCTACTATGAATCTTAGAATAGTTTCTGCTTCCTCTTGAAAAATTCTGGAAAGCTTAATCCCTAATTCTGTTAGAAATTGCTAATGATTCATGAATATTAAATCCAAACAAACCACCTGGTTTTGATTGTTTCCTAATCCTTCTTAAAATCAGAGGCCCATTATCGGTGGCCTTTGCAACAGAACTCTGCAATTAGAAATCCACACAAGCTTCCCTCTTTGTCATCAAGCTGTGTGTGTCTGCTCAGAGAAAATTGCTACAGCTGTCAGCTTAAGTGCAATGACAACTATGTTTCTCTGCCTATTTGGTTTCAACTAATTTTGCTCAATTCAGTATGACTTCACCAGCATGACAAGTTATACAAGTGTTTTCAGACAGTAAGAAAGACAAGCTGTCAGTTATTTAATGCAGGTTAACCCTACGTGGTCTTACACATCATACCTGTGTTTAACCCTGTGGTTATTAGACAGCAATACTCTTTCTAACATCAGTGGCAGGCTGCTACGTAACACATTGCTGTTTCTCCTTTTGCTTAAGATTATACATAATCTTAATTAATTATTTCTAATGAATAATCTGCTAATAATGCTGTGGGATTTGAGGTAATGTTGATCTCCCTTTCTGTTTATCAGAGCTAAGGAATTTTCCCCAAACTACCCATGATTTCTCAGGTTCTGTCTACAACTGTTTCCCTTTTGAATTGCACACCCCCATGCTTAAAAGCACCACAGTAAGAACTCCCTGAAGCAATTCAGCAACTTCTTAGGAAACAGCTCTGAGAGTGGAAGGGGACTGACATTCCTAGCTATCACATCTTCTCTTTCAGAAATCTGAAGGAGTTGGGCCAACTGTTGTTGAGTCTGCTGTGAACTGAGTGCCTACTTGAAAAGTTCAGTCTATGGCAAATACAATGACAAATGTTGACATTTTCAGTGATGCTTATCACACCCAGAAACAAGTAAAGCAAATAGTAGGAAATTTGGGCTGCGAAGAAGAAGGGCTGAAAGAGACTGGACTGGTCACCTGAGTGGCGGGGTTTGTTGAAACTGATAATACGTGCATTAAAGGTTTCCTCTATGCTCAGAATTGTTATTTATTGCTGCCACTGGCAGATCCAATGCAACAATTCTGAATATTGCTGCCATTGTTATCAGGACAAATCATATTGAGAATCTTATGAAAGTCAGTGCATCACATATGTATTAAAAAGAGTCCTGAATTGATCCTGAAAAGGAAAATCTGCGTCTACAATGCTCATTAAGCTAAGTTTGATTATTACTTGAGCAATAGATATGCTGTTTTCATTGCAAAAACAGCAGGGGTCCTTGCAGAATGCTCTTAAACAGATCAAAAGAAGTAATGAGTTTTCAAAGAATCTTGTTCTGGCATCTCCAATCCATCATATCTGTATTATACTGATAATCTCTTCTCTTCTAATCAGTGATGCTCAGGAGAAGAACGAGGAACCTGTGAATGTATGGATGAATCAGTGTATGATTAGCTGTCTTCATAGAATCTTTTTGGTGTTTATTCAGAGAAAGTGAAATTCAAAACATTGAGTGGTAATGATTATTGGTCTATACCTTTCTTTCCTTAGAGAAAAACTTTTTTTATTTTTTTTTGCCCACAGTCCTACTGTTAAAAGCATTTCAGTTAATACAGCAAACACACAGATCCAGATGAACAACATTTTAGGAATCCAGAGACTTAAAACCAGTTCATAAAATGGAAGATGCTACACACCTGGAAAGTGAAAATGTAAGTTGCTTTCCAAAGTGTTACGTGGTGAATAACTACAAAATAAAGAGCAAATATCCTATAAAACCCAATACAATTTTTTTTTCAGAAGCTTTTGTTGCCCATCTGACCACCTGATCTTTCTTTTCCCAGCAGCCATACCTTTGGTTGTAACTGGTTAAACCTTTGCAATAATTTGTGTGGAGCTCGTATCCGGAAGGAAACATCCAGCCACTGAGGCATGGACTTCAAATGTTTGTAGAATAAAAACCAAGATGGTTTTTCATGGGTTCCTGCAGCTGCTTTTGCCTTCTTTCATTCAGCTTTTGCTTTGGGAACTGCCTACTTTGCTTTCTGGACTTCTGCCACTGCTGTCGTCAGTGTCCCCACATCACTGCCTGAACACCACAACATCCTTCAAACTCCTTCTCTCCGACATCGTAACAGAAGCTGTTCGCTTGAGCTCTCCACCACAATGATTTTTGGGGGTCCTCTGAGAGAGGAATATGGTAGCAGGTATGCACTCAATCTCCTAACCTGTCTAAGGCCTCCCCAAATATATAGCTCTGGTGGATGCCTGTGGGTTTGCCTGGTTGGAGTACATCCTGCTGATCTCCTAGGGACTGACTGTGTTCAGAATGGCTACCAGTCAGTTCACCCTGCCACTATTGCTACCCTCCATTTGAAGCAATTAGTTACAGCTCTCCTCACCACTATCTCATTACCAGCTTGTCTTTGATGTTTCAGAGGCAGGAGAGGATATCTGTCCTTTGTGTGAAAAGGAACAGTCAGGCAGCCACCAAACATTGTGTATTCCAAAGGAAATCCTGGATATCAGAATGTTTCAAATACCATATTCTGCACTAGCATCTGTCTTCTTATAAGTCAGGTCTTAATCAGACAGAGCTGAGTAACGGTGAATGTGATCAATTCATTATATTAGGTCTTTGTAACACATTTGTATATACATATGTACATTTCTGAATTTATATATTTATAAAATAATATTTACCAACCCACTGCATTTAGTCATTACCCTCTCAGCTGTTCTTTCCCTCCAACAGGACCAGCCATTCCTTCAGTATATCTCTTAAACAGTTCAGGATAACAACGTATCCTTACCTTCACTTCCTCTCCATGCAGATGCCAAGATGGTGTGTAACTAAAAAGGCAATTCCTCATTTCTCTGCAGGTGCAGGTGGGAGTATGCTCCATCACTGTAAATTCATTGATTTGTCTTACTAATCCCTCCATCTGCATGCTATAAAGCTAATGGCATAATCCTTGTTCTCAGTGCCTACCTTGTCACACATGGTGCTACATGAGAATACAAGGATGCATGTGATCTGCTGTGTTGTCACAATGGTGCCTCTGACATGAGTGATATGGAAGGCTCATGACTGGTGAGGAATCTAACCAAATAAAGAGAAAGCCTTGTACTGCCATACTTGTGATTTCCACTCAGGATATAATTGCCCCCTTTCTTGGTACAGGTGATAATAATTATAGAGTTGTGAATACAAATACAGACACAGGTTGAGGAATGGATATACATGGAAGGACAGATATGCAGACAAAGATGTCTGGCTTTGGTTCAGCAGTGCAAACCTTGATGAGTACATTCCAGCAACTACTAAACTAGTGTGGTTGGACACTTCTTATTTTGAAAATAGTTTGGCAAGACCTTGCTTCAGAAAAACAATTAAAGAGCTCCATTTATAATAAACTGATGCAATATTTTCTGTTGCTGTGGCCAAAGAACAATGCACACATACATCAGTTTGTGGGGAAGCTGTCTAAACTACCAAAAGCTTTAATAAACAAGCTAACAATTGATGTTTGAGGGCAAATAGCCTTGCAAATGAAAATAATTATGAATCCACATTCAAATCTCTGCACTAAAGTACAGGTTCAAATGTTTTAGCTTCTAGACCTCTGACTGCTTGTTTTGTTGACTGCCATCAAAATATTAACATTTGTGCCTGTAATAAATTGTGTCCATGAAACTGTAGTGTCTCTTTTGCTCTCTTTCTAAAGCAGACACTAAATGCAGTTATATGTGCCATGCTCTATAATCACAAGAATAAGTAACAGTTTTACTGCTAAAGCTATGTAAACATTCTTTGCTCAGTCTGTACCAAATAACCATTTAGTCAATATTAATGTTCATTTCACTGGCTAAGGACTCTGGGTTTGTCTAGTTTGGAGAAAAGGAGGCTGAGGGGTGACCTCATTTCTTTCTGTAGCTTTCTGAGGAGGGGAAGTGGAGAGGGAGATGCTGAGCATTTTTTCCTGATGTCCAGTGACAGAATGCATGGGAATGGTTCGAAGTTGCATCAGAACAAGTTGAGACTGGACATTAGGAAGCGTTTCTTTCACTGGAACAAGCCTCCTAGAGAGGTAGTTGGTGTCCCAGTATTTAAGAGGCATTTGAACAATGCCCTTAATAATCTGCTGTAACTGTTGGTCAGCCCTGTAGTCAGGCAGCTGGACTAGATGAACATTGTAGGTCCCTTCCAATTGAACTGCTCAGTTCTGTTCTACTCTATTCTGCTTTGTTCTAATATTTTTGACCAATAGGAACTGTTCCACTTGCCTCCACCAGTCAACTTCATTTCTCATGATCTTCTGGAAAGCAGAACTTGAAAAATATAGCTGGGCTGAAAAGTTTGAAGATGAGCTGGTTCCTTAAAGTAGTGAATGAGTGGGTACTGGCTGAGTCTTAGTCTCCAACATGCTGGTCCATGCTCAGTGACAAGTCATCTCTTTAGTGGTTTCTCTATTATAAAATGGAGACACCAAATGGAGCCACAAACAATATCTTGCCCTGAATGAAATTTAAAAACTACACAGGCCTTAGTCTTCAAATTGGTGGTCCCATTTCTACATGTTTTCAGAGTTTCTCTCTGAATGTCTTATTTCAAAGGTGAATAAGACAGTAAGAAGATCCTTTACCTTTCACCAGATCTCAGTAAGGATAGGGAAAAAGCAACCGAGCAAATAAATATGGATAAAAGCCATGGGAAGAGCCACACTCATTTACTTGCTAAAAAAGGATAAATCTGAAAGAGGGACTGGATCAGGGTAAAGAATATTGTCCACATTCAGCTAGTTTTGAAGACCTCTAACAAGAAAGTATGGCCGAATACCTGGTTCAAGAAAGCAAGAGAAAGCAACACTGTGTTATACCTTAAGAATAGGTGTGTGCACAATTTCTGTTGTGAAAGTGAATTACTCAGTCTATACTGTCCATGTTAAACTTACACCCAGGATTCTCTGTTAATGAGCATTCAAAAGGAGAAATTGTAGAGTAGGACTTCATGGCTAAACCATACGCTTTAAGATCAGACACGGCCATACAAGGACGCGTATCTGACCTACCCTATAGATTCCGGTATAGAGTACATGTAGTGCTGAGATTCCAGCACTACAAGTCTTCACTAATAGATTAGCTGTGCATGTATTTACTCATGCTTGCCCCTTTCCTACAAGCACAGCTAGGGGTCATCAATCCACACTGTGTGTAGACTTAATTTTCAGGTGCACAGGCAACTGATTTTATAGCTTACCATTAAATGTAACCCATTGAAATCATAAACTAAAAATTCAGCTGCATAAGTCTGTAAAGCTTCATCAGTTTATACTGGCTAACACCAGCTATAGCTTGAATTTATATTAACTGAAAGAAGAAATAGAGTTAATAAAATTCTGAGAAAAAAATCTGGAATCTCTAATCTTCCTGGGAAACAGGAAGGTTTATTTTAACACCCTATCTATTAATGAGAAAATATTGCACAAGCTAGATGATATTTGCTAAGCTAAGAGGATTAGAGAGAAGGAAATACTGACTTCATACATACACGGAATACTACAGAACGAGGAAAATCAAAATATAAACAGATAGCAAATGAACTATTGGAATTGGTGAAAAACCTTCACTAAACTGATGGACACCTCTTCTAAGTCACCATTCTCAGAAGTGTTCTTTTTCTTACAAATTAAGAGGTCTGCATACTTTCAGTAATATATTATAGTTTGAGGTGACTGAAAAATACCTGAAAATCAGGAAAGCTTGGGTGAGCACAGAAAAAAAAAAAAGAAAATGGAAAAATAACAGATAGTCATGTTGACCCTGTCTGGATGGCAGGTGCCCACCCAAGCCGCTCTGTCGCTGCCCTCCTAAGCTGGGCAGGGGAGAGAAAACACAATGAAGGGCTCATGTGTCAAGATAAGGGCAAGGAGAGATCACTCACCAGTGGCCATCATGGGCAAAAGTCTCCACTTGGGGATATTAGTTTAATTTATTACCAGTCAAATCAGAGAAGAGTAATAAGAGTAATAAGAACTGTAGGGGATACCTTCTTATCCTGAATCAGCAGATTTGGTTCTGAGACATGTTTGATCCTGTGCATATAATTCATAACACCTGTTACAAGTACCCAGTGAAGGGGATTTTTACGCCTTAGAAAGTTATACATAGTACTTGCCTACCTTAAACAACAATAATAACAAATCAAACAAAGAAAAACCCACAAACCCCACAGAATGATTTTTATTCTTTTTGTTCCTCTTCAAAAATCTGCCACAGTTTCTTTTCTATTTTTTTTTTCCCTGCCAAAAGAAATTCCTCTGCACTTTTCTGCAATATTAGTTTTGGGAAAATGAGACTGAGAATAACTCAGACCCATTGATTTCTATGGGAACTATATTCATTCTCTTAGGCCAAAGCCCTGGAAGACTGAATGCAACTATTTCAGCAAATAATTTGTTCTGGCAAAGAGACCTTCAGCCTTCAGATAAGCACAAATATAGATCCTGTCTCACAGAGTAAAATGCGCTGGAAAGAGGGCTCTGTTCTGGCAAAATCATGTTTCATGTATGGGTATTTGCTGTTCAGAATTCAGAAGCAGTTTCTCATGAATATACTTTGGATTTAAATCAAATTCATTGTTTCTCTTACCTTGCTTCCTAGAGTGTTCATAGAAAGAAAACAAAACTCATAAAAAAGACAAAGAGAATGTATTATTTTCTTCCCTTTCTATCCCAAAGGAAATTTTATGCAGTAGTTTCTCAGTTCAGGAAAACAGCATATCTCAAATCCTTTCTCTTTAACCTACAATCTCAGAATGCCAATCTAAGAATTTTTAAGCAATTTTAAACGAATGCTATTGAAGTGACTATTCAGTAGAAGAAGAATAGACATTTTAATTTCAGTTTTAGTAGGAGTTGAACATAAACAAGGCTTTCTTTCAGTATTTTCCAACAATATTCCTTTAATCTGTATTACATTAATAATGTGTGAGCTAGTAGTCTAGACTAGGCGGCAGTGTATAAAAGAGACTAAATTGTGTTGTGGCTACAATCAAACCTGATTAAGTAATGCTTCTGCATAGCATAATTTCCCCACATTTGGAAAGAACAGCTAAAAATATGTCTGTTGAGAGAAGCTCTCTGTTGTAACTCTTCAGGCGATCTGGTATTTAGTAGTGACAGTTCCAGCTTCCAAGGATAAGTTCTGTTCTTCATATAAACAGTGGTAAAACTGTCCCCTCCTAATGTCCAGAGGGTGCACTAGGATAGAAGAATAAAGTGTCCAGGTGCCAAAGATCCTGGGATTGCCAGACAATGTCCTTAGGAGACTATTATTCATGGATCCAAGTTAAAGCCCAGTCACTGGACCACTTTGGCAATATGGAGCAGGAACATTGAATCAGAAACCTGTATGAACTCCCCAGCAGCTCCAGCCTATAAGCTTTTCCAGAAAACACTGTGGGGAATAGTCTCCTGCACAGAACAAAAACATCTGTAGAGATCCATTTCCCTCATCTTCTCCCCCATGCTTGAACCACAGAGGATATGATATTACTGTCCCAGGCAAGGAGCCTACAGTTTTGAGCTCAAGCCAGAGAGGCTTACTCTTCATTTGGAAGATAGCTCAAACTCAATTTATCAACTAAAATTGCACAGTCGTCGAGTGAATCTGGAATAAATGTACATTTCTTATCCACATAATTTACAGCTTATCTGGTATTCTTTGCTTTTAGTATTTTCCTGCCACGCTCAATTATATCTCTGCCACCACCCACTTTGAAAGTGTCTGTCTTCCAGAAGTGTATGAAAACTTCTATACAAAACTCATAAAGTATGTGTGCCCAAAGTTTTTTGGTTTCTTTTTGGTTTGTTTGTTTGTTATTCTTAAGATGGCCATAAAAGCTCACTCAAATAAAGAGTATCAATTATAAAAATGTTTGGAGAGCAATATTTTTTTCTTTGTTTGTTTGAGACGTAGTTATTTAAAATGAATTGTGCCTGTCTTGATATTTAGCCTGTGGCACTTACGCAGCATGTAAACAATTCGACGTTCCCACAGAATAAAATGCATCTTCTACCATTAATTATAGTAACAGTGATTGATTTCATGCCCTCAGTGCCTGTGGGAATATTCCCAGGTAATTTTACAGGATGTGGGACTGGGGTTCAAATTCCCTGTTTAGCAAGATGACCAACTCCAGAGTTGTGAGCGATCAATTCCAGGAAAGTCAGTGTGCTCTCGTTGTACCACTGAAATGAAGGTGACTTTCCCATAGTCTATAAAAAGAAAGAAGGATGAAATCTCTGTACTTCACAGAACAAAAAAACAAATTAAGCATATGTAACAATTCCTACACATAAAGTGGAACTAGCCCTGGCTTTGATGAATATAGTCCCACACCTGTAAATAACTCAGAGTCAATTCTGAGGTTAGTAGAGGCTCCTCTGAAAATGTATTTCTCAGAAATGCTTTAGTCCCTGAGGTCAAGTTTTTCTGCCCTTCTTATTGAACGCAACTTTTCCTGGATAGCAATAATGGATCAGCAAAGTAAGACACTACAGAGTGGTGTAACTGAAGGCAAACACAGACATCCTCTTTTGATTTAGGGAACAGGGGTAATAATCAGTTCTATAGTAAAACAGTTATATTTACCTCTTTTATTTTTTTACCATTGTACCAGTATTCATAAATAACAGAATCACTGTGTAGTCTCTTGTACTAACAACTATTAGGAAAAAAAAGCCAAAAAAACAAACCACCAAACAACAAAAAACAGTAGACACTTAATGGAGAATTATAACAGAATATTTATGACAAGTAAATTATTGTTAAATTGCTCAGAATTCAAACAGACTGTATTATTCATTGTTATAACTTTGCTTTTCAGGCAAATGCCACCTTTTAAAAAAAGGGCATTAATAATTTTCATGTTAAGATGCTGCTAGAAATAACACATTTCTGTTGTATTACAGCGATATGAACTAAAATATTTTTGCTAGGATTCTCTAAGTTAAAACAGTTCAATGACCAAGAAACCAAAAAGTAACATCTCTGTAAATCTTTTGAGTTACTTTTCTGAATTTCTTTCTCAAATTCAGTCCACTATAGACATAATGAGTCCTCTTGCATTCTGTAATACTTCTACAAAAACATTACACAATGGGTCTTGTGTGGAATTTTTATTCTTGAATTTGCTACTGACTATGTTTTGAAAGGTATTCAGCAGCCCAAACAAGCAGGATGATGTTTAAAAGGAGTTTTTGAAAGCACTTGGATTTAAAAAAACCCCATATGTTTGAAAAGGATGATAGATATTTCAATTAAAAAATTAAGCAGGCATCAACATCTTTATACTTTGGGTGAGCATTACCTTGTGCTTGGTACTGTGAATTTAAGTGGAAATTAAGTTCTCAACAGGAGGCCATAACTGTTACTGAAAGGTATTAATTTTAACACAATAAAATTATATCTTTTGATAAACACCTAGGTTATATGTTATCAGGATTCTGTTTCACATTCTTTTACTGTGTAACACAGACTTGCTTCAATGTAGAAACTACTGTCTACCGCCAAAGAACAGCAGGGAAATCCCATGAAAACTGCAATTATAATAACTATAAAGAATTAAAATAGCTCTTGGGCACTTTTTATTGTTGTTGTTTTCAGTTGTCAAGGGGAAAACTGAACAAAGAAAAAGAAAGATGTGCTCCCAGCAATAGGGAAAGCATTTAAAAGGATCTTGTAAACAAGCTGACAACAATTCATTCAGGGTTGTGCATTTATCTGTGGGGAAAAAAATAAAAAAGGCATTTAAAAAAAAGTAAAGTAGTGCAGTCATAAGAAGTGTCCAGCTGGAAATGTCCTGTGGGGACTGCAAAGGGACTTCTAGTAGTAAACCTGTGCTATGATTAACTAACAGTAGCTGAAAATATGGATTTAGGGGTGGTAGAAAAGTAGATACTCTCCTATAAACAACAACAATGCCACCTGAAGAGAGGACATGTGTCTCTTACCATTAAAAGGCCCAGAGCTGCTGGATTTTTTTCACATTAAATAAGTTTGATGGATTTTGTTTCAACAGACTCTACCAGTGGCTTCTTATTCCAGTGAAAATTACTAGAAGTAGTGAGGCAGACAATTAAAGACCTGTTGTGGCTCCTTTATCTGAATGGTAATCTCCAATAAAACCTGAGGCTACTTTTACACAACCACTAAAAGCCGTCCTCTCTGTACCTGTAATGACAAGGTCTGGAGACACAGAAGTAACTTTTCAAATGGTCTGTTTTGAAAAAAACTGATTAGCAGAGAGCTCTTACATTTTGCATGTGAGACAGGCAGAACAGTACTTCAATGGAGCTGTGGTCAATACACCAGAACAGCACAAATTGGTCAGTGTGACATCAGCAGGACAGATTAAAGGCTGCTTTCTCTACAAAAATTGTTGCTACTGTTGTTGTTTTCGTTGATTTGTTTTGATACCAGTGAACACTTGCAACTGGAAGATCAAACTTTTGGGGACTACTCAGAGTAACTTTGAATACAGAGAATTTTTTCTTGGCTGGGGGTGGGTTCTCAGGATCTGTTAGTGTGTTCTAATCTGCCAAGTCAAATGAGTTTGCTGGGGAGATCAGGAGAAGTTCAGTTTAAAACCAAATGAGAACAAAAAGTATGGTTCTTTCCCCCCAGATCATTACCAGATGAAAAGCCCTCCCTGAGGATATTTTTGCCTTACCTAGAATACAATATGTTTTCCTCATCCCTTGACAAGATATTTCCCTTTTTAAGGTCCTGTGGCTGATAAGGGATCTCCCACCACCATCATCTTCCCCTGGCCAGTCCAGCTCCAAGTTGAGCACCATCTCAGCCTTCAACCCATATTGAATCCCTCCCATGATCATTTTCAGGAACTCTCCTTTCACACAAGAGTGTGAGCTCTTTCTAGTTAGTGTTTGAAAAACCTTTTTCAGATCTTGTGCTTCACATCAGGCTCCCTCAAAACTGTCTGAATGTGGCCCTCACACAGACTAGTTGGTGTCTGCCAGGTGTTCTGTCCTTCCACACTGTGCTCTTCTGGCAGCATCACCACAACACTGAGAGCAGTTGTATGCAACCCATATGGGGATGCAGTTTGGAGAGATTCATGGACTAGATTTATACTGTTGAGGTCCTCATCAAGACAAGATTCAAGTAGTCCTCATCGTTCAAATCCAGGTTCCTAAAAAAGTTAAGAATAGAAAAGATGGTATAATGTACTTCAGAAAATCCTTTTCCCAAATGTTGGGTGGATGAGGGCTGCACAAGCGTTTGGTGCTGTACACTTAAATGCACAACGGAAGGTCAAGAAACACAATGTTGAGTATGAACAAGGCAAATTTTCACAATGACAGTGGTTAAGCCTTGAAATAGGTAGGCCAGAAAGACTGTTGGAGATTTTCAAAGCACAATATACAATGTCCTGAACATCTCAAATCAGCTGTGAGGTTAGTTCTGCTCTAAGTCCTGCTCTGTGTGACCTTCAAATGTCCCTTTTCCCAGCCTTAATTATTTCTCTGACTCTCTGTACATTTTTCCCGTGAACCAATGATCCCAACTGGTGGCTAGAAGACCCCAGCAATACAATTACTGAAAAATCTTTCTTTAGTAAGACAAAATTTGGGGAAAAGGCATGCAAATTTAAAAATAAAGACTATGTCTTGTTCTTATCACTGAAGTCACTGTCAAAATGAGGGCATAAGAAGAATTCCCTTTGTTTTTAATAAGATGTTACTAATACAATTTCACAAAAAACTTAAATGTCACAAAAATCACAGAAATAAAGAGGGAGTGAAAATATTAAAATTCAGTCTTTCACTCAGACTCAAGGTGCTGCTATACTTCATAAAATGTTGAAAAAGGACTGAATGGAAAGTGACTGTACAAGAAAATTTTATTATGGTTATGCACTGACTCTGCTACTTTTCAAATATAGTTTGATGGGAAGCAAAAAAGATGCCTTTTTCCTCCTACCTGCCAGCTTTGCAAAATCTCCTTAAAGCTCAAGAGGCTTCTTAGTACAATAATAAAAATTCTGGCTCAAGTTTTCAGGACAGTGTGATGGTTTTTCTGCTTAAACCCCACAGAGTTTAGCAGATAACAGGGTCCTTAGAAGAGAAATCTTCTTTTCACTACTTTTCCTCATTTAGCTGTTTATTTCATACTGCATCAGGCAAAAGAGACTCTAGCTGTCTAAGAGAACCAATGATTTTGTGGCAACACATAAAGCACAAACCTAAGTCTAGCACACTTTATAGCATATGTCACTATGCTTTTAACCACCAGTGGCAATGAACCAAAAAATATCTTCCTTTAGCACCTTCTCTGCTCTCATTTAGTGAAACTTGACCAGTTCAATTTACAAAGACCAAACTGAAAGACATGCTAACCATTTAACGCACCATATTTTGGAACTTTAAAGTTAATATGTTTGCATGCATTCTGCTTAAGGAATTTTGACCACCTTACAGTAAGAAGTATCTTGATGCTTCTAAGCATGTGATTCAGCATGAAGACAGGGAACAAATTAGTTGATAAATATAACTTTTTCCATGTAACCTTTGTGAGAACTGTATTTAAGCTATCAGTTGAATCACATTCTACAATCATTCCTCTAATTCTTAAGTAATTTGAGGCCTCAGTTGGCAGAAGAAACCTAGAGAACACACAATTAAGTTTGAAAAATGGCACCTTCTTATATTAACATAACTCATTATTTAATACTATGAAAACATCAACTTTAATTACATCTGAATAGTTAACAAAAAATGTCATAGATCTTTTTTCTCTTTATATTATCTCAGCTAAGGGCCCCTTCTTTTTCAAGTGTGTACACATACTGGCTGAACAATGTAGTTTCTCTGACTGTACCTATATCCTGATTTACTTATATTTTTGCTTTATATGAACTGGGAAATAAATGGGAGCAAATCTTATTGTGAAATCCTGCATGTGAACATTGGAATTATCTGAATGGTTAGTAAACTTCCTTACACACAGCAGACAACCTTACTTCAACACAATAGAGGAAATACAGACTTGCAAAGGCAAAGGTTTTGTTGCTGTTTATTCAGAGCAATTAACATAAGGCAGCAGCATTACCCTACGCTGCTGGCTCTGATAGTTACACATAACATCGGTTGGAGCACCTCTTTTCTGTGGACAGTTCAAGTTCCACTAACAAACTCTAGAGTGCGCTTGACCCAACTTTAATTACATAAAGCTACCTGGACCAAGACAGGAACCTTGCTTATGTTTGCAGCCCGAGAAAGAAAGTTCAGCCACCTCCAGAGGGCAAGTCAGATCACTGTAGTGGGAATGACTGCAAGACGGTGGAGTGAGTGACTGTGGCAGTGTGGAGAGTAGCTGGAGCAGTCCATCTCTCTTTAGCAACTACAGAAGCAGCTACAGGACCACATTAGGTTAGACCTCTGTTTTACACCACTCAGAGTGCATGTAAGAACCTTGTCCTGAGAACACAGCCTGTGCATGTGTAGCTGAGACAAGTGTTCTCACAACAGTGCTCTTCCTCCTCTGCTGTCCAGACCTAGACATAGGAAAGGGAAGTACATACTTTTCATGCTGCCACTGATCACATCAATTCAGTTATTTTGGTCTACTAATGAAGAATATCTAGAAGTTTTTCGGCCTGGAGAAGAGAAGGCTCCAGGAACACCCGATTACAACCTTTCAGTACTTAAAAGGGGCCATAAAAAAGAGTTTTAGCACTTTTTAGCATGGCCTGTAGCAATAGGAGGAGGGATAATGGTTTTAAACTTAGAGGGTCAATTTAGAATAGATACAAGGAAGACATATTTTACAATGAATGTGCTGAAAGACTGTTGTATGTTGCCTAGAGAGCTGGCAAATGCCCCATGCCTAGAAACATTCAAGGTAAGTTGAACAGGGCTTTGAGAAACCTGATCTATATGAAGATGTTCAGGCAGTGACATTGGACTGCCTGACCTTTAAAGGTTCCTTCCAACTCAAACCACCCTATGAGTCTAGTAGCAAGGGACACTGCCTCACTAATGGATCTTTCCTTGGTCCTCATTCTGTTAAGCAGGACCAAACAGAGGGTTTTATGCTTCCTTCTTCCTCATGAATAGTGAAAGTAGGTGAGAATACTCCAAAATTAGAGGTCTCAATTCCATACCTGCCCAGTAAGGTATTAATAACCTCTTTTTAGAGTCCAGTTGCATTCACAGAATAGCATAACCTTTGAGATTTACTGTGCTGACCTTTGCTTTGTGTCTTCAATAGGAAATTGCCTGCTGCAGATATTTTGAAAAACAGGAAGAAACACTGAGTTTGGCCTTAAGCTGCAGAAGATTGGTAAAACTTTGTGGCAGAGGCAAGTGTTGTATTTAAGTTCCTATAGTCCATATTAAAACCTTACTACATCTTAAGGAGTCTAGAGAACTATGCTAAATTAAATCGCCAATTTTAATACCCTAAAAACTAACATGGATAAATTTCACCCTAGAAACAGATTGACTATTATGCTGCTGAGTGGATTTTGCTATTTTTTTTGGTACAAATTGTTGTTTTCATGCTCAGTTCTAGTTGACATATGCAAACATCTCTCATGTGTCAAAGGGCATGTAGGTAAACTTAGATAAGTCTACAAGGAGCATGTTGATGACAGTGTAGCTAACAATGCTGCTTAATTCATCCTCAAACATTTTCATACATTGGAATATAAATGAGACCCTGCCAGACAAATATTTGTAAAAAAATATTCATATTGCTTCATTGTCAGCCAAAAAGAGAGATTACTAAGTTGTTGAAATCAGGCAAAACTCCCACTCATAACTCTTGGCTGGAAAATATGTATAGATTTGCTCCACTGAAAAAGGCTTGCTATCAAATCAGCAGATGAAGACAAGATCTCAATGAGATATGGCACGCACCTTTCTGTAGCTTCATCTAGTGATATATCAACAGTATTATCAATGAGCCTATTGCTATTCCCTGCCTTGCAATTAATCTCTGAACTTGTTACATTTCAAACCAGCAATTTCTCCTTCAAGAGTTAGGCTCTGGCTCTTGAATCCCCCTCCAATGAGTAGATCACAGCAAAATTAATAAAACCAACAAACCAGCCCCTGGTGCTTCTCAGATTGCAAGACATTAATGTTCAGTGATTTACAGAAAACTTTCTAGGAGACTCTGCCACTAATCAACCTAAGGTGAGCAATGGCATCCTCTGGACTAATCAGGGGAGCAGGAAAATATACTGACTTATGACAGAGAATGCACCTGTCTCTTACTTTCTCTGAGAAGTTCTCCCTCCCCAAACAGCTGCTCCTATTATTAGCCAGTAACAAATGTACAACTCTCACTTTCCCCTCTGTTTTTAACTTTGCTGCCCATTTACACATCGTGTGTATCAGTAGCTTGTTATTTTAAAAGTTATCACATAAGAAAGAATGAAGTGCATCATGTGTTATGTGTTCGGTGTTTTTAAGAAAAAAAAAGAGCTCTATTTGCTTTGGCAACTGCAGCTTCAGTAATTTGTCTGAACAGGAGATGGAAATCTAACAGCATATGGCTGCAGATATAAATACAGATCTAGAATTATATGCAGACACCCTATACATTAAAATGAAAAGCATTTCATGGGCAGTTGGTCACAGTGATAATTCCAAAATGCAGGATTTAGTTACCATTCTCAAGTATTTATCTCTTGCTAATCATAGTATATTATACTCTCAAATCCTTATAGTAATTTAAATTTAGCTGGAAGATGGCAGACAACCAGATTTAGCCCAAACCACTCAAGGCATGCCATTTTCCTCAGATGCATCTTATTAGACCATGCAAAGGGCAGGATGAGACAAAACTATATGGTGTGCTTCAAATGTGCTTATGATTTATGTATACCATTAGCTTTACAATAAAGAGTGAAGAAAGTGATGAGTCTCCATTAACTCCTGGGGAGAATTATGGCTGGAGGAATGTTATTTAAAGTTCCTCATAATATGAGTCCTTGCTTACAAAAAAGCAAACTCTTGTACACAGTGAAACAAGCAAGAACAATGGAGGTGCTTCAGTCTTGAGGTCTTCTGAAGTCAGAAGGTTTTGATGAAGGATAATAACAAAGAATAGATGCCTGAAGGTGCTACATGTATTTCAAATTTCGTTTTTTGAACTTTAATTTATATAAAAATTAATTTTGCCTCACTATTTTCCTGAAAAATTTTTAATTTTCCAATTCATAAACCTTTGAAATCAATGTGACTTACCCCCATTTAATCAAATTTCCCTGTTGCTGAGCTGTCAGGGTAATCCTGGTTTTCAGACTGATTGCTACATCACCACGTTAGTATGTGGATAGAACCTACACAATGGCAAATGTGGCTCAACAACAACAAAGCAACAGTTTCATCAGTGAAAGCAAAATCCTCCTTCCTTAAGTATATCAAAATATGACCATCACCTGTGTGCTCTCTGCTTGGGAGGTGTAAGTAGCAGTGTTACATGGTGAGTGCTGGAGAAAAAAAAAACTAACAACAAATTCATATCTGCTTGGAATAAGTATCTGGGGAAAAAAAAACAAAAAAAAACTAAAAAAAAGCAAAATTAGAAGTGATTTCTCCTTTCATGTTTATCAGATTATTATCAGGGCTGTTACTGGGATCATTACTGCTGTTTACTTGCTGCTGTGCTGAGGCACTTTGGCACATGAATGCTATAATGAAGAATGGCCCTGCAAGTGTGAAAACACATTCCTGACTAAACTTACCATTAAGCATAATCTGAAGTACTATTGAGATACATATTATTTCAAGTATACCAATGAGGAAAAAAACAACCCCAAAACTCAAATTTCCACAGCATGCAATTTAATCATCATAAGCAATTTAAAAAAGCTTTAAGTGTCTTGCTGGCCAAACAGCTAAAATATCTACAGAAACCATCAGTAAGTGATAATTTAAGAGGTCTTTTCTAACTGATAAATTTTTATTTTGAACGAAGAACAGACTATAAACTCAATAGGAATTATAGGAAGTTAAAAGGATACATAAATTTCAATTAGTGAGAACAAATGGCAACAAAATAGAAAGGAAATTATATACCAAGATAAAAATCTTTTTCTGTTACATGAGTCTTTTGTTAAAACACCTAAACCGATCTTGATATTGAATAGAAGGTTATTGCAGAGGGATTTTTGTTTCCTTATGTTATTTTGCAGATACAGGAAGTTAGTCACTAATGCAATAAGATGGAAGAGTATGAATTAATTTTCAAACCTACGATGCATGCCAGAGTGTTCTGTCATTATTTTTAATCAGATAGTTTTAAGAGAAAGAAGAAAAACTTGAGTTGCAATTCTTGTTTTATCACTGCTGAAGCATGACGTGATTTTTTATAGGCCAATCTGACCTTGAAAACAATTTTATTCATTAACCCTCTGTTGACAAAAGAAACACTGTTCTAGTAGTGAGGCAAGTCTTGACTTCACAAAAAGGAAAGATTAAGCAATGCATAATGTGATTGTCAAACTATAGAATGAGTCCAACAGGATGCAGTAGAAACATGTTGCAAGAAATGTTTTTCAGACACTAAGCATTAATAACAAAGGGTTTAAGTTCATTCTGGATGAATTTCCATCACTGTAGTAAAGATAATATCTCCCTTGATGTAAAGGTAAGACACAAAGGTAAGGTTCACTGGCACACTATGAATTCCCTGCACAGCTTTTTGTTGACCATCATTAAAGCCTAAGTATCAATAAATCCATGGAAGACCTGTGAACAGCACTTGGTTAAGTCCAGTGTTTTAATTTCAATAAGGAAGTAAAACATATTGCCAAATGGCCCCAATTTTTACTTTTTATAATGCTTTTCTGGCATTTTCAGTATACACTCTGCTTTCTATTCTTTTGTACAGAGAAGGAAAATATCTAAATATTTACAACAGCCCTTATTTATGTAAAGCAGTGAATAAGTTTACAAATGTCATAACTGGCAGTAGATACTCATCTATTATGTACTATACAGGCATTATTTAGATTGGTTAGACTGTGACATTTATCACAGTATCCAGGTGCCTTACAGCTGCTCAGAGAAACATTTGTTAACAAGTGGTGTAGTTCAAAAAAGCTGTTTCAGGGCAAAGATCATTCCTTGGTATGCCAGAGATATCTCTTGAAAATTAGCCCACATGGCCAAAACACATGAATTAAATACCTGTAAAAATTAATATACAATAGGGCATAAAAATGATAATAATTGATCCATTTTGAATGCTACTATGCTGCAGAAAGTAGAAAATTCCAGACAAAAAGTTCTCTTCCAAGAAGAGCACATACTGTTGCTTTGCTGGAGTTCAGTCTTTTGGGACCGGTAGTGAAGCTGCAATGAAAGACAACACGAGGTAACACTGGAGACCACCAGGAATGGAGCCAACCACTGCTTTTAAATTAGAGCCAATACCTTGATTTCCATCCAGTATGTGCAGGGAGCCAGTAAAGAGATGTGTGTTCAAAGAGCTGTGTTCATACTGGCCTAGCCCACCTAAGTGCCTGTCTCCTTCTGCCAGCATCTCACACTTAGCTCCTTTTCTTCCCTTCTTCCTTGGCTCAACTAAAAAAAGAATTGCCGCTTCTTCAGCTACTCCCATGTGAGATTTTCCTTTTGTTTCATCTCTTCTACCTCCTAGTACTGACCACCTAGGAATTGAAGTCATGCCATAATCTGGCCCTGCTCCTTCTCAAAGTAGCTTTAACTGTAAAGTTATTTCTAAAGTTAGAATTTAAGCAATGTGTATCATCTCCTTCTGCAGTTTTCTCCACCTGGCCCAAAATAGCTGACCCTTGACAGAACCACAGCACCACAGTGTTTCTGACATAAGAATGAATTCAGCTGCAGTTTTTTGGCTTTCACTTATGATTGCTCCCACCTGCCTCTATTATTTATGCAATGCTGTTTTGGAGACAAGGTCAGCATGAGGAAAACTTTACCAATATAACTGTCCTGGCAAACCTTCTTGTGTGGCTGCAGCTTCTCCAGGCCCAGCAGAAAAGAAAGTAATTTTGATGGTAAATACTGGTTCATGAGTGAAACAAGTTGCACTAGCAAAAACGCTTTCCGTCCCAGAATAACCATATCTACATCAAGCTTTTGACAATGTAAACAAATGGCTAAAATATAAATAACCTAGCTGATACTGCTGTGCTGGAAAACACACCTGCTGTAGACCTGGCCAAATTTTATGATACCAAAGCCAGTTGTATGGGTAAGCAAAACAAACCTATCTTCTCTAGTAAGAAAAAGGGTAGGCAGGGAAGAGACCAATAATGAATTTGTAAATATGAAACAGTCATTATTTCTGGCAGCAATTGTTTCCTGTGAAAATTTATAAAGAGCGTAGAGTAATGAATCTAATTATCTTGGCCTTTTACTGGGTGGCCAGGGAAATTGAAGGGGCATCACAGTGAAAAAATATTTCAGATGTAGCATGGGAAACTGACTAAAAGCAGAACTTTCCAGGGAGGGTTCTTTTATTGTAAAAGTGCATGTGGACTCATCCAAGTGAAAACAAAACCAAAAACATTTAGTCTGAGGTAAACTGGAAAGTAAAAGCTTATCCTTCTCTCTTAGGGTTAAAACCTGTCATTAAGAGGCAATAAAAAAAGAGAAACATTGACATCTGTGGCACTTACAGGTTTGGTGGGTTTTTTGCTTCTCTCCAGAGAACTCCATAGAGGAGCTGTTTTCATTTTTCTTGCTGACTCAAATCTTTCTTAATTTGCAGAAAATGCTTAAGCTTTTCTTAATTGTTACTGTTGCACAAAGAAATATCTGTGTTGTTACTGTCATTATAACTGCTATCGGCGCTGTTGTGCAATCTGTTTTCTAAGGAGATCTGGCAGAATGAGTGCTCTCTTTTCTGACTTGCTGCTGCCCAAGGCAGTGGGTGACTATGACAACAACTTTCATTGTTTTCAGCTTCCAAAAGGTAAGCCTCATACTTGCAAAGTGTGAGAAAGATCTCATTTTGTCTTTGTTTTATTGAACAACTGTCATGGTGTCAATGGGAGTTGTTCAACAGTACTTCATAGCCCTAATTGCAAAACTACTCTGTTCCCTTTCAGGGAGAGGACATGCCTGTGACTGGCAGGCAGACAGACTGTCTGAAAGCACGAAGGCAGTGGCCAAATCAGAATTTTTGCATTATTAGGCATAGCCCTGCCTTTGGATGAAATGATTTGTACGCAGCATAGGCCACTAAGGAAAGCTTCCTATTAAAACTTAAAGCCTTAGTGGTGTGAATAGGGCTCTGCTGCAAGTGGGCAAGTGGAGAGGAGGTCTTGCAGAGGAGGGCTTGCTGTCCTGCTAGGCTGGAAACAAGACACTATAAAGGAGTATTGTAATANCAGTATTAGACTTGAGTTTCAGACTTGTTTCTGGTGGTGTGATCACTCAAGTCCCTTCTGCAGCTATCTGGGTAGAAGTAGAACACATGGAGGACATGTGTTAAAATCAGTGGAAATAATAGTCTCAAATAATCTTAAACCTATGCAATCAGAAGACAGATCAAGGTTTCTACTTTTCTACCAAAAATCTCTCAAAGATTGGCAGTGCAATGTTTCAATTTTTGTGCTCTTGTGTCTTTCCTAGTATACATTTTGTATGTTTGTACACTATTGGCTTAAAATTGTTTCTATTAGATTTCAAGGTTCAATATCCATAAATTCCTTAAATATATACACCATATTGATCACACCTGTAGAACCAATTTAAACAAATGTTTGCAAAGTCATGTTTTGGGGCGGATGTTTAAGTTTCTTGGACTTTTTGTAACTTCAGAGAAAATAAAAAGAACTTTTCAAATACTGTGTAAAAACACCTAAACCATTTTCTTCCTGAAGGGAAAAAGTTGATTTACTAGAGCTGAGCTCTATGCTTTGCTGTGCCAGTGACTCACTGGGCACATCTCTGTGATTTATAGCAGCATCGTTAAT
Organism: Campylorhamphus procurvoides; assembly: GCA_013396655.1. Classification (NCBI taxonomy): domain Eukaryota; kingdom Metazoa; phylum Chordata; class Aves; order Passeriformes; family Dendrocolaptidae; genus Campylorhamphus; species Campylorhamphus procurvoides. The sequence goes on along the minus strand of WBMV01003877.1, from coordinate 191,992 downwards.
GTCTGTACAAGGTCTTCCAGCTTTACAACAGAAAGGGTATGCCATTACACAGGAGCAGTTCCAATCAGGTCAATGAATCTCCTCAAGGGAGCCAAGTTTCATCTGTGCCTGGATGTTGGTAGGAACATGGATTTAGGACACAGGATTTAAAGAACTTAAGGTGCAGAGTACTGACTGCATTGACAGCACTGCAGGGAGAAAGAACTTGCTGATAGCTTTTTATGAAACCTTGCTTCACTTTTCTGTCTTAAAGCTTCCTTTTCACATTTCGGGGCTGTTTGTTGCTGCATCACTGCCATTACTTGCATGTATTCCTAATTGCATTCAGGTGTCACTTAGGTTAATTTCATGACACAAGATTTTATAACAGTGATTAGCAGGAAGAAGACTGTTAGTCAATCACACAGCCACGGAAATTAGACAAGGAAAGACATGTTATTAAGTCATTTACTCCATCCCAGTGCTAAATGATTGTTTTCTAGAGGACCTTACTTGAGTTCTTTGTCCACTTATATTTCAAATGGCACCAGCCACACAACAACCCACAAAACACAGCTGTTTTGTATTTTCATGGACCTCACTACTCAGAAAGCTTTTTTGGAAAGTCCATCCTAAAATTAATTTGACTTGTATCTGCCATTCTGATTCTCTTCAGACCTAACAATAAAAACCCCCTTTATCCTCTTTCCCTGTTTCCAGCCTTCTGACCTCTCTACTGTGAAATGATTATCAGAATTGGCTGCTCCTGCTGTAACTTTTCTCTTGTGTAAAACAGTATTTATAGTCCTGGGGGGGACAAAACATGCATGCAGAGAGGTACTGGTTTTCTCCCTGTCTGACAGCTACCAGTACTGGCCAGCTGTGGCAAGAGCAAGACAGACATAAAATTACAACAGCAAAGAAATATTGTGTTATTAACACTTCAGTGTCAAACAGTGCCAGTGTGCCAAAATTTTTAGTATAGTAGTTACAGTAATACTCCCTTCTTTTTCTTTAAACTATTGGACAGGAGAGTAATTCAGGAAAGATATCTACTTGTGTATACACACACATATGTACAGAGATGTATACAGAACACCACTGATGGCAAGTGAGTTTAGACAGTAAAATTTCATGATTTGGACCACCACATAGAGAAGATATAAATATTAAGAATTCAGGGAAAAATCACTGATTCCCTCAGAGCTAAAACTTGCTGCTTCAACACAAATAATAGCCCGAGGATATCTGTCCTTTGCAATATTCTAGGAGGTTAAGTAGTTTCCCTTTTTTCTGTGTCTGTCACTAGCAGCTGATAACTTGTCTTCCCACTCTGCAGATTCACACCTGGCAAAGCAGTGTCACCTGTCAGTCAGTGCTTCAAAACGTGTAACTTCATACAGCAGAAGACTTTAAAGCAGCATGTGCAGAGAATTTCCTACATTTAAAATGTGTGATGGATTTTTCTGGGTGGAAGAGAAGAAACAACAAAAGGAAAAAGGAAAGTAGGAAAGCATAAAAAAAAAGTGGTCATCAAAAGGCAGAGAACTGCCGGAGAAAAAAGGGTTAAATCTTCAACCCATTTCTCCTTCTCTTTATATAGAACCAAGGGGATGGCTGATACTTTACTGCAACAGCAGCTGATTTTTGACATAAGTGTTGGGAAGGGCAATCAGACATTCCCCTCTTGAAAAATACTTTCAGACATCATTAGGGAGACTGTTGTTCCTGATGTTCACAAGGAAATCAAGGTGGCAGCTAATGAGTCCCCAGCCCTTGTCTTAAAAAAAATGAAACCTTGCTGTTCTCTCCTGCAATCCCCACCATGTCTGCTTTTGAAAACAGTCAAGCAGCTTCCTTTGAATTTGAGCTTTCTCCATCTGTCAACTTGCAGACTTTCATCACCTCTCCTGCACAGAGGCCTCATGCTCCTGCCAACAACAATTCCCATGCCACCCTCTCCCAGGAGGAGGTTCCTTCCTACCTCTTTCTTAAAATATTTTTCCCTCCAGTTTTTCTAAGTAATGTCCAACCACTACTCCTCTGAGAAAAAAAGCGATGGGCTGCAAAGCACATCGAAACCCTGCTGTAGGGTTGATAACTTTTGGGAAGGCTGTTACTGAAGGATTTAACCCCTTATAAGTATCTGCTTCTGCTTTGACTATTTGTGAGGAAGAGGAGAAAATGCTTTGAATATGAACCCAATGCTATAAGGAAGTTGTGTGTGCTTTGGTTCACAAATTGTGAGTTTCCTACTTCTTTAGTGGGCACTTGCTAATCTATTGAGTGGTACCAAAGACAGCCTGTGGGAGGATTTCAAGGGATGCACAACAGAGTCACTACACGGAGGTAAGTGAAGAGCCCCAGCATCCTGCAGTGCCTCTTTGAGAGAAAGCACCATCGCACCACACCTGAGCTTGGATGCTGTACCTCACACACATGCAGGATGCCATATGGAGGTGTTGCTGGCATCCTCTCTCCTCCTGATTTTGAGATTGCCAGAAGCTGGGACTCTCACTACCTCCCACAGTAGCAGCTTTTCCTGACTTACACTGTGGTTCTGACAATAACATTTTTCTTTAGTTAAGAGCAAAAAATGCAGTCTGGCTAACTGTGGTAGAGAAATTGCTGATCGCATGGTTTAGTGTGAGCTCACATATTATATCCACTTTCTACACTGAGGACAGCACATTCTGATTCCATAAGTGTCTGTGTTTACCCATAGCCACACTGTTAGCCCACTCCTAGAAACAACTTGGAGAAAGGTGAATGCATGGAGAATGGAGCATTCATTGTAAAACTCTAAAAGGGTACAAAATATACACAGGATTAAATATCCTGTGGAGGGATTTAAGCAACACATATAGGTGAATGAGAGAATGAGAAAATAACAACAACATCAGTACATTTTGTCAAAACAAATATTTCACATTGGAAGGGCAGAAGCTGTCAGACTGTAAGGTAAGAAACCTTCCTAAGGCCTTTGACACAAGACACAGAGTTTTTCCAGAACATATAAACTGAAATTGATGTAAGTACTTCTCATCTTCCCTTTTTGCCAATGACATAATTATTTTGGTAGTTAATAAGATATTCAGCGTTGCACCTCCATTTTTCCTAGCTTGATACAGCCTATAGATAAGATAATCTCCCCCCAACAATTCAACCCCTAGCTATGAGTCATTGTCTCTGATGAACATATGTCACTTTATGTTATCTTGAGCACAAGAAACTATCAGGGTTTTTTTGAAACTTTTTCACTGGGATTTAGGATTTCCTGGTGTGTTTATTCAATTTCTCTGTGTTAAGCACCAAACCAGAGTTGTTGGCCTGCCTGCCAGTTCTGAGGCACTGAACTCTTCAAAGACTTGACAGATAAAGAGGAAGGCACTGGATTAGTGGAGTTAAGGAGGAATCAAAGACAAAACAGTCTCTCAGATACACACATACACATGTGTGTTTTTCCTCCTTTATTCTCACATGCATAAAGAGTTTTTCTACTAGGAGGGCAGAAGATATGCCTCAAATCTTAACTCTTTCCATGACAGTAGACCCATTTCCTTTGGATCAGACCATATTGATTAAAAATCTACAAGTTAATGTTCATGTATTTAAATATTTTGCAACATATTTTGTTTCTTTTTTTGTCTTTCTTTTCCATATGCCAGAATTGTATTCCCTGAACAGTTGTAAAGAGAAGCAGTTTTAAATACTTACAAAGTACACTCCCAGACAGGACCAAGGCCCAAAGATCTGATGGACCATGAGTACCTCTGTAATATCACCTTTGCTTTTTTCCAGCTGAGAAACAAATGATGAAGAGTTACTTAATGTAATACTGATGTGCAGTTAGACAGGTTGGAGGAAAAAATTGCTATCTGCTCATCCCAAACTGTGTTCATGTTAGTTACTGAGAGCTTATATCATATTATCTCCAAAATGGGAACTAACAGCTTAAACATACATTCACAATAGGGACCTAAGAAACAGGAAGAGATTATCTGAAATAAAGTTAGAAAAATCAGATGTTATGAGAATAGATAATATATATGCAAGATGGAAGACCTGGGAAACTACCCATCAGTTAGTTTCACCTCCGTCCCTGGAACAGTGATGGAACAGTTCATTCTGGAGGTCATCACCATCACTCTTTTCACCCTGTGTCCAGCAACAGGGTGAAGAGTAAGGGCCATAAACTAAAACACAAGAAGCTCCACCTCAACATGAGGAAGAACTTCTTTACAAGGAGGGTGGCAGAGCACTTGAACAGGCTGGTCAAGGAGGTAATGGAATCTCCCTCTCTGGAGATGTAGAAAACCCATCTGTGTCACCTCCTCTAGGTGACCTTGCCTTGGCAGGGGGGTTGGTCTAGGGGTCCCTTCAAACCCAGGTTGAAGTGTATAATAACTCATGGAGCCTTTGAGTTTCCTGGGGGGCTTCCCCCAGCCCCAAAGGATCAAGACCACCACTTCGACAGGACTGCGACCACTACTTCAACCAACAGACATGGAAGCTGCAACTACCAAGTTTCATTGCTGGATTCAGTGGGTGGTGACTATATANTTTTCCTTAGGTATTATTTTTATGCCTTAATATTGCTGTATTCCTTATACATTTCTTTAAGTGTTATTTTTATTCTTTCATATTGCTGCATTACTATAGATGATAACACCCAAAATGACAACATACCTGTTTACTTTTGAAACAAAATTGTTCTAAAATAAACTCTACTATAACACTAATTATTGCGTGTTGTTTCACTCTAATGCACCCCAAGGGACTTATTAACAAGAATGTGGCTTGCCATCCCTTTCCAAGGCAGGTGGTAACAATCATCACCTGCTGTTACAGGGGAGCTGATACTTCTGGATTAAACTTCTACAGTACGTATTGCAGGGGACAGATTTCTCCTAAACATTTTCATGGCTGTACAGAATAGCCAGATATTCACATGAGGGTAGGAGTTAAGAGAGTGGTAGATTTCTGCAGCTAAGACTGGATAGCCCAAGGAACATCACAGAAGATCAGCCCTGTGAAGTCTGAGAAGCATATTTAATAGTGTTGGAACAGAAACAACAGAGCCCTGCTATTGGATGGGTCTACTTGGATGCTACTAGCAGAATGTTTTCACAACTGGCAGTATCACACCAGTTGGTGCGCACGAAGGGGTGATTCCAGTGGTTTTGCTGTAGGGAAAATTCTCTTACTGCTGATGGGAGGTAATCCTCAACAGGGTAGTGCATATGGCTTTTTCTGGTGGAGGTCCTTTCTGTAGTTCTGGACAGTCTGCCATAAATGGCATGATAGTGGTGTGCTGTTCCAGACTTCAAATGCTGGAGACTGCAACGTACTCATCTATTCTTTGACGGCAACTGGAAGTTGTCAACCTCAACCTCAGCTTCAAAGACAGCATTTTTCATTTTTCTTTGTGGTGATGTTTTGTTGTTGTTGTTTGTTGTTTCTTTTTGTTTGGTTTGTTTTTTTTGTTTTGTTTTGTGGGGGGTTGGCGTGGGGTTTTTTTGTTGGTTTTTTTTTTTTTTAAATCTTAATTCTAGTCTAATATTTTCAAATACCTAGAACAACCAGGAAGCTAGTGGTCATCACAGAGGTGTCACATCAAAGCTAAGGTACCAGGTGCACTTTGATGATATTGTCAGAAATGTATGGTTCTGCTGAAAACAGGCTTGTTTCCTTGGGATCAGAGGTCTGAGAAGTGTTGACTGTGTGTGCAACCTATTTAATAACATGTGAAGAGATGCATACATGAAGAGATACATGAAGAGACACAGGGGCCCAACATAAGAGTATGGTGATGCTGATCACACTACATAGCCTTTGGAATACACATCGGAAGACCAGGTTTCCTCAGTCTGAAGGAATCCTGAATGTGAGGTTAGTCTGAAGGAATCCTGAATGTGGGGTTAGTCTAACCACACATGGAAGGGACCTAGAACATGCATATGGTGTGGATAGTCTTGCTTTCTGAGGACTACAGAGGCAAGTGCAGATACAGCAGGGAAACTTTGTCATAAACTCCAGAAGTCAGGCATGACTTTGTTCTCAGCTTCTAGAAAACAAAGACCTTTCAGGCCTTTAAGGGTTGCTGCAAATCCTACATACCTGCATGCACCTCTGGTTCTGGCTATACCTGCAGAACAGGCTCCTTCTTTGGGCCATCCAGATGTCCTAAGGAACACTGTGCTTGAAAAGTCTCCAGGCCACTCCCAGGTTATATACCCCTTATCTCCCTCCCTTCTCCTTGCATATTCCATGCTCTGAAGAGCTTTCATCTTGCAAACACTGATGGTATGGGAGGCCATGCTGACTACGGTAGCAGCTGGACTTCTGAATTAATCAGATTCCTTAAAAACAAGGCTCTGACCTTGCCTTACAGCAATGTCAGTTGAAGGGGCCTTCAGTGGCATCAGTGAAATTACCATAAAATTACAAATGGTATGAAAATAGCAAATGGGAAACTGCAGACTCTGTTATGAGAAGGAGCATTTGGTGAAGTGATTGGACAGTTGGTTGAATGCATAAGCTTTTTCAATTAAAACATAGAGAAGCTACAGAGTTCACTGTACTGGGGTGTTCCAGAGCCCCCAACATACACAGGTTTAAGAAGGGATTAGATCACGGAGGAGAGGTCAATTTGCGATTATTACACTCTCTCATTGACTACACTCTCTGTCTCTATAAAATTAGGCTTTAGTTCACAGGTTACAGCAGGAGAAATATACTTTGCCTTATTCTTGCCCTACGCCCCTGCTTGTGCCAGGCCCCTGCTTTTACCCACTGCTTTCCAGGACTGAGCTAAAAGGACTAAGAGGACTTTCACACTCATCCAGGATGGCAGGTTTTATGTTCTTACTCTCGATTTACAACTCTGTCACTGAGGTTGGAACCTGGCCCACTATATATGGTCATTTTTCACTCTCTTCATTTAGCTTTTGTCCTACACTTAAGGCTGTGGGGGCAGGAAAAGACAAACAGCACAGAGAACCCTGTCTGCCTGTTTGTCTGTTGAACTCATTTACACTAATTGCTTCAATGTACTGACTGATTTCTTTTTAATTTATAAAATATGCTTATGCCTCACTCCCAATGCTTGCACAACAGTATTGTTGTGCAATTACTGAAATTTGTGCCATGCTGCGATAGGTGCACCACAAGAGCCTCCATGGAGAAAAGAAAAAAACCCACAGAGGCTTTAAAAAATTGCCCTTTTCAGCATGAAAGAAAGTGAAACTTTATTTTGTTAGTACCAAGAAAAAGGCAAGAGGTTCAGAATTAGGATGTCTTGCTTCTGTACTAACATTACAAGTACTAGCATTACAAGTATATTCTAGAATTACATGCATTAATGTATACATAAATAGACAAAAGGAGCAAGCAGGAAACAAAGAACTATTAGGTGGGGCAAGCAGCTGGTGAGAAGGAAGGGCAACTCAGACACAAATGTGAGGTTTTGGAAAGGCATCTCTGGGACAGCTGAGGCTCAGGCTATAATCAGACAGAATGGAGAGCCATAAGAAAAGAGGCAAACCAAAAGCTGACAGTCTGAGGAGCAAATACATAATAAGCAAGGCAATCCAACAGACAGGTGTCATCTTAATGTAACATAACCCCATTGCTCAGGGCAGCAAGGCTATCTGTGTGCACATTAGAAATGCTCTGTGTCTCTTTCCAACATACAACCCACTTTGAATTCCCTTTTTATTATATCATTGCTTTTGTTGAACTTAGAACTAAAATTTTAAAACATTCCAGAAACATGGACTGCTCACAGATATTAGGACTTCACCATATCCTTACTAGTTTTAACTGCTTTCAATTCATTTCCTAAAGCTTTATGGAAGAAAAGATATACCCAGCAAAGAAAGCCTTCCTCTTTTCATTTATGCAAGTGATAGAAAGTGTGATATCTAATAAAGACAACAAGAAAAGGATTCCTTAAAATTTATGCATATGGTTTATCCTTCATTCAATAAAGACCAATGGAAAAAAAACACAGTGTGAATCAAGAGACCTATTTCTGTTAGCAGTTCTCTTTGCTCTTTGGCATATAATTCATACAATCTTACTTTATGAATCCATAGCTTCCCCAAAATATAATGGTGCTAAAGACATTTGTCATTCTCTGTAAAAACAGGAGGTTTTTCAAGTATAAAATTTCTCTATATAAGTTGAATATAAATTCAATGCAGCATCTTAGCTATTCTATTACTTTGATTCCTAATGTTAACACTTACTGAATATAACTTATTTCTTGGTAAGTCTTTCTGATATTATTTTCTCAAATTAACCTTGGATTATCCCGTGTAAATCAAATACATCAAAATTTTCAAAAGTACTTTACTTTCCTATTTTCCCCCCTCTTTAATTTTTCTTCTATGAGCAATGACATTGCCATCATAGGCAATTCAAAACAGTTCCAGGAAAACTGAAACCCCTTGTCCAAACAGGTGAATTGCACAAGGATGGGTGGAATGAAAACTTCACCTCCACTGCTTTCTATGGGAGGTGCCTTATCAGGGTGTTCAAAAGCAGCTGGACCAGGGAGATTTTATTTTTGTATTTGTTACATGTCTTTTTAAAGAAAATCTTTCACACTTATCAGTGGCAGAGTGGTAGATCAATATGCTGCCTTCTAAACCCCTTAATCTAGTGCAGGCTGGCTGGCATGACTCACTGTTCATAGGAGTCAGAGTTATGGAAACAGAGCAGGTGACATTTTGTATGCAAAGCTCTGCAAACCACCCAGGTGTGCCTGCACACAGTTGGCTCTCCATTGGCCACCACAGGCACAGGACAAACAGAAAGTGGTTGTGTAAAAGCACCTGTGAGTTTGGACTTCCACCTCCGTGTTTAGAGGTTACCGGTTGCATTTTCTTAAAAAAAACAGAGAAAATATAAAAGGTAGAGGGAGTGGATCCGGCCCTGCTCCAAATGCATGGGCTACCAACTGCAAAAACACTATGGAGATGAGCTTTCACAGTGCTAAAAGGAAGTGGAAACAATCTCAGTTTCCCTTAGCTCCCCATACCACATCCAGTTGAGGGCAATGCTTTGTTGAGAGCTGACAGTATGTGGGAGCTAAACAAACGACAATTTCACACAATCCACCTTTTAGAAAACCATCAGATACCATAATAATTGCCAACAACCGGAAGATAAAGCCATACAGTAAAAATTAGAAATCGAGCACACATTTTTACCTGGGAGGGGAATAATTATTATTTAAGGAGACTATCAAGGGAAACAATGAAGCCTTCACTTCAGGATTTTCTCATATCATGGCTGACTGCCTTGTTGAAATACAATAACCAATGTGCCATGCTCAGTGCAGAAGGAGGTGGAGTTTAATGGACAGGGAGTTCAATGAACTGAACAATTTCTTAGGCTAAAAATTTGAGGAGTGAATACTCAATAGAGATTGACTCAGTCACAAACAGCATAGAAGATAGATTACCTAAGAGTATTCTTAGTACGTAACTAAAATCAGCATACAGATGAGGCAGATAATTAAGACAAGCATATAAATGAAAAAGAAAAAAAAAAAAAAGGGCAGATTTTGGTAAATGTGACCAGGCAGAGTATTTTTAAAATATTCTTTAATATTCTTTCCAGTGGAAGAAATTGGAGGATAGCTTTCACAAGTTTCCATCTCCTTATTTCCTTGCATGTCTCAAAGTAGTATAACAACAACCTGACACCCAATGAGACATTTGTTAGAGAAATCTAGGATATGCAAAAGTTTGTGCCAGACCGTCTTTAAAATATATATGATCACTGTGACTGCAGCTGACTTACTATCTTTAGCAACAGTGCTGCATCAATAGTAAAACTTTTCTATGGATGAAATACTTGGGCAGCCACCCAAGATATCACTATTTTTGATTCTACAGAAAGATGACTTTCATTTTTAAGAACTTGAGATATGAATACATGTAATTTCACTCTGGATTGCCAAAAACAAAGATGGACAAGGGAATGCCATATCAAATAATCCCAGATGCAGTTTCTCAAATATAGGATAACTGTGATAGAATATCCTTCCTTATATTAATACAACATTACTATAAACTAAACCAGTTGCAATTTTAAAGTTTTTTTGAGAAGACAGAAATTGCAGTCCCTTGTGAGCTAGTGCAATAATGCTATCTAAAAATTATCAAATGAAAGTGTTAAAGCCCCTATAAAATTAGAGAAAAATATATGTACAGCTGAGAGTTCATTGCGCAGTTTCATATAACAAAAACTTGGAAACAAAAACTCAAGTTGTGACCTTTACTGAAGCGTTTTAGTGGAATTTGTGATCATACATGGTGAGATCTTAGCCATGTAAAATAGCCTGAAGATCCAAACAACTATTCAGTCTCCTATTTTCTAGGTTTTTTTTCTTTGTGAAGGGACTCCCTTCTTAATCTGAAAAATTCAGAGGTGTTTAATTGAGTCACCAGTACTTGCTCAGAAACAAGGGGAGATATGCACCAATCTCTTGTGCAAGAATGTCACTGCCATCTATATTAGGCAAAGAGTGAGCTAACCCTGTCAATTGTTGGAAGAGAATATGTGGTGATGAGGCTTGCTCTGGCTGAATGGCCCCAGAAACTCCTAGCAGCTTCCTTGCTTCCCAGTGGATTGACATCTGATTTAGGCTGATCACCTTGAGGGGCTGCTACAGTCAACGGAGAGAAGGAGCTACCTAAGTTATGTATGTCTTCAGCAAGCCTGTCTCACTTCAGTGAATTATTGAAAACTTAGGAATTTACTTGAGAAGGATTAGTTAGTCAGCAACCAAATTTAAGTACTGGCTTCCTGCCTTAATAAATGTACTATTGGTCAAGAAGAAAGCTGTCATTTCTCCTCGGCCCTCCCAGAAACTGATTTTCTTACATGCAATTTTTTTCTGTCTGCTGTCAGGCAGACACTTCTGTCGGCTGTGAGGTTTAGGTTAGCAGAGGCTGCTGCTTCTCTGACAAACTCATCAAATCAAAACCACACACCGACTGAATTCAGGGGAAGCAAAGGTACTTCTTTAATTGCTTGTTTGTTCCTTCCCAACCAGCTGTACTACCTTGACATAGATTATTAGTTAAGCTATAAATGTCAGCCTTGCACTGTCAGTCGCTGCCTAAATTGGATAATCTGAATTGCAACTTAGCAGTGAGTGCTTCAGGATACACAAGGTTAGATTTACCTACATGGGTAGTTACTGATCTCTAGATTTCTCTAAGAGTCAGTAGAAAAAAATTAGGCACTTCCAGACCTTCATTTGTCTCTTTCTAACACAGATATCTAAAATAAGTCAGATGATTCACTTTTTAAAAGCTTGTATTACCCTCTATTGAGCCTAAAGTCACTAGTTTTAGTGTAGACACCTAGACTGTAAACGGTGAAAGTCAAAGGAGATAGATTGCATGAACCATGCTCTATTTAGCCACAAGCAGCAGATTTTTAGAGTTATTTGTCTTCCAAAATTGGGTATGAACCTAATTTCAGCAATACTTCCTACCAAGTGCCAAACTGCATCTCTGTGTGCTTAATTCTTTTAAAAACACTCCTTTTGTGAGCACAGAGGAGCATGAGTCAGGGTGAGTTGGGAAGCCTGAATCCAACAGTTACATTTATCCTGGAAGGCAGATGTGACTCTGACTGTGAGCTTGAGATGGGAGTTGCCAGTCCTTGCTATGCCTTACCTTTAGCAGTATTCAAGAGATTAGGCTCGAAATAAGCATTTAGAAACCTGTGTTTCCCAGCTCTGCAGTGTGTCTACTCCAGAACACCCTGAGCTATAAGGTGTACTCTGTACCTGACCAAGAACACCTCCTGTGTCCCTTCTGCTCCTATAAAATTAGCTGTCAGACAAGTGAGAGTCCTTCCCAGCATTACTTGCAGCGAGAGGGTAGGAGTTGCCTGCAGTCTGAATAGAGGCTCAGTGCAAGGCAGTCAACAGAGACAAGGCTGACTTCAGGTGCCTCCTTGGACCAGTGAGATCAGTTAAATCTAGTCATAACTACTTTGACTAACAGTTTTTGGGTTCCCAACAGCAGACAAAGACAGGTTGTGCTAGTAAGTAAGGGACAAATAAACCCTCTCTGAGAAAGTGCCTTCTTAGTCTTCTGCTCCTGACTATGTAAACTCCCTAAAAAAAGTCAGCTCAGCATCAGCTGTAGCATGACCAGTTAGATAGCTACAGATAGCTGCTCCTCTGATCTACTTCCCACATGGAATATATATCATCCACATTATATCTTCTTGTTGGACACTGGGACAAAATGAGGGACTTCACACATGTTAATAAGCCCTTTTCTCATGGATTTCTTTGGAAAGCATCACTACTTGGACAAGCCTCAACTTGATCTTCATAGGTTTCTGTATCCTATCCACCATACTGTTTTTTATGACTCATTTGAGAAGTATATTAAGCAGCATTTACCCCTTCCCTTCCCTTCCCTTCCCTTCCCTTCCCTTCCCTTCCCTTCCCTTCCCTCTTCCCTCTTCCTTCCCTTCCCTTCCCTTCCCTTCCCTTCCCTTCCCTCTTCCCTCTTCCCTCTTCCCTCTTTCTTTCTCTCCAGTCATTATTGAATATCTTAGTGCTAATGGCAAGGTCAAGAAATAACTGTTTCTGAATATTTGTATCTGAACAACTGTTCTTCTGACAGCAAGGATGTAAAAAGAGAAAGTTTCTTACTCCTACTTGCAGACCTCCCTAGAGCATCTGCCCAGGTCTAAAAGTTGAAGATTTCAAATGCTGTCCTAATGTAAACCAGTGTGACTGTGAGGTCCTAAATTCATTCTCTCTTCATTGTGAAATATAAGCAAAGTTTTGGTTTAGCTCCTGATATATTGTGTCTTGTTAAATTGCTGTCCAAGGGCAAATTCTTTTTGCTATACAGACCTGTAGGGTTGCTAAGCACACACAAGGATAACGATACACTCTGATTACTCAATACTTGTTTTATGAAGTCCACTGCTGAAAACAGTATTGCGTCACACAGTCTAGTTTTGCAATACAGGGTGGGTACCTAAAATCCCAAATTAAACAAGTTTCAGCCATGGTGTATGTTTTGGAATAATTCAGTTGTAGAGAAACAGAAAACTCCTGAATGTTCAGAGTAAAAGAGGAAGATGTTATTTAAGGCTGTATAAAGGCCAGAAAAATGTCAAATCATTTAAGGAGTGGGATAATGACTATTTTAAAAGCATTGACTTTCCTGAAAATTTTGGTTAAGATAAAGTCTCCTATTTTAGGGCATATCCATACCACTGAAGTCCCTAGAGTAATTCAGGAACTTAAATTCAAGTCAAAGGGCATTTTCAGATGTTGCCAATGGGTTTTAGACGCAGCTGTTGACTATTATGGCATGAAAAGGACTTGACCATGAGGTTACCACAGATGTAAAGAATGCTGCTGTTTAATATTTTTTGTGTCTTCAGTGTTCCTGCAGCTCACGTGCTCTTGTTGTATATGCAGATGTGGCATTCAGTTGAAGAAATTAAGCACCTGACAAGTCTGAGAATAAGAGACTTGGAGAAGTGAACATTCAGATTGCAACAAGGTGAGTGAGAGGTTTGTTTTGATTCATGAATAAGCAAGACATAAAGATGAAAAGTCAGTAATATAAATTGTGTTAGAAGGAGACTAGCTTCTATTTAATTGGATTGGATGCCTGAACTTTCACTAATCTTGGTGGTCATCCATAGGATAAGTTCTGTTTTCACAATGTTCCTCAGAACAGCAAACTTAATAAACACTTTGAAATTATTTGTGCATGTAGGCTGGTAGGTAGGCAGACTTTAGACTTTAAATTTCAGTGAAACTTTCCTGACCCAAAGTGCCATGAATTCTGGTGAATAAGAAATAGTCTGTGAATCAAATGGTACATCCCTAAAAATAAAACAGTTATAAAGTTTGGGATTATGATTCACAGAATGACTATTACAATCCTGAAAACACATTCCTGTAATGATTACTAGGAAAGGAGAGAATAAGAAAACAATCTTGTCTGTGAATCTCAAATGGAAAACTTTTGTTCATTGATGATTAATCTGAAATGGGGAAATTATGAACTGCAAAGAAAACCACTGGACTCTCGTGCAGAGTTACCAGTGACTTCTAGTGGATCTGTATGTTGAGAATAAGGATCCTCACTCGTAAACAGGGCAGTGAATTTTCTCTCAATCAATTAATTGAGTTTGCAGGAGCTGTCCTTGCTTCTGGTTCCAGTGACTTTTTCTCCAAGAGTTTTAGTACAATATTCTCCAAAATAACTATAAAATTCACATGAAACTTTTCAGGCAATAGCTATTAAATTACTTTCAGTAGAATCTTGGCTGTAAAGGCTGCAATCGCACAATCATAAAACTGGAAAAAATACTACTTGGTTTTTTTTTACAAGTCTACTTTTCAACTTTTTATTACCTGCAAAGGGGGGAAGGCAAGATCATTTTTCAAAAAAAGTTGATACATACAGTAACATTTTTGTATGAAAGGCTGAAGAAAGCCATCAAACACAGAAAAAAACCCCAAACTCTAAAACAAATGACCATGAACTCATGGTCAATAAAACACTGTTAAAATGACTCCCACAACAGGAAAGAAAACAGCAGCCTGAATTATCAGTAATGTATCTAGCAAAACATCCTATTGAGAGTTTGAGAAATGCTTGGATAACAAAACATGCACCACTGCATAGTAATCAGCCACAATCTGCAGGAAAAAAGAACAGAACAGGACTTATCATGATTTAGTAGATAATTTAGCACTGGGGTAGACTGTAAATCTAGCTACTGGAAATGTGTCATGAAGAAAGTAGAAAATGTTGGTGCCACCTATTGGTGAGAGCTGAGATTTGGAAATTGTTCAATCTAATTTGCATAAATCCAAAGAAAAGAGAAAATAAGCTGGACATGTTTTACTTCATGCTTAAGGAGTTTTGAATGCAGTATCTAGAGTGAACTCTTTACTTTGGCTTCCATTTGCAGAGGCTTACATGTGTGTTTAGCAGCGAATTACAAATTATCTGTGCTTCCATTTAAGAAGAAGATGGAAAATTTAGGTTGTATTTTGCTTCAGTTTGCTTGCAGTAAAGTTAATTGAAACACCCAGCACACTAGGAGTTGTTGAACAGGGAGATGGGTTATTAGACTCAAAATATATGGCTTTGCTAACCACATTTCATTGGATAGTACATTCCCTACAGAAACCTTGGAGGTGGTATGTTTGGCATAGTGTGTTGACACTGTTGCTATTCAGTGGTCTAAAAAGAGTATTCTGTTTGACACTATACACTTCATTTACCGTATATCCTGGTGAGATATACAGACTCAGAGCAAAAGCAATCCTTCTTACTACATGGAAGTGACCTTTATGACGTTATGGCAATGCACCAAGTTCTGCTTTAGTTAATCGCAGTAATAGCCCTGGAGTTGCAGGGGCCGCATTCAAGGCACATACTGCTGTTCCTTGATGTTTGCTACTCCAGTCTGTTTCTGCAGATGTTGAAGACAGGAGTGCTTTGGTATACTGAGATCTTGACTGTAGCAGTGGTTGAAGACACATTTTATACACAGGAAATCAAGCATCTGCTGCCACTGCTAAAAGAGGCTGGCTTGGAGCCCCTTGTAATGACTAGTGGTTGTGATTCCTTTAGAAAAATCAGGCTCATGCATGAGATGTCAGGGCAGCAGATGAAAATTTTTAACATGTATGCCCAGTCATCTCCTAACATTTCCTTCTTTTATAAGCATTATCTGCAGTCCAAAAATTAGTAGACATGAAGCTTCTTTGCCAAGTATCAGACAAACTGGGAGGTGAGAGCTTTAGGTAGTCATTTACAGATTTAATTTCAGAGTTAATTTATACATATAGCTCACTACAGTAAGATATTAAGAATTCATCTTGCAGGTCACCTTTGTTGCTGGCAGCTATATATATTATGCATGTATAAATCCTGCTTGAACACAGATGAATGGAATACTAGAATGAGACTAGAGCAGAAGAGGGACTGAGATAAGATGCGCCTGTTTCCCATGTCAAATATGCTGTTACTTACTGTGTTGTCACTCATCTTTGTACCAGCAAACACTTCTTCTGTTCTTTGTCCTGCCTATTTATACAGGGACCGACTCTCATGTTGTCAGAACACATGCTATCATGTGGTAACACCTCTTTGCACATGAGAATTCTAGGCACAAGTATTGTTAAAATCTTATGGTAATAAGCAGGAAATTACATTATGTAGCTAACTATGAATCTTTTCACGTCTGATTTCCAGTTGTAGGTTATCATCTTATGGAAATTTTGAAGTGTAACAATATATCTACATTAAGTCAAATAAATAACAGCATTTAGTATTGACAACTGAATAGATCTGTGCCATTTCCAGGATATAAAAGAATCGTTTTTGCAGAGGCACAGTCACTGATGTTTCCATTGTGGGTTTCCTGCAACTGAGCACAGGCCAGTTAGGGCAAATAGTATGTACAAAAATGCCATTTTCTAGCAGGAGGTAGAGGGTTAGCCTAGTTCTAAGAACTCTCTGTTTCTTTGTTCCTCTTGCTCACACCTGCTTCATCTGGACTGCTGAGAGACATCTCAGATAGTAAACAGAGAAGTGAACGAGGAACCCGAAGAGCCTGGAACAGCAGACAGAGTCACAAGAAGCCAGAGCCAGTTCACACGTATCAGTCAAACCCTGGTTGCCTGAGGCAGCAAAATGTTTAGTGGCTGTTCGTTGTGCAAGTGACTGCAGGCTGCGAGAAAAATTCATTTTGCAGATTGACCATAAGGCAAAGAAAACCCAGCAACTGACAGTGCAAGTAATGGGAAAACCTGTTGGATCTTCATTACCAAAGAAACAGATCATGGTGTGATTTGTTTTCTATATGACAACTCCACAAAGGAGCTCAGGGAGAGTTCCGGTGCTACAGTTGTCCTTACCCTGGTGGCTGCTGCGGATACAGAGTTCCCACTGGCACAAAGTAAGAAGGGAGCAAAGCTGCAAATATAAACGCTGCTGCTCTCTCTCCTCTCTCAGCAGCCAATAAAATCCCAACCAGCCTCCACTGAAGTGGCCCTCCCAGAGGCAGTAATAGGGAAGAGCTTGTTCTGCTCTAGACAAGTGTATAAGAAAGTCAGAGGAGCTGTTGAATATCAAGCAGAGACCAGGCTGAGCAGATAACCCTGTGGGTACATGCTTTTATTTGTTCTTTAACAGGATTGCAATAGAGGAAACATTTTTGTAAGCACAAACTGCACCTGCTGGAAGGATGCCGCAGTGCTCTGACTCCCGCTGGTTGCCAAGTGAACAGTCAGGGAGCTGAGCAGTAGCAAGAGAATGGGAGGTCACTGCCTTTCTTATTCCCACAGAATTTCTTTGCGGTGCAATATGCCAAAGTTCATCCTGGTTAAGGACAATTTTTTTTTTTTTTCCCTCCCTGAACCTTGACATTCTACATAGTAGTGAAATTCATTTTCCAGTCAGCTCTATATGAGAACTTTAGTGATTTAGTCAAGTTCTCACAGAAAATCTGTAGCAAGCCTGGGAATCAAACCTGTGTCTCTCCCTCCCAATTTATATTTTCCCACTTCTCAGACATCCCTCAGCTGCATAGTGAAGAAAGGAAACAGAAGGTAAATGTACTTATTTATTTCTAGTGGGAGATTTCTCCCTATACTCCGACCTTTTTCATTCTTTCCCAAATTGATTCACCTGGTAATGTTTCTACTCACTCCTCCAGAAGACTATTTCTATTGTGGCAAAACTTATTATTAATAAAAGTTCCCAGGTTTTCAACTTAGATTATCTTTTACATAGTTTCAACTCATTGTTTTATTGCAGCCTACTTACCCTTGCTAAATTGCCTTACCTCTTCACTATTTACCTGCTGATTGTTCCTATTTAGGTTAATATTAATCCAACTTTCTTTTTTTATTCCTTCTTACTTCTGTCTCTCACAAGCATTTCTACCCTGTAAGGAATGAAACTCCTCTAGATTTCAGGGGGCTGTAATCTGGAAAACAGACCAGTGAGTACATCTGCACACACTGTGGGGGAAACCATAAATGCACATGACAATATATACAAAGGGTGAATAATAGCATTAAATAATACCATGACCACGTAGAAAAACCTCCATGTTTGTCTGATTGTGAAATCAGCTCAGTGGTTTTACAAAAAATCCTACGGTGGAAACTTTGGCTCCTGAGCAGAATAGTCACATGCTTGTGAATAGGTCTGGGGTAATATACATAAGAGCACCAAGACTGTCACAGTGATCTAATCCTCTTATTTTGACTCCTGAAGAAATGCTTGGACCTCAGTCAAACTTACTTAAGCTATTTCATTTACACCCAATCTACAACAGTTTCGCTCAGACCCGTCACAGTAGGTTTTATTTTGTTAGATCTTTCCATGCTCTCAAAGTGTGAGTGCTAAATTCTTGCCATTACCATATCTGTGTTGAAATCCTCTGTCTTACTTAACAGTCTTAAGGCGATGTAAAAAAGCTGTTGACTGGTCTTCCAATACTTCATTGGTCTCTGTTCAGTGATACATTATTATTTCTTTAGATGTCAGCACCAAGATAATCTTAGGAGAGTTTTAAAATTATTTCCATTTTAAAATTGAAGAAAAGAGAAAATGAGGGCCAGGCTTTCAAATTTGTTATACACCCGTTCCAATTGAACAGCTGAGTTCTACTCATCCCATCCCGTCTCAAGAGTCAATACAGATAATGGGCAGGGACACTGATAACAAAGAGAGCCTACAAAATTTGATACTTCAATAAAGTAAGCAAAAGGGAGGTAGGATGCAGCTTAGATTTTCGAAGTCATGCAGAAAACACATGGACAGAGAAGGTAACTCTGCCTGAAGAAACTAACCATGGGTTCACCCTTCTATTGAGTTTATTGGAATTGTCATGGTTTATACATAGCAAATGCATTTTTTTTTATGATTATGCTGTCGTTCCTTATTTACATGCAGAAATTTCACAAGAGTTCTTTCCCCAAGAGTTTAGAATGAAATGTGAAAGAAAACCCAATTCCTCAAACTATCTACAGTGTAAGGAAGAGAAGATGTTGTAGAAGACAAAGTCTGGGAGTATGATTTGCAAAAATGTAAATCCCTTCTGAAATAATTTCCAGATTGTTCTCACTACTGCTTATAAACAGGAAAGGTATACAATGTTAAAATAATGACTCACTTGAATTGTTTATTAGACCCTGGAAACAAAACAGGCAAGCCCATGTGGAATGATTCACTGTGATTATTCTTTGATGTAAACTGCATTCCAATGGGTGCCTAATGTGATCTATATAGGCTTTATGGTATTCACAATGCTGCTTACTACCTGAAAAATTCATTTTACCCAGATATTCGAACGATATCCTGAAATAGAAAGACAAAATAGTTAGAGGATTTCCCACAGATAGTCCCCGGGAAAGAGGATTCTCCTGTAACAGATCAATGTAAAGCCTTTTGGATTGTGTTGCCCCCTTTGCAATGTAGCACTTATGAATTACAATTGGAATGTTAAATTTAAAATGCACTATTTTGGCACAGTGGAATCTCATTAGACATCATGAATACAAACAAGACATTGGGTAGGGAAAATATACTTCCCTACATCTCAGAAATCAGTGTGTGAAAAATATTCTGAGAAATATAGAGGAAGCTGACAATAATATCTTTGCTACAGATCCAGCTGTCCTTCTACATTTATTACTCTGGCACTAAAATCATTGGGAAATTTGCCAGAATAAGAAAGGAGCTAGGACTGCAGGATCTGGTCCTTATGTGTAAGCTTAATCATCTTCTTCCATCTGCTACGGATCAGAAATGTGGACTCTGAGCAAAGGCTGAATGGGAGGGGGAACTTTCAGAAGTAATAGGCAAAAAACATGTTTTTGACAGCAAAGGAAAGAGCTGTGCCCTTCATTTAAATTACCTGCCTGTGATTGCAAAGTTATAATATTCTACCCATACAAGATCCTTAATGATTCTTCAGGGAAATTCATGAGAATGATAGAAGGGAATTGCAAAGCTCTTGCATTTGTCAACAGTCAATAGGAGACTTCTGGAGTCCAAAGAGTGCCCTGCAAGGATTTATGCCAAGAAGTACTACCAGGATACATTCCAAGGCTAGTGTGCATTTTAGGGCATTGGGGTTTTGCAGCATCAAGCAGGCAACAGGAAATTTAAAACACATTTATAAAGGGTAGGGGAGGCTGGAAGCCACAATTAAAAAAAAGAATAAAAATCACACCCTGATTGGTATGAAAGTATGCAAGATCCATTCAGAAAAAAAAGCTGATGAAGAAACATTAACACAGACTCCAGAATTACAAGCTGAGATGAATCAGAGCATTTCTGGCCTGCAGACAGTGCTGTTATTAAGAATTATTGCTCATGCAAAGAGCCAAAAAATGTGTTCAGCTCTGTATGAGCTGCAAATAAAGACAATCCCTGCTGGAGGATTTTTCTGTCTAGGATGCTGGTCCTAAGTACTACTCTTCACAGCATACTGTGTCTGTGAGAAGGCTGATTAACTCTCATAGGGCACAGAAGTCCATCCACTGCAAGACTGTCTACTCAGGACATGTGACAGATGTATTAAAACATAGGTCCTGATGGGATATGCAGTGGCCCAAGGATTCTCTGTGTTAAAACATTAGTTAGAGGCACTGCTGGAAGGTCACTATGGCCCTAAATTGGCCAAATTGCTTTCTGGAAGATCTCCTCACTTCCTACTGACTATAGAAGTTCCTGAGCATGAACACACGCCCAACATCAGTGCTGCTGTGTCCGACAGTAGAAGAGATGGATTTTCCTTCCATGGCCTTATGGTGAGGTTAATAGAGTATTTTTGACTGGAAATCTTGGGTAAGCATGACAGATACCCTGGAAAAATCCTATGACAAAAAGGATCATCCGGTGACAGTGAAAGCAGAGTCATTGAAAACATTGTGAGACATCCTTGGTTTGTGCACGGTTCCCAGGCAGAGCAGAGAGACTTCAGCCTTCAGGGAAATCTTGGAAGAATAACAGAGCAATAATAAAATGCAGGGCTTTGTTTCTAGTTCGCATGGGGCCCTGGTAGGAAAGTTGAAAACCTGCTGAAAGAGCGTCTTATGAAGCATTATTAATAAGTTATGCATTGAGTCACTGATCACAGCAGCTCCTGAGAAGAATTCTTAAAATAAAAATGCATTTGTTATTATGTCCCTGCTCGTGCTTCATGCTCCTTAGAAATTTTCTTTTTAACATATTTTATTTAGAATGCTTAAATGCAGACAGGCATTATTTCTTTGTTTTATAAATGGATTAAAATATTGCACACAAATATGTATATATATATAGCTGAAGTTGACTGAGAGATAATTCACTGACACAGAAAGAATTTGTCTTCTGTACCTCCTACAGTCAGCTTATTTATAACTAGTATTTGTGTACCCAGGTTATGGGAGCATGGTGCTCTGCCAAAAAAATTAGTATTCACTCTTTTCAGTCCCTCATATATAAGCTGCTCTTGAGAGTGAAAACTCCCAGTTTTAGAAAAAAATTGCATAAATCCAGTGGCTTGCATTACCATCTGCTCAATCATCTTTTCTGGATTGTAAAGTGGAAAATGTCGGATTTATAGAAACCACATGCAAAGATTCATATTTAATTCTGCCAAGTTTTGCTGTCACAGCAGCCTTAAAGCAGATATGCAAGCCACACAAAACTCAGTCACTCTCCTGGTATTTCTGACAAGGATGTATAATTAGAAAAGTGCATCTTTTATTATAAAGTCTCCTGATAACGTAAAGTGATTAAAGTAATCTTGTATTTCCCTGTGGGTCAGTCCTGTTGAGATGGATTGTCTCACCTTCACAGAGATCTGGAATAAGTCCTGTTTAAAATACAAGGGACACAGGCTAGTTTAGAATACATGGGTCAAATTTCAGCAGTAATTTGGAGATTTGGTCTAAAAACTGCTCCAGATGTTCCTATTCACTATTCTATTTACTATTTCTGCACCAAAGTAATTGAAACAATGAATATTTATCTTGGATCACTGAAAATATCATGTTAGTTTTGTGTTGCAATGAGTTCAGGATGCAGTGTAAGAATCCAGAGCGAAGAACAAAGGAAAAACATCGTAAAGAAACAAACAAACAAAAACCCCATCCAGCCATGTCCCGTAAGGCAGAATTGTCTCCTTTTATTATTTTTAGTAGTGTATCAACTTAGAAAAGAATCATACTGTACTACAGTATTAAGAGAATTCCTATTCAGAAGAGCTTGATATATGTATTCAAAAAAGCACATCAAGAAGTGGTACACAATCACTCTACAGGTAGCAGATTCAGAATCACAACCGTTTTTTTTCCTGAAGTCCAGATACAGTACTGGCATCATTTCAAGCATAGGAGGAAGAAATCTAAAGTATTATTTTAATATTAAATTTATTTATTATCTCTGGCTGAAGCCCAGCGTGGCTGATAGTAGTCATTCCTTGTGAATATTCATGCTGTTTTTAGGAATACTTTCACACAAGGAGAAGAGGGGGAGAACTCTTGCAGGACGTCCTCTGCTGCACTTCATTTCAAAAGCAGGTTTCAAGCCCAGCTCTGAAATAATTATTATTCTACTTGGATGTTGTCAGAAATCGCAAGCATTTCCTCATCACCTCTGTTGGCAACAGCAGACATGGGAATATGTACTTGGATTCAAAGCTACGCATGTTTTCAAAACAAAGTGAAAAATCAAGTCATTGAACAGACTTGATTTCCAGTATTCAGGATAGACTTCATCTCTTCTTCTGATTTAATAGTGCAATTTTTAAGTATCTGGACCTCACTCGCACTTTGCATTCACATGATCCACTGAAGCCACAGAAATGTTTGTTATGAATCAGATCAATGGTCATTATTATTCACTGTTGTGCAATAACAGGAATCTGTGCTAGATGTTCCAGAGGAAGGTGTCAGCTTTTCTGAACATGGGATTAGTTTTGCATGCTTTATGTCACGAATCTTGAGGGTCAATGTCTTTTATAAATATTTAAGCTAGTTTGTGTAAATAAGATTGACATTCTTCTTTCCACAGTTGTCCTAAGAGTGAGCAAAAATTCTCTTTGGAGAGACAAATTATAGCCTTGCTCTCATGGCTGTGATTTTGTGGAAGACTGATTTTTTTTCTGCATTATGGCAGGGAAATCAGTTCCCTTAACTTCAGCAGACACCCATATTTTGCCACCATTTGCGCTTGATAATCCGTATCCTCATTTCCAGCCTATGCCTTACCTTTGTATTCCTGTCAATTATCATCAGCCTGAGAGCTCAAACCAACATTTAGACTTCAGTCTTCTGTTAGTTTCACTCCATTCTTCCTTTTGCTTATATAATGTGATAGGACTAGAGCAAGAAGAACATCCTGGTGGACCTGACTAAGGTTGGGTATCCATGCGTAATGCTCTTCCAGTTAATTGCATAGTTATGTCAGCTACAAACCTGAGAAGAGTGCTTGATCTGAAACTTTCAGAATTACTAAAGCAAAAAAAAAAGGAAAGGGGATATAGCAATGATTTGCCTGTTTCATGGTTATGTAACTTCTTCTTCCTCAGGGTCATAAGTTGTTTATATGGTAAGACCTCATGTTACCATTATCCACAGGGTACATTCAGGTGATGTGGAATATTTTAACAAAACTAGTAGATTCTATATTTTTCAGCTATTAAGTACCAAATTTACTTTTATCTCTCTTAGAGTTATGTTTCTGCCCTAGTACTAGGGAACTACTTGCCTTTCCAGAGGCAGTTCTTATGCATATGAACTAAGACTTTTTAGATATAAACATTAAGAGGACTGTCAGAACTTTAAAGGGGAAGAACAGGAATGGTAGGATCCTGTGCCATAGTGACATAGGGTGGTCTTGCCACTTATCAATATTAAATTCAGATATTTAAATAAGGGAACAAAATTGATAGTGGGTTCAAATTAGTGCTCCAGAATATATTCAGTGCAGGCAGCTCAGTTAGCAGCTGCAGTGTAAGCTGCAGGTTGAGCTCGGGGCGGGGGGGGGGATGAGAGCCCCAGGCAAGAGGCCTTGAACTGCCAACCCTTTGAATAACAAAAGGTTTGGGGACCTGTGGCCCTGCCAGAGGACCAGACACTTGGGGACACTTGGAGACGGCAGGAGCCGAGACTCCAGACTTTGGCTCCCCCAGACTGTGAGGGTATAAAAAACACAAGGTTTCCTTTGTTTGAAGTCCCTGCTCAGAAGCACCAGGTCAAGCCATTATTTTGTTGTTGCACCAAGATTAAATTAAGGGTCCAGATGTGTGAGACTCTGCTATGGAAAACCTGGAAAGCCAGTAAGGAAACTTGGTCTGACTGTGTTGAGTGTGAGGGCTGCAGCTGTGAAGGGTCCTTGGTCCCAGCTCAGGTGGTGTGAGAGTGACTCCCAGAGTGGTTCCTGGATGGTCCGACAGGGAAGTTTCCATAACATCAGATTTGGTAGCACCCCCTCAAATGCACTTGGATATTGCCTGATATTTTTAAGACCATTCAGAACAGCAGAATGAGGTATCACGCTGCCTGCCCTGTTGCTGGAAAACTTACCTTTTTATGTTTGAAAGAAGATCCCAAAAGCTCCAAGAGGGTTATATACTGGAATCACAAAAATAGAAATCTATTTTTTTTAACAAAGTAAGTCATAGTGTAAACAAACATGAAAGGAGGGATTCTTACACAGCCAGTGTGTCTAGATCTGCTATTTCTGGTGTCAGTCCACTCTTGTCATTTAATATAAATATAGTTAAAATAAGCACGGAGTCCTCAAGGATTTATGAGCTAAAGTAGTCTTGCGTGGAGATAGGGAAAAAATTACAAACAAAGACAAAGCAGACAACCTCTAAAATTGCTTAAAAGTAGACAAATAAATATTTGGGGTAGGATATGTTGAGATGAGTATAGCTCATGTGGCACTGAAGAGAAATTGTACTGAGGACAAAGACTTGGTATAACCAAGCAGCGTACAAAAGTGAGTGTTGCAAAAAGGAATGATTGAATTAATCAAAGACAACTTGCTAACGTTTAGAATTTTAGAAAGATGAAAACCAAATATTTCTGGCTCCTAGTCTACTTATACAATTGAAATACAACCATGAAATGCAGTTTTGCTTCTGGTAATCAGAAATAGAGTTTTAATGGCAGAGAGGCTAGCACACAGGTTACGGCAGGCAACTTGGGGTCCAGTCTCTGTTGTAACATCTCCTGAAACCTGTTACAGAGCTCAGTCCCCCAGTGTGCCTATGTATGAAAATGGAATACTTTTTAACATATATCTTAACTATTTAAAGGCTACATATGCAAAATGAGCTTTCTATTGGTTTTGACACTTAAATGACTAATGCACACCAAAACACCTGACTGTACTACTGCAAGCACATTCACGGCCAGGTTGGACATGGCTCTGAGCAATCTGATGTATTTGCAGACACAGCAAGGGGCTTGGGCTAGACGACCTTGAAAAATTCCCTTCCAACCCAAACTATTCTGTGATTCTGTGAGTACAGTTTTTATAAAACAACTTTATATAACACCATCTTCTTGAGTATTGATGTGCAATGCTGTTGCACCTCTTCAGAAAATATTACCTCTGTGGTGCAATTGGAAACAGTACTAGAGCATTAATCAGTCAGCAACATGTCACTTAACAGTATCATTTCTGGTAAAGGATTTGCTGTCGTGTCAAAGGCTGAGAGCTGGGACTCAGCATTGTCAGTCAAGTCTGTGCATTCAGAGTGATGCTATTTTTTTCTGCCAAAGCAAGTCCAGACTTGCCAGGGATTTAACCTGTTGACATGATACTATTAAGAACTGAAACTTATTCAGCTTAAGTTGACCAACTCTTTCCAAAACATGGCTCCATGTGTTGGTTTCTGAAATTTAATAGCAGGCAATAATTACCCTTTTGCTTAGATTGTCTATTTAAGATTGCCTACTCTTTCTTAATACAGCTCCTTATTACTGATATCACATTATATGTTTGAACTCTTCTTTTGTCCACAGGATTTTGTGAATATGTAAGACATCTTGGATCTAATCCAAAATGACTGGATTACTTTGTTGAGTTCTAAACCTTGTCTTGACATATAAGGCTGAAAAAGATAAAATTTCAGAGCCTTGCTCAGCTGCAAATGATTCAACTTCCCATTTTCAACTGGTTTTAAATTGTTAAGATCTGTGTACAGAATGTGATTACTCTGTTTCTGATATGGTGTACAGAATTTGTACCAGTTGTTACTGTAATTAGATAATTCTTATTAGATTGAACTAATTCAATCACTTGCCATTCTTGCACACAAACCCCATTGCCCTTGAATATCCTCAAAACACATCCACTAACCTAAACATGTTGCTGTATGTAGGCAATGCAAGGCTGCCACGTAGAGCTTTGCACAACCCCAGGATAAAGAATGAAGAAATTTTCAAAAATTTTCTTTAGTACTCAGCCCAAGCCTAGAACCAAATGTTTTCTCTCAAAAGAGGATTAAAGCAATTTAACAGCAATAGGTGGTGGTTTCTCCAATGTGTCTCTAAAATAAGGCTAAATCCCATACCACAATATGCTAGATATATTCTGCATCTCTATTTCAAATAGAGTTAAAAAAGAGGGAGACCACACAGGGTTTGGCTTTCACAGTTGTTGGCCTCAAAGGAGTTCTTAACAGAGTGAAGGAAAGATGATGTACTTGCTAAATCTACCAAAGATGAGTAGGTTTAAATCTATAGAAACCTACACAGCTGCCTTCTTATGAAACTGAAAATCAGGTCCTAGTAATCTGAATAAGGCTTACAGCTAAAATTATTACTAATAAAATGATATCTTTAACTCTGGAGTGGTAATAATCAACAGATTCAGATAATGTGAGGAATAGAAACAAATTCAGCGTAGGCACAACATTTTTTAAAAGCAAGGAACAAGCATAAATAATAGGATGAAAACACACTAGTGCAGAAAGGTCTCCAGCTAAGGCAGAGATCATCATAAAAATAATCATCTTTGCATGTGCTCTCAGGTATTGTGTTGAAGCTAAAAGCCTAATGCAATTTTTGGATGATAAATAGTGATATCTAGAAATTAGGAATTGACCTTTCATCTGCACACAGTTGGTAAGACTTTTACTGGAATATTGTACCCAGTACTAGTGTTTAAAAGTCTGGAAATCATAGAATATTCAGGAAGTTTTCAAAGAGAGTAACTTTTTTTTTTTTTTTTGAGGAGGGCTCAGTCTTCTCAACTACTTGAAGAATGTGCTGAGAGAGGGAAAAGCTCGATCATTTTTATGTAGGGTGCTCAGATGTGGCATAATTAACCAAAATCAAGGGACCGTTCTGCAGAGAAAGTAATAACAAGAACTTTAGACCTGGAAATTAATGCTGGACAGATTCAACCTAGCAATCTCACAGTTCAAGGGGTGAGAACAGCCCTGGATCTACCTGTCAGAAGAAGAGGTGACTCTCCAGAGGGGTGAGAAGATTTGTCTGTGGCTCCATCCCAGAAGTTTCTTCCAACACACGGGTAGGATGCAACTTTGGGCATTAGGCTTTAATTCTGATTTTCTGCATCCTGTAGGCCAGTGCCTAGCTCCTAGACTAGTGAATATAATGGGATCTGTCTCTCCTCTTTCAGCAGTGAATACAGAGGTCCAATTTAAGAGTACGTTCTTAATGTAAGATAAATCATAAGACAGGGAAGAACAATTTTACTTTATTTGGCTCTTTTTTGCTAGCCCTTTGTTTGGTTAGCTTAGCATGCTTCTGAGGAGCCATTTCAGGGGTGTTTTGGGGTTGGCTTCAGTAGCTGCGAGGAATCCTGAAGCTAGAAGTTGTAGTGAACTCTAAAGACGTGAAGATCTGGCCCACATTTCCTAGGCACTGTCCAAATATATAGATAAGACTACTTAATAAAAAGGTCAAGGAAAGAAAGTATTCCTTTTGTCTCTATTCTGCTGGTACTTCATAGCAACTGTTCTATTTTACTTTATAAGTGTGTGCAACACCTAACACAGTAAGGCAAAAGTCTAAGCTGGAAACAATCCAACAACATTTTTAATACATACATATATATATATACACACATATATCTTTATGATGACAGGCAAATGCATCTTGAAAATATGATTTCTTCAATGCAATATGAAAAATGGGGGTATTTAAAGCTATATTGCAATATTTAGCATGCATATTGATTTTGACAATCATAATATATAGTAACACTGGTTCACTATATATGACAAAGTGATTTTCATATTACCTTTGTTAAATGTGATGCACACACACTCTAACTTTTATTTGACTGTGAAATTACATTGATTTCCAGAATAAGATGGATGTAGTCTTTGTAATCACAAATGGCCATCGGAAGCTTAGTTTTATATTTCTTCACTTATGGGAAAGCTTATTTTCATATACACATTAATCACATTAGGTATGTGATAATATGTTCTCCAGTGTTAAAATGGATTTCTGGGAAATTTGTGAGCAGACAATATGCCAAACTGAATTTAAAGCAAAGTGTAGTCCTAAGGAGAAGAATCAGACCCTCCCCTCTCAGCATACACATCACAAAAGAAAACCGATCCACACCTCAAACTCTTGACAGGGTATCAACAGGGTGAGATTTATCTCAGTGGATATTTAGAGCTGATCTGTTATGGGCTATCAGCTGATCTATCACCAATCTTGCTTACTCTGCAGGAGCTATCTGGAAGCATTACTGTGGCCCATGACAAATTCTGTGCTGTGTTACCTATAGAACCTTCCAGCGAGGTTTGGTGCAAAGGCATCTCCCCATGACTGTCTCACCCTGTTCTTTGATGTGGTGTGTTACCAACACCTACACCTATGTACCACCTAAGGGTGGAACTAAACAGCACTGTTACCCATTCCCTCCTGAAAGTCACTGTTCAGTTCCAGCCCCAGGATTACACATACATTTAACTAGTCTAATTACATCTCTAAGTTGCAAGAGATCTCATGCCACCTTCCCTGGTAGTTTCAAATAAGTGGAGATTATCATATAGAAATGAAAGGAATAAATATAATGCAGTAACTAATCTGAGTCCATGTCAGTGACATTGCAGCCCTACCTCTATGCTAAGATTATCAGTGTACAATCCGGGGATATAGAAAGAGTGTTTGTTTACAGATACACTCAAGTAAGCTGAATTCATTAGACCAACTGGTCTTTCTGTTGCTTTTGCTTCTAACTTTTAATCCTTCTTTCTCCCCATTAACTTGTTGTCTTCCTTTCATGCTTTCTTTTGAGTAAGGCTAAGTGGAGTTAAAAGGAAACCACAATAATGTATGCAATGTGGGAAAAATCATATGACTAAATAATTCAACCACAGTTCTCACGAATGAAAGATAAACTAGTTAGATAATGATAAATCAGTCCTAGAAAGATAAGAAAATACTTCTTGTGTCCTCTAATTTCCTGTTAACACATTATGACTAATTATATTATCACTTTTTGCTACTATAAGGAAGTGTAAGGTAAAATGCTGTTGAAAAACTTGATACGCACTGTACAGTATTTAAGATGACACATTGCAGCCAAGGAAAGCCTAAAAAGCACAGTTTAGCTACTGCTGATCTGATGTTACCCTGAAAGAGGCTAAAATAAGCTTTTTACTGACAGCTAGTTCTTTTGTACTAGCAAATGCAGTTTTTCCATCAATATTCACTGATGCATTTGATGTTAGCTTGTGAAGTTATGAGTAAATCCCAATTCTCAGAACAACAGTATTCATATTAGACAATAAAAGTCTGGAAGACTTGATTGAGAGAAACTGAAATATATGTTGGTCATTTACTTATCTGAGAGGTCAGAAACACGATTAACAGTGAGATAATAAATTAAAAAAAAAACAACAAACCAAAACAGAAAAACACACAAACACAAACCTCCAAAACAAACAAACAAACTAACAAACATCCTGCAATGGGCTGGTACCATATGATCAAAGGTTATGGGCAAAGCACAAAATGCTTTTGAAAATTCACAATATTGTTTTACTGCTACTTCTTCAAAGACCTTCCAAATAATCTTCTGTATCGAGCACTGTCTAACCCTTATTGAAAAGTCTTAAGGTATTCATTGCTTCCCAGTATAAGCATTTAGTTAGTAACATAAAGTAGAGGTCTAATCACCTCGGACTTCTGCGGTATCAGAAGAGATGGTCATTTCCAGACCTTGATTTAAACTGCAAATGGGATCATTACTCTCTGGAAGTACAGCTCTCTGCTCTCTTCCTCTTCATTGATTATGGGACTGAACAGACAAATTAAAATTAAGCAACTTGATTCAAGTTGTGAACTCTGTAATTCAAGGCTCTTCAGCTTCTTCTGTGTCAGTGCAGCCATAGTAAATGACAAACCCAGTCCAAGAAAAACCCTCTAGGTGAAATCATTTTATAGCTAATATCTGATATTGAAAGATATTAATATTTGCTAGTACTGAGGAATGTTACTAGCTTGAGGAACTAGGATTAAAATGACACAAGGAGCAAGATAACAATGAAACACTATGATTGCCTTTTCCTAGAAAATAAGTAATATTAATACGTGGGGGCCCTGGCACATTTAGTTTTAAAGAAGTCCAAAGTAGAGATGTCGGTTAATTTTTTAGCTAACCCCTATAAATTAAGCAGTTTTTTACCCTCAAAACCAATGCTAAATCTGCATGTGAGATGTATACAGCGACTTTTTCATCCATTCAACATTTCTTCTTCAGAGCACATAGGAGTTTCCTTTTTCATATTGACCTATTAAGTCCTGTAGGACACAGTGGACAGAGGTTGCTGGATTTACCATAGAATCTGCCTGTCTTCACTGCTGTAAGATGGGACATATGACCAGGTAAAATGAATCCGTTCTAACATAACTGCCACATCACACAATTCACAAAATGTGTTAAGCCTGACTTTAGGAGACACAAGAAAGCTACGGAATACCATGCTTAAAAGTGTCTTTGAGGAAGGTTTCATTCGCATTAAAAATTTTCATTATACCAATGAAAACAAAATATATAATAGATAATATTATATGTAATAATATAATATATAATTCAGTAAGGAATGACCATTCAATCAGCCAGACTGAGTGATTGATATCATAATGACAAAATTAATGAATTGTTGCTTATCTAGTTTTTGTTTTCTTGCCTTATCCTCTACAGACCTATCATAAAGCTTTGTGTCAAGCTAAACCATTTGGAAAATAACCTTATGAAATCAATAAAGCAGAATCAAAGGACAAGTATTTGTTCTTTACAATGCATGCTCCATCCTTGAGGAGTGATTTAACCACAAGAGATGTGGGTCAGATTTGTTCCCTTCTTCTCCATCTGGTAAATGTACCAAGGCCTTCTTCCAAAAGTGCAGAGGACACCTTATAGGCCACAAAGCAGAGATTAACTTATTTAGTCATTGCTCTTACAGCCTGACAGATATAGTAGGTCTTGCAGACCAGGTACAAAAACTAAACCACTGAAACTTCAAGCACTGTTTTAGCTGACTTTTTTTGTATCTGTCTGGTGGGATCTATATTCTGCTTTAGAGACCTGTGCCACTGCACAATCTTTGGTGGAAAATAGATACTCCAGAATGCAAGCCATGAAAACCTAAAGCCCTGTTCTAGATGTGAACCTCTAAGCCCAGCTGTCTGCTTGATAGAGAGTTAAGTCTTGAGTTCCCAGTTCATCAAAACTCTTATCTATAACACTACTTGCCTAATGCTGGCTCAGTTACGCGTATACTAGGACTTAAAAAATCCCTATTCCATTCCATATTGTCTCCTGGTGCCACATGACAGCTATGCTTGTTTCATCCTGTGCAGAATCTCCTGGTCAACCCTCAGCTGGAGGCAAATGGTCCTTTCTAGGCTTTAATCTTTCCTTCTCCTAAAGGAAATATTAAACTCATAGAACGGCTTTGGTTGGAAGGGACACTAAAGATCATCTAGTTCCAAGGCTCCTAATGTCATCTCTCACTAAACCGGATTGTTCAGAGCCCCATCCAACCTTCCAAGGATAGGGCATCCATAACTTCTCTGGGCAACCTGTTTCAGGTGGCAAGCCTCATAACACTCACAATAAAGAATTTCTTCCTCATGTTGAATCTAAACATACTATCTTTCAGTTTAAAGCCATTCCCTCTTGTCTTATCACTGCACATCCTTGTAAAAAGTCCCTCTCCAGCTCTCTTGTGGCACTTTTAGGTACTGGGAAGTGCAATAAGGTCTCCCGTCTCCCCAGAGCCTTCTCTTCTCCAAGTTGAACAAGCCCAAGTCTCTCAGCCTGTCTTCATAGCAAAGGTGCTCCAGACATGATAATCTTCGTAGCTTCCTCTAGATTCTCTTCAACAGACCTCCATTCTTCTCATGTTGTGAGCCCCAGAGCTGAGCACAGTACTCCAGATGGGGCAGAAACACCTCCAGTGCTGGCCGCACTGGATGCAGCCCAGGATACAGTTGGATTTCTGGAATGCCAGAGCACATTGCCGGGTCATACTGAGCTTCTTGTCAGCCAACACCCCCAAGTTTTTCCCCTCAGGGCTGTTCTCAATCTATGCTGCACCCAGCCTATGTTCGTGCTTGGGATTGCACCAACCCAAGGTGCACAACCTTGCCCTTGGCCTTGTTGAACTTAATGTGGGTCTCACAGGCTCACCTATCAAGCCTCTCAAGGTCCATCTGAGCACCCTCCAGTATGTTGACTGCACCACACAGTTTGGTGTCACTGGCAAACTTGTTGAGGGTGAATCCATGTTGCTGAAAAAGATGCTAAAGAGCACTGGTCCCAGCACTGGGGAATACCACTCATACTGTTCTCCACTTGGACATCAAGCTGTTGACTGCATTGCCAACTGTCATGGTATTTTTAACTGTTCAATTTTTGTTCTAATAGGTTTAAATAGCTAAATAAAAATACAGCTTGAGATGCTGAAGAGCTGTAACAATTGTGGTTGTTTCTGGCCACATTGGCAAGCATGGTGATATTTTTCCTCTATCAGTCATTGTATGTACACTGGCAAGGTAGAAATGAGTCAGGAACTCCCCTGCTGGAACAAGCAGACCACAAAGCTACCATAACATGTAACTAAAACAATTCTATCACTTGTGGCGATCAAGGCCTCCACTTACATTTGACTCAAGAAGCCTAACTGAACCAAGCTCTCATGTCCTGTGTACCCTGTGCAGAGGAAACAGGCAGTTAGCTGAAGGTCAGCACTCTCATTTAACTGTCTCAGTACAAAGAAGATAAAATCACAATCAAGCTGCTAGTTATATAAGATAGGAAACTATGAGGACTATTGTAGGCCATGTTTAGGTCATCGGAGGAAGTACTCAAGGAGCACATTTAGTACCTGAAAGGCAAAATATTAACCCTGTACTTTCCTGATTCAATTAACAGAACCCTCTTTCCATTTCCATGTTTGCTTACAGTTTCTGATTTCATTTTAAACAGGACACACTCTTCATCCTGAAAGACAGTCTGATACTGTACTTTATCATTTTGCTGTGGATACAGTTAATGTCTAATACATCCATTGTAATGTAAAGCAATATTATTAGCATAGATAGGTAAATATGAATCTACTTATTCATTTACAGTGTAAGGGATTATACAGATTTAGGGAACACTGCAAAACGAGAAAAAATTAGTGTATGCTAACTTGGGGCTAACTTATCTGCCCTCACTAAATGCTATCTGGATGGGAAGGAAGCAGCCATGGCTGCCAAGAAGATTCTACAAATTCAAGACAGACTGTGGGATCTGTCCTGGTGAGGCAAGATGAGAGAAGGGTAAATGATACCTTCCCTGAGTGTCTACTCCTTTCTCTGACTACTAGGCATTACTTTGTATAACAGAAGAAAAAAACCTTAAATTGTCATTACAAATTTGATGTGCATACCTGAAGCTAGAAGGTATGCTTCAGGTATGCTTCTCTCTTTAAAAAGTCTCCTCAGAAAAAGCCAGATTGGCTATGAGTGTATTATCACTATATGTGATTAGTAAGTGACTATATATGATAAAATCCCATTGGATGATGTCATCCTTCCACAGAAAAGGAGAAAATGTGCCGACACAGCTGACTAACTCTGCACCATCCTGCAATCAGTTCCTGGATGGAAGCAGAGAAATAGGAATGACAGCAAGAGCACTCAAACAAACAAAAAGAAACATTACTTTTATTTTGATATCTGTAGACTTCACAAGGTAGTACAGGAATGGGAACAGCATCAGCTAAATAAAACAGAAACTCAGTACCTGGAGCAGCAATAAAAATATACAGATATGGGAATAAAGGGGTCTCACTAGAATTCTCCATCTCAGGGGGGTCTCAGCTATAGCTGAGCTCCAGCTTTTAGCTCTTTTCAGTCTGGCATTGCTTTGCTGATCAGAGACCACCTTTACACACTTTGATTTCAGGTGATGAAGCAGTTTTCTTTTTCCAAACATTTATAAAATGTAGTTTTGAGGATTTTTTGTGCAATGGAGAAGGAAGCTCTGAATTGTTGTTTCAAGCTCTGTAGGTCAAGTTTTAAATAGCTACACCATGAAAAGTGAACTTTTACTGAGCATCCAGAGAAAGAATAGAATGACTGCAAAAAACCCCAAGTCATAACTGACCTCACAGAGTCTGTCTCAATCTCTCTCCCTCTCCAAAACAACCAATACTGTTCCGAAAGTTTTCATTTATGTTCTGAATCTTCAGCCACTCCTTCCTGGTTTATGTTCTCCATCTGAAGGGATATTCCACACTTGATTGAATACGACCATGATAAACACTTGAAACCAGCTTCAAACATTTAGTATCCTGTTTAAGCAGGATACTAGACCAGATGACCTCCAGAGGTCTCTTCAGGCCTAAATTATTCTATGAATCTCTGTGACTGGATGAGATTGGTTATAAGAGCTGAGCATCAGGAAAACTAAAACAACAATAATAATGTCTTCTGGGTCTGGCAATGCTGTATTTATAAACTGAACTTTACAGAGAATAACTCACCTGAAGGAATATTTGCTGCATCAGACATGAAGGATATTGTTTCAGAAAATTCAGTAGTATGCTTCATTTTTGCCATTTCATTCTGAAATTTCATGGGACATTTAGTAGCAGACAAGTGAAAAAATGTGGATATTTTTTGCTGAAACTGAGAAAACAATATGAGTATGTGCCATATGTCACAGTGAAATATAAGAGGTTTGAGTCATAAGAAGTTTTCTATAACTTTTTCCTCTAAACAATAGAAGAACCTCCCCAGGAAGTTGTGCAATGAGAATACAGTTCTTGGTTTCAAAATAATAGTGAGCTAATTAGTAAAAAAAGTGTTCCTATCTCTAATTAACATAGTTCTAAACTCCATCCATGCTAGAAATAGCACAAAGGACTTACAACAGATGTATCTCCGTGGAATTACATCAGACATAATAAGTTTACCTAGATTAAATGACTGATAAATGTCAGGATGATGTATGGCATTATTGATGCAATAAAAATGTGCATTAAATAAGACATTTTGCACAAAGCCTTTATTGACTGTTTATGCTTGGGATTATCAAAGGAAGGACCTTTTTTCTGGTGTGAAAACCAAATCAAAATGTTTCCCTGTAAGTTTTCTATTCACTATGAATCTGATTGCAGTTATTTAGAACTGGTATTTTTTTTAGAAGTATAACAAGATTATTTTTATTTTGGATTGTGACGATTCACATTTGATAGAGTTATAATGAAATTACCATACTCAGCTTGACTGCTGGCACAGTAAATACTACTCTGAAGGGGAAAGTTAGAACATTACAGCAAAGTTTGTAAGCCATCAGTGATCTCAGAGGAAGGGCGTTTCTTCCAGTTGTTAACTTAAACAAAAACAACTGAAGACTATACACTGGTCCTGGAGGGGAACAAAACACACCGAGTTTCACAAAGTGCACTCTAAATATGTAGTTCAAAACCTACTGTAAAGAAGTAGGCTTGCTCCAACAGTCTGAAGTTATATAGATCTAAAACTTTATCAAATGCAAATCTGATTCAGGCATGTTTGTCTCTGAACTGTCTCTGTCTGTCCCTTTATTGTCCCAAACCATCAACCGATCCCTCTTTTTTGCCCCCATGGAGCCCTGCAGAAAAAGAGAAAAAATGCAAAATCTGATGGTTGAAGTAGAAGCCAGAAGGCACAAGTTCAAATTATGTTTTGCCACAGGCTTCCTATGTGGTTACAGACCTGTCAGTCTCAAGGGCTTTAGCAGAGATAAATACAGCTTCTTTGCAATCTTCAATGTCTTCTACAGAAATGAAAACCAAATTAGTATATGAGACCTTTCTCCTTCCATGTTTCATGATGATGAGACATGAGGAAGACATGATTTTTCCTTTCCTTTGATCGTATATAGCTCATTTCTCTCTCAGTTATTCTCTGTGTTTCATCCTTATTCTGCACTAAGCTCTGGACACCCAGTGTGGGTTTATGACAATTCTGGGAGCAGAAGTGCAAGATGTTGCATTAACAAATAATATAGATAGTGTCTAGACTCCATCCCTCTCATTGCTCCTTTCAGAAAGAGGTTTTACACTGAACATTTTCTTTATTTGCAGATTTAGGCAGGACAATTTGGGCCAATGATTCTTGCTTCAAGTAATTATGAAGGGGAAAAAAAAATATTCATATAGGCAGTTCATGGATTCATGTATTCATCATGGCAGCTTTCAGGATTTTATCTGTTTTGGAAAAGGGCCGTTTTTTAAATGATTAAATGGAATAGAAAATGTATCATATCTACACAAAAACTGTAAGACAACTCCTGAAGTCTATTAACCAGCACTCTGGCATTTGTGATTCTGTGATCCAACAACCAGGCAGGGAGAACAGTCAAAAAATTTTATAAAATCTATTTTTATATTAGGTCCTTGCTTCAAGTATTCATTGAGAAAGATATTTGGTGATTGTTAGTATGAATGTCCAGTTTGAAAAAAAAGCTTTGTTCTCAAAGGACATGTTTTCTATGGTATCAATTCCCTTTAAGGAATCTTAAAAGGAATATCCATACTGAAGTAAGCAAATAATTAGCTGTATATTAGTGTTCTCATTATGAATAAAAGTGTTCAGTGGGTTTTTCCTGAATCCTACATAGATTCCTGTGTGCAAAGGCAGAACAGAGGGGCTGAAGATCAGGAGAGTGCCAAAGACATGACCAGATTAAGTGCTAAGAGCACAATCAGAAGGCAAAATTAGGTGCATAATCTTTTTTTTTTTTCCTTAGAATGGTCTAAAGTCTTTACTTTATTTGGTCCCTGGAAATTGATGTGCCCTTTGAAAACACCATAAGTGATCAAGATAGCGGCAGCATGAAGACATAGGGAACACTGCAGCTGAACGTGGCCTGTGTGTGCAGAAACTTCTGGCTGAGCTAGAGGCTTTTATTTCCAAAGCTGCTTGCTGCCCAACTAAAAGAATAAGATGGATTGTTCTAGAAAAAGATAAATAGCAAGCTACAGAAGAGCAATTTATCCTGAATATATTATCCCTTGATTTCTTAAATCAGTTGTAAGTATCTCATGGATCCTTCCATTATTATGTGCCAAACAATAGGAATTTAAAGCCAAAAATGTTATTTATTTTCCTTTGATGTAGTTGAATAAATTAAGGTTTTGAAATGTGCCCTGGAGTTGCTATTAATATGGATTTTTAAATGTAGCTTTTAATATAACAACAGTAAGTATTTCCTGATTATAATAATCTGACTGAAGTATTTACATTGGTCACTGGTCTTTTTACTTTGTGAGTTAGAGTACTAAAGAGATTAAGTTTTAATTTCTGTTAAAAGAACAGTTCCTGTGGTAGCAGATTCAAGAGGACACACAGCTCAGGGTTTTAAAGACTTCAGTTTCAGGTCTTAGAAATTTTGGTGTTTTTTCTTTTACTACTTTTTTCGTGATCTAATGGAGCTGCTCTGAGTAGGAGTTTGGACTTGATGGCCTCAAAGGGACTCATATTGGTGGAAAATTACTATAGGACTAATAATAGTGACCTTACACAGAGCTTGTGGTGCATATGTGAACATAAACTGACAGTGAAACAGTCATGTCTACTTTCTTTCATTTACAGCTACATTTAGGTTCTAGAAGTGGATGCTGATAATGAAAGTGTTCTCTCTCTGCTGTGTGTCTTCATAAAATGCATGTTAAATTGTGTATATGAATACATATACAATTGTGCTCAACTTTTGTGGGTCTGTATAGAAAGATATAAACATTATATATTAAAGGCTAAAAATTACACTGCTACCGAGGAAGGCATTTAATTTTGTCAGTAGTGCTCTCTGGGTTGAATTCAAACACAGATGTGCTCAAATAAAGAGGTCCCTTTTGATAAAGAGAAAATAACATCACCAGTTGGCTTGAAGTATGCCTCCTTTAAATCAGAATTGGACACTGTAAACCAACAAAATTTATATAATATTTCTTCCATGTGTACTTAACCACATCCAATGATGGTTATAAAATCTTATGAAGAGCTCATGATGAGTTATTTGGGGATTTTTGGAAAACATCAAATCAAATCACCATCTCAGTCAGAATAAAGCTATTTCAAATCCCCAGCTAACACACACAGGTTCCTCCAGGGCCCAAAAGAAAAAAGGTTAACTCTTATCTTGGTGCAAAGTCACAACCCCTGAAATTCTCTATTCAGAACAGCTAGATGTTGTCCAAGCTAGATGCTTTTGCCCTAAAAGCTTTCTTCCTCAGTTTCTGTGTCTCCTTTCAAGCCAACAGATTTGCAAATCAAAACCAGAAGAGGTATCTGCTGAGTAGGGATTTTTTTCCAACTGATAAACAAGTTCAGATGAGTTAACCTCAAATTCAGCACATTAGAAGCAAAGACACAGCACTGAATAAATGGAAATCAATATCTTTCTGCATCAGATGAAAGAAAGAGCTCTTGTCCTGATCACAAGTTTTGTTATTTTGTCCTGACTACAAGTTTAGATAAAGTATTTCTACTCCAGTTTAACTGCTGCTTATTGCTAGTGGCAATACCCAGCTCACTCTCAATGAACATGGAGAAGCAGTGTGTAGTTATGTTTGCATATAGCTCGTTAAGAAGAACCACATGTCACATCTTCTGTGCTTGATATCGAACCACAGAAAACTTGATGAGTGTAATGAGTAACAAGAAAAGAATTAGTTCTCCAAATTGTCCTAGACACATATTCTAAACACTAGAATGCATTGCCATGCAGTATAAAAAATACTTGTACAATTTATATCTGAATGGAAGAGCTTTATAGCCTTTTTATTCTTTTAATGGAATTTTGTATGTTTATGTGAAGGGATGAAAGATGAGGGAAGCTGCAGAAGAGGAGCAGAATGTCAAACAGACCACCAGATTAAGGGCTGGGAGCATAGCCATAAGAAAAACTGGGAGATAGATATGGATATGCTTGCTCTGATTCTGCTGAAGGAACTTGAAGCTGTGAGCAAATAAACTGTCTGCTGTTGAATTCTTGATATAAGGGAAATGGAATTTTGTATGTCTTTTGCAAATAAACTGGAGGGCATCTATCACCGGTTTCTCATCCTAGCTGCAACCAACACTGTTCCAGATTTTGAATAATCACTTGGGTCAGCAACAATTCATATCATAATGTTAAACAGAAAAGCCTCACTCTGTGGCTTCTCAGAGGGGTTAGAACATTGTTTATATATGTTTCTACCTTCCATTTACAAATTTGCTATCTTTTTTAAAAGTACTGCTTTTTGCATTTATCAAGTTATACCCCAAAATATGAAAATCAAATCTGACAACTGGCCAAGACAGAAGAATTTCATTGAAGTTTTGTGGAATTACTATGATGATTACAGTCAGGTGCTGTTATTAACTAGCACACTGAACTTTCCCTTCAAATACTGAATATTAAAAGATTAAACTGTTCACAACAGCTTAGTATGAATAGGACATATTTGCTGCAACTATAAACGATTTTTTCCTCCACTAAAACTGTATGTTGTTAAGTTACCTTAACACACTTGTAAGTCTTTTCATTCCAGCTACTACAAGCTCCTGCTAAGTGACCATGTCAGCAACAACCAGAGCCAAGGTCAGCCACACCAAGAGGAAAAGAGAGAGTGGTGATGTTCACAACAAAACCAGCTGTACACAATTTGATCTTGGCAGGATTTGTTTTTACCAGTGTAACTCCTGCCACCTGAAGTTATGAGTCCAGATTAAGCAGTTAATGAGGGCAGTGGTCTTCTAAAGTGCATTCAAGTACATGAAATGTGAACACTGTACAGGAGGATGCTGCACTAATAAAAAGGAAAAACCCCACACAGAACAATTTTAAGCAGGTAAGTCCAATTCTTGAAGAAATAGATATATAAAGAACATTTTGAGGTAACTGATGGCAAAGGCCCTTCACCACAGTAGTAACACTGACAAGAATTACTGACGAAGGGGCACAGAATTTTTTCTTGAGTACACATTTTGACTGTAGTTTTCCTACAACCCTTTGGACACTTGTGGATTTGGTGAGTAATTAATTGAGTTTCCTTAACTTGTCTGGATCTAACGTGCCAAAAAGACATCAGAGACCTGCAAGCATTTGAAGAATGTGGTGTCCACCCCGAACAAGCTTTTTGGAGTCAAGACTACTCTACCTAAAACATACATTTGCTTCCTGTGGATGAGACCTCCTAGTCAGTAAAAAGTTGCATATTCTATTCTGACTTTGTTGTTGTGAATTCCATATTAATTTTCCTTTCCTGAGCATGTAGTAGTTGAGGACAAAAGATGCTATGAATTGTCCTGCACTTTATCTCAAGAGATAAGGAGACTTTATTAGAATGTCTTTATCAAATTACAACTGAAACCCCCAATATACCAAGCTGTTAGTTGTTCAGAAAGTGTTATTTATTTTTACCAGAATAT
Source organism: Campylorhamphus procurvoides (assembly GCA_013396655.1). NCBI lineage: Eukaryota > Metazoa > Chordata > Aves > Passeriformes > Dendrocolaptidae > Campylorhamphus > Campylorhamphus procurvoides. Next base: position 151,014 of record WBMV01003877.1, on the reverse strand, counting down.
TACAATAATTGGGAGGGGGGGGGTCTGTTTAATTACAAAAATTGCAGCTGATGTTTAAAATAACTCAATGCAGTTTTTAATTTCAGAATTTTTTTTTGTTAGACTATTAACCCTATGTACAGGAAGATATTAAGATTTGTTATCTCCAACTTTTTTCTTTTATGAAGTTTCAAAATGTCTCTCAAATGGGAGTACAGATGGGAAAATGAACAGACTGTATTCCCTTTCTTAACTTTTAAAATTATAATGAAAACTAAACTTTGTCTTTTCAAGGTAAAAAAATCTCTGTCACTTCACTAATTTTCTGTAAAACATTTTTCATAAAAATATATAATTTATGAATGTTGAATTTACCATGCTATCTTTAATGAGAAACAAATGAAAAAACATATCTCTGAAAAAGTTCACAATGAACATTTAGTTATATTAAATTCTGGGATTGGATTTGAGACAGTGGTAAAATGAAGTCATATGTGAATTGTATTCCTATATATATATATATATGTGTGTGTGTGTGTATATGGATTTATGGTAACGGAAATCCATGTTTGAGTCACTTAAAGAAAATGCATGGCAAACAGCAGAGCTTTTCTGGATTTCATTTATACAGAAATATAGAAAGTGAGATAACACCAGTGAAGTTTTTTTTTACTAAAGGAGTGTTAAGCTGCCAAACACCAAATATTTATCAGACTCACTTCTCAGTTGCTCTCGATGACTTCTGAGTACAGTCCCTGAGACAAGGAGTTGTGCTGTAAGCAGATGTTTATAATAAATGTTTTTACAAATAAATCAAAATTTATTTGAACCTGCAATGAAAAGATTTGGTTCTACCTTGGAATTGGTGGATGATTGGCTTTGTTTCTTGAAATTCTGAAGAGATAAAAGGGCATTTAATTCTATATGGACAAAATGTAAACATTTACATTTTTGAGATTTTATTTTGTTTTGGTTTATTTTAAATTTACCTTTCAGAAAAGCATTTCAGGGCTATCCAAGTTTCATCAGGCAGGGTGATTTGGGGGGTTTTCTAACAGTGAAACAAATTCTTTACTGATCTGACTGTATGAAAATATGCAGACAGCAACAGAAATCTATAGATACCTTAGGAAACTTCCCTAATGCATTGTGAGTGGCCACTGAGTTTCCCAAATTATGAACAGATAATTGAACTATCTTTCCATAAGATTACAAGTTGGTAATCAGAAATAAGAGGTATCATTTTCAATTGCAGGACCGTAAGGCCCTTCCCATCTAGTGCTGTGTCCACTCTTGGTTTGCTTAACTATTAAAGCATTATCCAGGTTTGCCTAGTTTACAGTAGGATTCTTGTTGCAAGAGATGGGGCTGCCTGCCATCCTTTAAGGAAAATTCTGGACCATAATAATGAGATTTTGTCTTAGCTGACCACACAGAGTATCTTTCTTTGTGAAAGCCAAATCCAAATTAGCTACAGTTTGGGAGATTATGGCAGGACTTCCCAAGAAGGTCACCTTATGTAAAGGAGGTTACAAAGTCTCCCTCTCTGGAGACATTGCAAACCCATTCGATGCATTCGTGTGTGATATGCTCTAGGTGACCCTACCATGGCAGAGGGGTTGGACTAGATGACCTCTAGAGGTCTCTTCCAACCCTAGCTATTCTGTTATTCTGTGGCAAAACACATGCAAAAGAAGACATCTTTCAGTGTAATTGGGTGGACTTTATTTCTAACAGGTTTTTCCCATCAATTAACCAGTAGAAAGAACATTCTAAAATAGACCCTTTTAATCTGATTTAATGCCCTTCTTATCAGTCAGGAGGAACAGACAGACAAACTTCATAGTAATTTGGTTTAACACTATCCATTTGGGCCAGAGAAAATCAGTTTAACCTATTTAATGATAGCTACCTAAAATGTCTGTGGCTCTTCTTCCAAGAGGGGAAAAAGACATGATAGTGGGAAATACAACGGGAGAAAGATTCTCAGGAGTCAGGAGGATGTCCAAGCCACAAATACATTCCAGTAGATCACTAATGAGTGAACATGTCTCATGTCTTACCGCCTGCTATAATCACTCATTTGATTTAAACAACATTTGGTTCCAATGTGTGTTTCATTTCCAGAAGGCGGGTAAAACTCTAGCTGAAAATTATATTCAGTCTTGTCTTTGCTGTTTTGATTAATTTCTAGGCAGGATGACTGTGGTTTGGGTTGCTTTGAGCACTGGCATGAAGAGTTTCCACAGTTTGGCTTGCAGTTTACTATGACCAAGTTTTGTGGCAGCTAGATCCTTTGTTAAAGTCTAGTTGAAACTCAAAATTTGATTTCCACAGGAAATACTGACATTTGCATACGAGGGGATGTAGTAGGACAAGCTCTAGCTAAAATTGAAAACTAATCATTTTCTGAACTCTGTATAAAGGGAGATTCCAGGGGGTAAGAACTGCTTTGGGAAGAATGAACTGTTGGAGATCGATTCTGAGCAACAGTCTGGGTGGTCCCTGGAAATTGGGGACCATGAGATCATCTAATTTCAGAAAACCAAAGATAGTCTGAAACATTCAATGTGTTGAAAAGGAAGCTTAGAATCTCTTGACACCAGCAGCACCCTGTAGCCTTTCCAACTGCAGGGTAGCAGGACTGGGAAAGTTAAAATTGAAAACCTCAGTTCCTTTAAGACTCAAATTTAGTAATGTGAGGACTGCCCAAAGTTTTCTGACTCATGTCACAGGATGGCCTTGAACTGCAGATCCTTGCCCTTGAGATGGCAAGGTATTATGCTAGACAGAAAAAGGAATGCAATCCGCTTCAGTCACCATGGAGGTTTAGAGCAGAACAAAATACTTGTGAAGTCCTTATTTTCAACACTTAAGTATCAGCCAAAACAGGCTCACTGCATTGTTGATGTAAACTGGCTGCTTTCAAGCATATTAAGGACCCTATTCAGTTGGGTTTGCATTACTCTGCATGAGATGTTATTTGAAACTCTTTTGTATTGTAGGATTCAATCCAGGGAACACACAGCGTAAATGTACAGTCTTGCCCACAGCTGTAGAATGAAATATTCAAAAATAAAGTTTATCTAGAATTCAAGTTCCTTCAGTCCCACAGAAGAAAAACACCATTCCCTTCATCTTTCAAGAAGCATTTCACTTATCCATTTTTCAAACTTCAATTTAAAAATGCTATTAAAGTCTAATTTGGTTACCGATTTCATTTCCAGAGAAGTGACCAAGACTCTGCAGTAAGTAAAATAAGGAGAGTAGAGTCAAGGAGAAACTTACCCTCAACTCCTTCAGTGGAGCTACTGAGTTAATTAGACTAAAACTTTGGTTTCCTTGCCAGACTGTGAACAGGAGTTGAAATACATAAAAGTCAGACAGAATAAGGTCTAATCCTGAGGTAGTATACAGTGCACAGCAATCGCATTTTAAGGTAGGTCAATATGGAAGTAGATCCACTGAAGAGGAAAAAGTCAATTCTTGACAAATAGCAATTCCACTAGCCCTACACCTACAGCAGTAAATTGCCTCCACTTCCATCTGCTTTTGTTTAGTACTTATTCCTCTTTCAGCTGCTAAATAGTTCTTTGTTCAGAAAATTATGGATTGACTTAGCTTTCAAATCCACTGTTTTTCACATTTGGTATTGGCACAGTGAGCACTGGTGAACTTCCTCACCATGGATTGACTTGCGATATTGTCCCAGCAACTGACTTTATTTGGGAATATTGTCTGTGCTAGTCCTATTAGTAAAGCCATTCTTAGCCTTGGTACCAAGGTAGCCATGTGATGTGAATGTGCCCCTTTAACTCCAGCTGTGTCCTGTTGTAGAGAAGAAACAAGGCAATCACTCAATTATTCTGATCATATAAATCAAAAAACTCTTCAGATTGAGAACAGTGGGCCTCATTCTTCTCATTATGCAGTCCTTTGCTGGGCTGATGCACCAACAGGCTGTTATATCAATACAAAACTAGTCCTGTACATAGAGACAGTCCTGGGAACTCCTGGAAATAATACTGAGAAGAATCTTTTTTGTAAAAAAAAGGCACATTTATATTCTATTCTTATCATATTTCATCTTTTCATCTGAACTGCAGAGACATGGAAGAATAGTTACAGGTCTTGACTTTTTTTTTTCCTGGGATAAATTCAGCAAAGTGGATTAATGTTTCATATTCTGAAGCCACATTCACTCTTGAAACACACATTCTCTACAATGCTGCTCTGTCCAATCCACCTCTAAGTACAATAATAATATGTTCTTGACCATCTCCTCATCAAACAGAGAAAGATTTAATTCTACCCATACCACATAGTTTACATTAAGTACCTCACTTCACCACTTTCAAGAAGACAATTAGAAACTGCAATATTATTTAGCTACAATACTTCTGAAGTTTTAAAGTGTTTAAGTTTGCCAGGAAAAATCTCAAAACAATTGGGTAAAAAAAGCATATCTATAGACAAGTGTGCAGACAAACACATGCACATCTATGCCTACGCAGATATGTATGTCCAGGATTTATATTGTGTTCCAAAATGGAATGAGAAGAGTCTCCAGTATTTGGCTTAAAAATCCTTCTAACACATGGATCTTATTAAACTGTACTTCAGTCTAACTGTGGCTGAGCAAACAAAAGTGGTTCCACATGGCTGATAAAAACCCTGATCAAGAAAAGGAAAGAAAAATGTTTCTACTTGCCCTGCTGCCTCTGAAAATCTGCAGATCGAAGAATGAATTATTTTGCCTCTATTGCAGTGTATGCAGTCACTGAAGTCTGACCATATTGCCAATCAAATGAGAGGAGAAATATCAGAAGTATTCAGGCAAACAAAGCTCTGCGATTCCATACTGAAACATAATGAGAGCAATACTATAAATGCAAAGCCAAAAGCTTTTCTCCCCCCACATCTTGCAATCCATATCCTTCCCATAATACTGTGAAAGTAAAGAGTTTGGAAGACAAATTGAGAACCTTTGTCTAGAGGAGTGAACTTTAAATACTACATTGACCTGTTATGCTAATTATAATAAATAAATTTATGTTTTATATGATCCTTCTTAACTTGCTTAGTGCTTCTAATATGGAAGAGAACTTGTAAAATAATATATGTGTCCTGCTGGAACATGAAGGGACACCTTTTTGTCAGCATAAATTACTCTGTACAACAATCTAAAACTTCGCTCTTATCTCCTCATTGGATGCAGTTACAGTTGCACACCCAATATATCTCCTCCACTTCCTAACAAAGCACTGCAGCACTGCAGCTTACTGTGCCATGTATGAGAGAAAATAGCTGATGCCTAATCTGCTGATACAGAAGTACAAATAGCTTCTCATGTTGTATCATTGTTAATATGTGATCAAATATTTCTAAACTTAGATGGTTATAAATAGAGCCACAAGGAGAGACTAATAGAGACGTGTATTGCAAGCAAGCTTGTAAGAGACAGAGCAGGCAGTCTTGAGAAATGGACCCCATGAAATGAGGCAAGAAAGGTAGAAGATAGTAATATAATGACTCATCTCAAATGGCACTTTACTTCATGGAAAATGCCATGATATCAGTGAAGATATTTCTGAAATTATACACTCCTCAGGATGATTAAAGTTATACGTATATACTGATTCTAAAATAATAGAATCATGATTAACAAACAGGGCAGCCTTTGAAATCAAGCAACTGGGTTTGGGGTTTTTTGACTACTGAATAAAAGGTAGGTCCGAAGAAAACAAGCAAGTGGATAGGCAAATTGGTAGTTTTTGCAATAGATCTATATAGAGTATTCTTGGTCTTTCCCTAACTTCATCTTTTCTTACACTTCTTGTTCTTTAGCTCCTCTTTCCCCTTTCCACTGCCACTGAGTGCCTGCTCATCTCTGCCTTCCTGTCTACCTGATATTGCTTCCTTCCTCTTTCTCAGGACATCCTTTTTCCTGACATCAGTATGCTTATCCTTGATCCAGCAATTACATCATGATGATTTAAAAGAGTCTACAGAGATAGTTAGTAGCAGATAGTGAGCTGAAAAAGAGTATGGAGATGGATTAATGGGAATTTGGTTTGTTTGTTGGTTTTGCTCTTGCTTTATCTGTTTCTTCACTGTTCTTTCCCAGACTTTGTTACAGTCAGGATGAAAAGAGCCAAGAGGAGCCTATGAATGGGTCCTTTCAAGGGGCCTCAGGTACTTGCCAAGGGAGAAAGCAGAAAGACTGAAGAGAGTAACTTTACGCAAGATAGAACTCTCTACTGGAAGTGCTGAAATCCTATTTAACTAAAACTCCTTAGTATTAGCTTTCTCAGCGCAATTTAATCAGATACAGTGCAACAAGACAAGTTCCAGATTCTGCACCTGGGATGAGGCAACGCTGGATGTAGGTACAGACTAGGGAATGAGAGATTGGAGAGTAGTGTTGCAGAAAGGGACCTTGGTTGATGAAAAGTTGAATATGAGTCACCAGTGGCCTGGCAGGCAGGAGGGCCAGCTGTGTCCTGGGGCATATCAGGTAAAGCATCACCAGCTGGATGATGGGGAATTGTCTGCTCTCCTCTGCACTGCACTGGGTGCATATTTGGGCATCACAATATAAGGGTATAGACCTGTTAGAGAGCATTCAAAGGAGGACTACAAGGATGGTGAAAGATCTAGAGGGGAAGACACATGAGGAAGAGCTGAGGTCACTTGGTCTGTTCAGCCTGGAGGAGTCTGAGGGGAGACCTCGTTGCAGTTACAACTTCCTCATGAAGGGAAGTGGAGCAACAGATACTGATCTCTTCACTCTGGTGAACACTGATATGACTCAAGGGGAGTGGCATGAAATTGTGTCAAGGCAGGTTTAGGTTAGATGTCAGGAAAAGATGCTTCACCCAGAGGGTGGTTGGGCACTGGAACAGGTTTCCCAGGGAAGTGATCACAGCACCAAGCCTGCCAGAGTTAAACAAGTGGATTGACAATGCTCTCAGGCACATGGTGTCATTATTGGGGCCATCCTGTGCCAGGAGTGGACTTTGATGATGCTTATGTGGCATTTCCAGTTCAGCATATTCTATAAACAAAGAGAAGAATCGATCCATGTAATCCATCCTATAGGAGGAGTGAACTTTATTCTTGGGATGCTATGTAGAACTAACTAAATGAAAGAGAGAAAACATGAAATCAATATCTACTTCACATAAGGTCTGGTGTTAGCTATGGGATCACAATGTTTATTTTACTTCAATTATCAAATACTGCATTTCCTTTAGAGTATCTTCCATACTAATCATCATCATGGCTAGGCTTTGTGAACAAAGATTTGGGAAGGGCTTTACTCATGCTTGCAGCAAACGCACAAATGGCTTAACTCTTAAAATCTGCATAGTGGATTTTTTTTAGGTAAGATACAGCATGTGCAGAACTGGCCCCACCTTTTACTCCTAAGGTTCATCTGCCAGGGCCAAGCGAGCTTGGACGGTGGCAGCAAAGTCCTCAGGACGTAGGTTTGGTTAGAGTATCCTTCTCTTAGATGGATGGCCTTACAGGGCTAAGCAAGCTCCATCTGCCCGGGTTCGGAGTTAGAGTTGTCTTTCTCCTAGGATGGTTGCTGGGGAGCTAGCGAGCCCATCCTGCCCGTGGGCACACTTTGTCTGACCCTTCAGTTGAGACCTGACTAGTATGGGAGACCCTACCAGAGGCATGTACCACCACCAGCGCAGCTCACAACCTCATAAGGGCACACAAGCTTCTCCCCCGTGACAAGGGGGTGTCCATGGAGAAGATTCCATACTAATAATTATGTGTGAATATGTTCTTTAATTGCAATAACATTGCAGCTGTGTCCTTTAATTAAATTTCAAACTTTAAGGCTTGCATCTCAAGTGAATGTCATCTATAAAGTTTGATACAGACAGAAAGCTTAAAAATCCACAGAAACCTCACAATCATTCTAACAAAGAGTGCAAGCTATGTAATGAAACAGAACTCTTGAAGCAGAAATAGCTAAGTCTGAAGAATAGTATAAATTCAAACTTGTTTTTTAGCATGGTCAGAAGCAGAACTTCCTGCCATACTAGCAAATAGTTGGATCTTCTGCCCCAGCAGGAGAAATTTTCTCTGCTGGTTGTACCGAAGAAAATGGGCAGAACATCATGTTTTTATTTCATATTCAGGCTTCAGGGCAGGAGGAAATTCAGAGGATGTTGGGTTTCCTCCAAAAGAACTCCATCTTCTTTCATCATTGTCATCAGTGTTAGCATATCTTATTTTGAGGGAAAAATAGAGAGAATGTGAGCACACCTTAGCCTTCTCTCTTCGAGCAAGAGTGGGATCAAAGAAATCCCAACACAGTGAAAAATAACATAACGGATTCATTACCACCAGGTCCTTGAAGTTCATTGATCCACGGGGTCATTACACTCAACCATAACAGTTAGACAGCTCACTATTTCAGCAGTCTGAAAGAATGCCAATTATTAACATCTAAAATGTCATATGATGGGATTTTTTCAACAAATCCTTTCTGATCATGACAAAAACAGACTTACAACACAATGCTGAAACCTGTAGGAACCACTGATGCCTTCAAGAACAACATGAGTTTTTCAAAACAAGGAGAGGACTAAAACTTATAAGGTCTTTTGAGAACACAAAAAATTACTCTAATTGGGCAATGTACAAAGTGTCCTATAACATACATGCCAAATGTTTGGTAGTCTGTTTTTACTACAGAAATAAAAGGAATGCCAACATCAGTAATGAAAAACACTTATAGAACAGTAAGCTGCCTGGAAACAGATAAATAGGATTTAAACTTTCATACTTTTCTCATGAATCTACAGAGAATAAAGGGAGAAAATAAAAGTAATTTTCATATATGCATATGTATTGCATTTCCATATCAAGGTTTTGGAGAGGCAGGGGCAGAGCTACAGGGGGGGCTTTTTTGAAAAGAGACCAGGAATTGCCCCCATGTTGGAAAAATTCAGTTCCAGAATACTCCAAAACATATCCAACACTGGGCCAAGCTGAACCCATCAGCAATGCTGGTAGCACCTCTGTGATTACATACTGAAGACAGGGTAAAAATGCTGTGAGGGACAGTGGAGTGAGAAAAAACATGAGAGAAACAACTCTGCAGACATGAAGGTCAGCGCAGAAGGAGGGGATAATGTGCTCCAGGTGCCAGAGCAGACATTCCCCAGCAGCCCATGGTGAAGACGATGAAGGCAGGCTGTCTACCTGTGGCCCATGGAGGTCCACAATGGAGCAGATATGGACCCTGCAGTCTGTTGAGGACTACATGCCACAGCAGTGGATATGTCCTGAAGGAAACTGTAGCTCAGGGAGATCCATGATGGAGCATGCTCCAAGCAGAAGCTGCTGTCTGTGGAGAGGAGCAGGTCTTCTGGTGGTACCTGTGACCCTGTGGGTGACCCACGCTGGAGCAGTTTGCTCCTGAAGGACTGTACCCCGTGGAAAGGGACCCACACAAGAGCAGTTCTTGAACTGCAGACCATGAAAGGACTCACATCAGAGCAGCTCACGAAGGACTGTCTCACTGTATCCTGTTGGAGGGACACCATGCCTGAGTAGGGGAACAGTATGAGAAGGAAGGACTGACAAAGACTAATTGTTGCAAACTGACCACAATCTGCCCTCCCTGTGGCACTTGGGGAAGGACAGGTAAACGCAGAAGAGTCAGGGAAAAAGGAATGAAGTCAAACCTGGAAAAAAGGGATGTGGGGAAAGGGCTTCAGTTTTGCTTTTATTAATCATCAGTCTAATCTATTTTTAATTGGAAATTAGTTAAATTAATCTTCCCCAAGTCGAATCTGTTTTCCCATAACAGTAATTGGTGAGTGATTGCCCTGCCCTTATCTCAACCCATGAGCTTTATTCATCTTATTTTCCTCCCATGTCCTGCTGAGGAGGGGTAGTGGGAAAGCAGCTAGCCAAGGTTAACACACAACAGTGCATTTTTAGAGACATAAAGAGCAACTAGAATGACAGAACAAAAAGAAATAGTTGGCTGTATCTACAATAGACATATTTTGCACTTTCCATCTGATTTCGAAATTTGTTTATGAAGATAATATCAAATAATATCAAACATTGCAATTATAGTTATTTGATAAGAATCATAAAATATTTTTTAAAAATTACATAAATACAGTAATTTTATTTAAAACATTCAGTCCACATCTGAATAACAACCTAACAGAATATCTTGTAAATCACAGGATTCTCTTGTGACTATTATAGCTGTGTAATAACTTCTAGATCAAATTATACAGGACAGCAACTATAAAACATCTCAACCAATACTGACACTTCTTACGGAATCCCCATTACTTAAATAGAAAGAACAACTGCTATGACTCTGATTTGTATATTACAGTTTTTCTGCTATGTTAATGGACTTACCAGTCAAAAGTGACACTTCATATTTTACAGCTGGCCTATTTGATCACGTTTAACAAATGTGTTCATCTTTCTTTCATAAAAAGAAGTTCCATAAATCAACTTGATCCTTTGAGTATACATTGAATCCTCCAAGCTTCAATGAAACCCAGCAAAACAGGATTAGATGGGACCTCAGCAGTTCATGTAGTCCACTGAAAAGAACATCTGATCCCTTCAGAGATGGTTTTTTTTAATATCACTGAGAGAGATGTCCCAGCCACCCAAGTACTCTATTTCACATATTCAGCATGAACAAGGGAAAGAAAAGAAACAAATTTCCTAGGGATGAAAGTGAAAAGAGTAGCAGAGGTTCACCTGTCACTGAGGAACACAAACATTGCGTACGGGGAAGAGGAAGCAGGAGATGGGAGACATCCACCTTTAGAAAGAGAAATTGTTACAAAAGTAAAGGTCTTTCTGTTAATGGGTTAGGATCTTGCATCAACTCTGCTTACATGTCAATAACACTTTTTTGTAGTCACAATAATCCCAAAAACAGGGTGGAAATGAAAGGATAGCAAGCAGAAAAATTTCTGCGGACTATAGAAATTAAAGTTAAGATATTGCTTTTTAGAGTCTTTACTTAGATGAGTATTTCAAAGGGAAATAAAAAATACAAGATGTGTTTACAATTCAGTTCAATTTTGATGATGTTAATTGATACTTTCTTTTGACTTCAAATAAAAATCATTCAGATGCTTCAGGACAATGTCTGCTTGAGAGTCACCTGGGTTTTTACAAAAATATTTGAAACGTGGAATGAATGTTCAAAATTCAGAAGCACTTATCTAGAAGGAAAAGTACAGGTGCTCGCATCTGTCCTGTAAATTTCCATGTGCACCCTACTCCTTTTATACAGCTTTCAGACTCCTTGTGACCTTTCTATAGGATCTATATATTTAGAGAGAGAACAAGCCCATGGTGAATTTCATTATGCAAATATGAAGGGAAGGAAATTGCTCTTAGTAATTTTCCAATGATACATTTAAGTTCTGAGAAATTAAGTTTCATTCATAATTCAAGAGTCATCATGGCTAGGCTTTGCGAATGAAGATTTACAAGGGCTCTACCCACGCTTGCTACAAGCACGCTGGTGGCTAGAAAGGCCGATGTGAGATAGGCAAGTCTGATTACAAAAGGCACAGCGGAAAGTCTCCATCGGCACTACTGGCGAGGCACGGTTCTTCCTGCTTTGCCTTTTTTCCTCCAGGCTGATTCTGCATATGTTCTCAAAGGAAGCAGCAGCGTTCTGGATAGTGTGTCTCCATTTCTCCCAGTTGGAGGCCAGAGTGGACCATTGATGTGTTCAGTATGGCCAAGGCTGAGGTATTGTTTCAGGGAGTCCTTGTATTTCCTCTTTGGGCCTCCTTTCTTGCAGCAGCCGGTGGCGAGTTCCCCACAGAGCACTATCTTATGGAGGCGGTGATCCCCCATCCTGGAGATGTGCCCTGCCCAGTGCAGCTGCGTTTTCAGCAGCATAGCCTTGATACTGATGACCTCTGCCTGTTCAAGGACAGACACATTAGTCATGTAATTAGACTAGTGGATACTTAGGATTGTACAGAGACAGCGCTGTGAAAGTGCTCGAGGAGTCGCAGGTGGTGGCGGTAGATGACCCATGATTCAGAACCATATAGGAGAGTAGACAATACAATGGCTCTGTAGACACTAATCCTTGTGCTTTTCTTCAGGTGTTTATTGCGCCAGACTCTTTTACGGAGTATTCCAAAAGCTCTGTATGCCTTTGCTAACTGGTTGTCTATCTCTTTGTCAANCCTTTGGAGCATCATGTTGAAGAAGATTGTGAACAGGGTTGGTGCAAGAACACAACCTTGTTTCACACCATTGGTAATTGGAAAGGGGTCAGAGAGTGCATCACCATATCTGACTTGGCCACACTGATTCTCGTGTAGCAGGATGACCATTTTGAGGAATTTGGGAGGACATCCTAATTGTTCCAAGGTCTGCCACAAGCCTTTTCTGCTCACAGTGTCAAAAGCTTTGGTGAGGTCAACGAAAGTTACATAGAGTCCTTTGTTCTGTTCCCTACACTTCTCTTGAAGTTGTCTGAGAACAAATACCATGTCTGTGGTACTCCTGTTGGCTCTGAAACCACGTTGGCTTTCAGGTAGAAGTTCTTCTGCAATAGCGGGTACTAATCTCTTCAAAAGAATTCTTGCAAGGATTTTATCAGCAATGGAGAGCAAAGTGATACCTCGGTAATTTGAGCAGTCTGATTTTTCTCCTTTCTTCTTGTACAGGGTGATGATGACTGCATCAAGGAAATCTGAACAGTTCGCCTTGCTCCCAGCAACGCACAATGAGCTCGTGAAACTTAGCATGGAGTGCTTGGTCTCCATGCTTCCAAACTTCAGATGGGATTCCATCAACCCCAGCTGCCCTGCCAGTTCTTACCTGCTGAATGACCTTAAGAGTTTCTTCCATAGTTGGGGGATAGACCCAATTAATTTTTCATGGCTGTTGTGTAATGTGTTGAATTGCTGAGTCTTGGACTACACGGTTGGCACTGAAGAGAGTCTGAAAATGTTCAGAACATCAATTCAGGATGGAGGTTTTATCTGTGAGAAGCATTTGGCCATCTGCACTGAATCGGGGGCTTAGAACCTGATGTGTGGGTCTGTACACTGCTGTCAGAGCCTCATAGAATCCTCTGTGGTCACCGAAATCTGCACATAGTTGGGTCTTTTCTGCTAGGTTGATCCACCACTTGTTCTGGATGTCTTGAAGTTTCTGTTGGAGCTTACTGCATGCAAGGCGAAAGGCTGCTTTTCTTACATGGCAAGATGGCTGAGCGAGGTGTGCTTGGTGAGCAGTTCTCTTTGACAGCAATTCCTGGATTTCTTGATTGTTTTCATCAAACCAGTCTTTGTTTTTCTTGAAGGTGAACCCTAAGTATTCTTCAGAGGGCTGCAGGATGCTATTTTTAATATGCTGCCAAAGTGCTTCAGGAGAGGGATCTATGGGATGATCTTCAGATCTAGTTTGAAGGTTTACCTGGAAGCTGTCTCTCACTGTTTGTCTCTCTGGCTGTTTGAAGATTAACATGGAGCCTCCCCCTTGGAATGCCACCCCTCTTAGGTTTGGGCTTAAAGTGGAGGTTAAGTTTGTAATGCACAAGGTGGTGGTCTGTTTGGCATTCTGCACTAGGCATCACTTGGGTACGACAGACTTCATGAACATTTCTCTGTTGCACTAGGACATAGTCAATGAGGTACCAATGCTTAGATCGAGGATGCATCCAGGTTGTCTTCAGGCTGTCTTTCTGCTGAAAGATAGTGTTGGTGATGGTGAGCTGCTGCTCTGCACAAAACTCTTGCAGCAGGCATCCATTATCATTACAATTTCTGACACCATGCTTCCCTAGTACTCCTTTCCAGGCTTCATAGTTCTTTCCTACAGTGGCGTTGAAGTCACCAAGGATTATGATCTTGTCATCTGCGGGAACCTTTTGGGTAAGGCGGTGCAGGTTGGTGTAGAATTTGTCTTTCTCAGAAGGATCAGCTTGGAGAGTTGGGGCATATACTCAGAAGAGAACAACATGTTACTTGTTGTGTAGTGGGAGGCACAAGGAGATAATGCGATCCGAATGACCTGTTGACATATTTTTGAGTTTGGAGGCAATGGAGTTTCTAATCATGAAACCAACTCCTGAAAGGTGACTTTCAGTTTTGGGTTTGCCTGACCAACAGAGTGTGTAGCCGACACCCTGTTCTTTAAGGCTGCCTACCTCATGGAGACAAACTTCACTGAGAGCAGCAATGTCGGTGTTGAGTAGTAACAGTTCATGGGCAATTAGTGCAGAACAACGCTTAGGATGTCAACCATCTGCAGAGTTGAGCATGGTTCTGATATTCCAACATGCAACTGTTAATTTGGACACAGTTTCGGAGGCAGGTGTTAGCCTTTGTCTTCTTGCTTTTGTTTTTGTTTGACTGCAAGGAAGATGCCCGTTGGCTGTAGCAAGCCAACCAGGTGAAGGGTGGAGATGAGCTTTCGTTAGGCCACTTTTTCTAGGCCCCTCTCCATGTGGAACAAACAGTGCTCTCCTTGAAAAAGGCTGTTTGGTCATTCAGGATGCTGCCGAACCAGACTGTCATCTCAGGGTCATTCTTGAGCGACCAATGTCCTGAACTGCCTGCATGCAGGGTTGGGGCTGAGGCTTCCAGGGCACCTCATCACCTGCCGTTTCATCCCTCATCTGTCGCTACACACATTTGTGAGTGTGGGAGGATCCCTAAAGCCTGCACAATGGATTTTTTTTTTTTTAGGTGAGGCACAGTGCGTGCAGAACTGACCCCACCCTTTACTCCTAAGGTTCATCTGCCAGGGCCAAGCGAGCTTGGACGGTGGCAGCAAAGTCCTCAGGACGTAGGTTTGGTTAGAGTATCCTTCTCTTAGATGGATGGCCTTACAGGGCTAAGCAAGCTCCATCTGCCCGGGTTCGGAGTTAGAGTTGTCTTTCTCCTAGGATGGTTGCTGGGGAGCTAGCGAGCCCATCCTGCCCGTGGGCACACTTTGTCTGACCCTTCAGTTGAGACCTGACTAGTATGGGAGACCCTACCAGAGGCATGTACCACCACCAGCACAGCTCACAACCTCATAAGGGCACACAAGCTTCTCCCCTGTGACAAGGCGGTGTCCATGGAGAAGATAATTCAAGAGTACAAATATGTCAGACCACCTGATGGGAAATCAACTATGCACATCTAAAGCAGTTCTGCACTTCCACAGAACGTGTTATAGGAGTGAGGGACACAAGATTAGGACCTATATATAGACCCTACTTTGCCTGGCACGACATGGACCTAAAGGCCATGGGATCAGGTGTTGTATTACTCCAAAACAAATGGAGGGGCATTGGATCTCTGAGCACACTCCTCCATGGAGTTGGATAAAAGATTATACATTTGACGCTTTTGGGCAAGTCTGAGAAGGCACGCTGCTCCTGGTATTCCCTTGAGTCATGGATGAAAAAGCATTGGCAGACATCTGAGAAGAGCTCTAAACCTGAGCTGACAATGCTGAAATGTCAGCTGACATAATGCTGACAATGAAGAAACTGTGCATAATTTCTCCTTTCCCATTTCTCCACAATTATTATTATATATTTGTCCAAGGATGTGAATTTTCAGAAATAGTTTAGCATTGCAAAGTGGGGAGAAGACAAAGGCTCTTAATATACAAAAGTATATTAAACTCCAGACTGGAGTCCATCAGTCTGGCAGGGCACTATTGAATTCAAAGGTAGAATTTCTGCTTACTGGAGGTCAGTAAAGTGTTAGGAGCATACTTGCTTTTTGGCACAAATGGGCTTTGCAAAAAAAATTCATAGGAAAATAGAGAAACTTTGAAAACCCTCATGAGGTTTCATCATTTCAACGGTCCTTAAAACCAACAGGTATTTCCCTCTGGAGGTTCAGTTTGTCCCCAGGATATCTTGGCATAGGTAGGTAATTCAAGAATTAGCGCATATATTTCCTCCTCCCGTGTGGGAACCATTTGTAGAGCTGCCGTATGGGGAAATGTTCAATAATCCTTCATTCTGAAAAATCATAACCACTCATGGAAGCCAAGAAGTCCTTTTTGGACATGCCTTTTTGCTTTGGCTTCCATATGTTTGATATGCACATGCAAGGCAGAGGAAAAGCTTTGTAGCGAGTTTGTCACATTCTAAGAGTGAGAAATCATGGAAATAACTGGTTGCAGTTTAATGACTTTTAATTCCCAAGGCAGAGCACTAACAGGACAGATGCATTCAAAAGAATGAAAGCGGATGAATCTGGAACTGAAGCAGGGCCTAACATATGGGAGCAGATAAACCTGTCTATAGAAAATAAGGACACATGGAATTTTGCCAGTAGTCAGCTGAAACTGGCTCTTTTCACAGCTTTGAAATGTATATACTGTCTCCTCTCCAAGCCTCTCTTTCTGTTTGATCGCTCCTGCTTCCAGTCCAGAAGACTCATCCGATTCCAAGAGACTATTCTATTGGGCTTGCTTTGCCCACCTACTAAGAGGATGATATGGAAACCTTATGAGAACTATACTTTAACTTGGCAGACAATCATAGTCCAGATAGAGCCCAGTCAATAGAAAACACTGAAGTCAGTAGAAAAAGCTCACTGTGCCTGAAGCCTGGGCTGAAATGTATTTAGAAATCCCACGGCTGCATATGGCTCCAATGGTATACTTGATCAAGGAAACATATTGTGACTTCAGTCAGGCTCCAGCTAGGATGGAGCAGGCTGCAGGGATCAGGGATAAATGAAAAGCCAAATTTCAGAGTGTTTTTCCAAGCCAAACAAAGCCGCTGAACTTTCTGGGGTTTTCTTGGCACTTCTAGTGCTTCTGGGAATTTGAATGGTGCCTGTCCGAGGATAATTGACTCCCTCTGTATGCTATTGTGATTCTCAAAAAAAGCAGCATTTTTCTCAATCTTTCCAGGCATAGTCATGTTCTTAATAGCAACTGGACAGAACAGGAAATGGAAAGGGGTGTTCTACAAGATCTAGATTAATGTCTGTGAAAAACAACCCGCGCCCTTGGATCACCTCAACAGGTGATGACCCAGTTACATTAATAATTTATCATAGGATTTTATTCTCCTTATTTACACATGGTGCTCCCATTTCGATTTATTTGAGTGGTTTAGCCACAGCAGGAAAGAGGATATTTAAATCTCTGGTTTCTGCTATGCATGTTTTAAGAAAGAAATGAACTGTACTGTATAAAGGCTAAAGCACTCCAAGCTACAGAAGCTGACTATGCTAGAAATAAAAGCAGAAATGGCATCATAGCAGGGAGTTGTTAAGAACACAAGCCACTATTTTTAAACTTCATGCTTTATTAAGGCAGGACACGATTCAACTTGTTAATGAAGTGGAAATTTTCACTTGGTTTAGTTTTGCCAGTTCAGTAACTTTGCCACTACTGGTTCACTTTTGAAAAGAAAGTATAGACCATCTCGAGGTAGTTTTCCAACTACAGTTTCAATAAGGATATTTGACTGTTTTGAGTTTGAACATTGTGTTGATACTCAAGCAAAGCAACCCTTTTTTTTCTCTTGGTATGAAGTTAATGAAAAATATTTTTAATTTTAAGCATCTAAAACTAATATTTTCTCCACTGACTGAATCAATCCATAGCAGTTGGCCTGACCATCTTCTCTCTGTGCAGATTATGTTTGGATCCTTTGGGAGGACAGGATGAGGGGGGCAGTCTTCTTTCCAGTAACTCATGCTAATTAAATTCAGCTAATAAAATTCTGAAAAGAGTTATTATTAACAGTTTTACTGTTGCTTTTGAGATATGAAAGTTCTAAATATTTTTCATGTTACAGAATTCCAAACAGAACTTCACCACAAGCACATACATTTATTATTAGACTGTGAGACTGCCCAAAGCGTCCTTGTTTTTTCTGGTTTTTCTTTTCATGCAAAAGAAAATGAAGTGAAAACAAGAAAATTAGAACTCCAATAACTGCACAAGATAAGGAATGTTTTGTGTCCCTGAGGGCATCCAGACCATTATTATTACTATTATGGCATTGCAGCAGATTGAGTGCTGGCTAATTGCCTCTTCTCTAACTGATTTTTTTTCCTAGCTGGGAGCATGGTGGAGGTGGGAAGAGATTGACTTAAAATTCATAACATCCCCATGACAAAAGAACCCCCAAAAGGCAACAGCTGCTTAGAGAAGTGAAAACATTGCATTGTCAGAGACCATCCAAACAGACTATATTTTTCCCTGATGAGTTTGTCACCTAGACTAAAAATGAGTCTAAAGGCATCACATGCAGTTGTCAACAAATTCCAAGAACACACTAAAAGTACAGGAGTGCATATACATGGAATCTCACTAATGGCTGTTATTGCAACCCTCAGGCCTATGGGCATTCCAAAAGTTAATGTTTGTTATGCTCTACGATAAACATGAAATTTATTGACTGAAAGAGGGAAAAAAGCCCACCAAGCAAGAAATCTACATTTAAATATGAGGTATCCTTCAACATTGCTTTGCTTTTACATCTAAAAGATAAGGCACAGGATACTGGACCTAAGACCCCACTTAACTGCGTTGATAGTATGCGAGAAGCAGGAAATCAGCTTTAGGATAAAGATAGGTAAAGGAGTGTGTGAAAGGCAGAAGTGAGCCCAAGCCCTTACAAGGGCTTGTAGCAGCTATAACCTCAGTAACAACTGGTTAAATGCAATGGTGACAAGAACAGCCAAGGTTGGGCTGGCTGCTCCCCAGGCCAGCATCACACTGAGCCCCAAGGAATTTGCTCTGCCAGGCAGGGTCATTTCAGGAACACTGAAGCCCAGCTTTTGTCAGATAAATTCTACCTGAGAAATACTGAACCACAGAATTGTACTTTAGGTTTCAGCCACTCTTTCTTAACCAGTGTTAAGGCTTGTGAAAGTTGAGTGTTTTTTTTCCCTTTTCATCTTTTCTAGAAGCTTTTCTGGGCTAACTTAGTTAACTATCTAGTGCACTGTCTCACCTTAGGCATGTCACCAAAAAGTAAAGAAGGGAGTATAGGAATCACAGGGAGTCTGTGTCCCATAATGTGGCTTAGGGGCAAATAAACCAGTGTAGGTGCTAGTGATGCCAGTTGCCAGATTTTTTTTTTTTTGAGGCGGGGGTCAGCTCCCAGAAGCATGGTATTTGAAACAAGCAGAAAAATACATCAGTGCTCTGGGAAAACACAAAACCCCCTTAATTTACAAAATTTAGATCTCAGATTTAGGTTTAACATCACTTAACCGTGTTGTCCCCAAAATATGGACTATTTATTCTATTTAAAAGAGATACTCTCAATGCCTACCAAAGAACTCAGCATGCCCATAATCTGCACTATTATCCTGTTTGCTCTTATACTAGTCTCATCTTTGCTGATGCATTAGCAGAGAGGGACATAACTTGTTTATCCTCTATGCTCTGCTTCAGTCCAACAAAACACTGATGCACAGATTTTTGAGTATGCTGACAATTTTGCTGAGCACTTTGCCCAGGAAAAGAAAAAGCCACCCTGCATTGTAAAGTCAGTAGATGTGCCAGGAGCTGGATACTGGGAGGCCACAGTGGTCATTGTGGTTCTGATTGCCACATACCTGTATCACCTGGACCCCACCCTGCACAGAGTCAGAACAGAGGCATGGCCAAGAAAAAAGCAAATGTTTTTTTTGCTGAGAGGTGAGGGAGAGAGAACAGAAGGCTGTTCACATTAGTGTGCCATGATGTAAGATGATAGAGCTTCTGCATGGGCTGATAAAGTTGGGTGAACCTCCTGCACAAAGCAGAACTACCTTCAAAGTTAGATCAGGTTGCTTAATACACTGACATCAGAGAGGGAGAGACTGCCCAGCCTTTATGCTACAAAATAATAGACATAGCAGGTAACAGTAACACATATTCAGCTAAAATACCTAATTGAATCTTAGGTTCTTATTTTTTTTCCTAACCATTTCAAAACTGGCTTGCAAAGTAAGGGAATTTCTCCATGTGACACACAGTGTATCATCTATAGCTTCATTCATCTTTTGTTTCTGCAGCCTTTCTGCTTGCGGTGTAGGTCATGAATGAAGCAAGACTAAAAGTGGGAGCTGGATACCTGAGCTTAGACCAGGTTTTACCAATGTTCATTGAATGATCCTAGTAGTCTGCTGCAACTAGAAACAAGGCCTACTCGGAACACAAACCCTCAATTTGGGAAGCATCACAGTTTGAATTTCTCCCACTTCCTCCCCCCCAGCTCAGTATTTTAAAACCTTTTCCTACCTATAATACAGTGATTTGCTAGCTTATCCTTCACACACACCACAGGAAGACACGCAGTGTAACAGGGGAATGTAGAGGTCTGGCAATGTAAAAGTGGAAGCAGTTTTATTAATGGAAACTGTATCCCCTTCCTTGATTTTTCCCTCACTAAAAATGTTTAATCTTGTTCATGTGACAATCTACTTCTGCCTTCTCGAATAACAGGACAAATTACTGGTAACCAAAACTTGAATAATATACTTAATTACTCAAAATGAGTAATGAGCATTCAACAGTATTGCTAGTGAAAATCATACAGGACTGGGTTGAAACTTTATGCTTCCAGCAAAGGTGGGGCATGAACAACACTAGGCTGGGAGTGACTCTGTGACTCAGAGGTACAGATATTTCTTCAATTCCTCCTTGCTCCTAGCACATACTATTTCACTCCTGAGCTACTCCAGTTGTAAAATATGACCCACCCTGCAATGGCTCATCTACTGTTTATATAACCTTTTGCTTTGCCTGTGCTTTCCAGTTATGTTGCAATGGCAGAGGACAGGAAAGTAAAACCAAGGACTTCACATATTTCCCTCTGTCTAGAACAATAGGCAGGTAGTTACCTAGATGAGAGCTGAGCCTACATTTTTCAGACAAATCTAGTAATTATATGTAAATTAAGCTGGGGGAGAGGAAGATAAATCATATTTAACTGTTTGTATAACAAGGCAGGGAGAAAAAAAAGCCCAACAGTTCTGAGATTCAAAGCACAGACAAATGAATATGGGAGAACCACGTTCTTGAAAAACGAGAAAAGATAAAGTTGTAAGAAAAAATATTACTCAGATTAGAAAGCCCAACAATATTGGGAATTTTCAGTGTGTTACAGACAAACTATAATATTTAATAACTTACAAAAGTGAGACGACCCTTAAAGATGATCTCAGAAAAATGCACGACTTTCAACATGTTAGAAATAGAAGTCTCTCTTTAATTATTTCACCAAATGTTCATATTCACAATTCTATCTGTAAAGCAGGAATAGCAAAGTCTATAAAGGCCGTTTTCTGTGTCATATTCAATTGAACCCTTTCCTCACCCTATATCTACGTTTCCCACTGCAAATTTGACAGGCTCCTGGCAGGGCTTCAGCAAATTTGTATTTCTCTGGAATTAGCAAAAATGCTAATTTGGGCAGTTTGCTGCTAGTGCAAGATTTTTAGCCTGGCTGGAGCTCCAAGGCTAGTTGAGATAATATCAAAGCAAAGAACAAAGGAGCACCTGTCATGAGCCCCAAGCAAAGGAAACAGATAGTGCTCGAGGAATTAAAACGAGCTTTCTTTACATGAACTGTCGAGTGCTGTAAGTGGAGTGCTGTAGGAAGGACTGAGGTTGTTAGTTTTAAATCAGGGTGGAGGGGAGGAGGGAAGAGGAAGGGAAATTTGTTGCATTTCTTTTAAACAAGGGCTGCCAGTGAAAGGGTGGGGATGGCCCTAGATAAGCTTCCTGATCCACTTCCACTGAGACACTCAAAACAATGGGGTGGCAGAGCCATTTGCAGGCAATGGGATACGTATCTCAGACTACACCCCTTCCTCTCGGATGAGGTTATGGCTGCTCTCATCCGGATGGCCCTCAGCACAAGATTGCTGGCTGGTCAGGTGTTGAGTCCAGAGCTGACGGCAGCATGGGCACAACGCAGCACCCTACCCATCAAATCACAGCAGTGGGAAAACAATCCAGCAAAAGTCCTACCAGCAATGCAACACAAAGAGCCTTCCCCACGCTCCTCTGAGTCTTACACATTTGCAGTACCCATTTGTGGTCCTGCCTGTAATCTTTTCAGATCAGCCATAACTGGAGACTGCTCCAGTCTCTAGACAGGTTTTATTTGTTTGTTTGTTTTTAATATTCACATCACAGAATTTGGACCCCAGATGAGACTACAAGGGGAAGTTGCTAGTGCTGTATTCACTGCAGGATCATCTAGGACATAATATAGGCAGAGCCACATTGTACAGTCACAACCTCTGCACAGCACCATAATGTGGTACGCAGTGAGCACATGATATTATAGCTAGCTTGAATGTTCATGGCAACAACACAGATTACCAAGGGGAAAGAAAAAAGATTGCTGATAGCTAACAGGTGTTTATCCTACTTCAAGCTTTGTTTTCCAGGCAGAATTGTCTTGATTGGACAGTTTTAACCCTTGTTGGTAAACAGTATGGATATTTTCAGCTATGACTGAAATATTTACATAATCCAAAACTTACAGGTAATAGTGAATAAATCTTAAAATAAAAAGAGCAGGAACAGCAAGAACTGCATTAAGAAAATATTCTACCAGAAAAGACTAATGCATACTCAGTATCTCAGTATATCTCAGTATTTCTAAAGGGTTTTTATACTTGCGGAGAAAATTATTACACTTTCATCAGTTGAAACTAGAATATTTTGAAATGGAAGTGATGAGGGGGAAAAAAAAGAAAAAAGATCAAAATATGACTGCCTTTTCTTCCTTTAGGTGCTGCAGTTCCTCCAAAGTGCCATTAATATCTGTAGGTTGAATTCAAATCTAGGGCAAAATGTCACAGGAAACCAAATTTAAGCTCTGACTATTTCTCCGAATGTGTGGTATACCAGCTTGTCAAATAGAAATAGAATAGAATATTAACTCTGTCATTCTGATTCCACAGGCACCTCTCAGACACAATTGTCACCTCAAAACCTATGTACATACACATGAACCCAAACCTGAAGACTACTTTAAGATTTTCATTTCAGCTAATGTTCTTGAGTGAGGATTGACAAATCCCCATGCAAATGAAGTTCTTTTCCTGCTGTAAAACACATGGTTATGTTGTGGAAATCTCTTCATGCTGATATCATGTGATGGTTTACACTCTTTCAATACCCAGGCTTCATGAACAGGCAAAACTGAATTAGGGAAGTATCACTACATTCTTACCCTGTTCTTATTTATCTACCTATCTCCTTGACCTGGTCAAGGTCAGGGGAACTGACCAGGATGAACCCATGGCTGTTCTTTTGCCAGGTGACAGCAGTAGCTCTAAAAGAACTGCAACTGTCCTCACAGTCTTATTTTAGGTTCTATTTCCTTTTGCATTTTAATTTATAATCAATGTAAAACCCATGAGTCCCACTGTTTCAGAATCCTTTGGGGATCAGCATGACTAGCTTTCGTCTTCAGGCCATCACAGTCATCTTCTTATGTCCTTACCCAAAACTAAACTCTTACATAGAGGATTACATGTTCATATGACCCAACACTTATATCTATGGTGATTCTAGATAATACCAAGCTTTTAAAAGATATAATCCCCATGTTTTGGGACATATGCCAAGGAATTACTGCCTGATGTTAAAAAGAAACTTTCCTTTGGGCAAGTTACAATATAATTGGCCCTTTGCAAGGATTCTGACACTTCCTTTCAAAGCACTAGGAATTAACATCAGAAAGGAAATATTGCAAAAACCTGCTTTTCCAAGGATTAAAAGATAAGCTTGCCAAATGTCTCAAGAGACTGAAATAGAAGATAAAATCCTACTATATAAAATGAGATGTAATTTTAAGACAGGCAATGCAAATTCAATATCACTTTTGTAAAACTGCCAGGAAATCATGATCTTCAGAATAGCTTGGAAAGGAGCACTAACTAACCTCAGGCAGACAATTCTAAGGAAATCTTTGAGGAATGTCTGCCCATTACTAAAGCTAACTGAATGTTAGTGCGAGTGTTATTCCTATGAAAAAAGAGAAAACAGAGGCATTCTAAGCATCAAACCAGACATGTATCTCACCTTGACAGGCTATGTGGAGG
This sequence comes from Campylorhamphus procurvoides, assembly GCA_013396655.1. Classification (NCBI taxonomy): domain Eukaryota; kingdom Metazoa; phylum Chordata; class Aves; order Passeriformes; family Dendrocolaptidae; genus Campylorhamphus; species Campylorhamphus procurvoides. The sequence continues at coordinate 126,958 of WBMV01003877.1, read as the reverse complement.
CCCTGCAGAAGTCTTACACGTAACTTCAGCTGTGAAACAGGTTAAAGATTCTCTACAGAGAATGTTTTTTATTATATGGCAAATTACATGAAAATATGAAGAGATTCAAATTATAAATCACGCAGCCTTGGAGGGATGAACAAAAATATAAACTACTGCAACAAAACAAAAGAACTCTTCAGGGCCTTTGATATGCAAAATTATACTGGGCAAGTTTAAGACTATGTGTAAACCTACATCTAGAAAAGGAATTAACAGAAACATGGAAGCAATACTTCAGAGCACTTCTGGACTCAAAGGCCCCTTCTTGAATAAACTTTAGAAAATTCCAGTAGCAGTCACAGATGTCAAATGGTCAAAGTCATACCTGTTGGAACAGAAGCTCTCTATGTTAGTAGGGAAAAAAGAAATTTCAAAGCATGTCCAAAGAATGTCCATGGCAGACATAAAGCCACCACAGAGACCCCCTATTTGCCATCTAGGACTGTGCTGCCATGGCAGAAGCACAAATTGGAGCATTGAACCAAAAAAAGTTCATCTCTGGGAATCCATGTCCAGCTGGGAAGAATAATTGCCATAATAACACAGACAAGCTCAACTTCAAATGTGATCAACACTCCTGAGAGAGCTCCTGAGTCTATTGACTTTACTCTGTAAACCTATTTCCAAATTCTGTAAGCTGCTGTTGACCTTTATATTAGTAGAAAAATCAGAATATTTAACCTTTAGCCTTAACTTGCAGTAAGCATGAAGCAACACCCACAGATTTCTCTCTCCTAGGAGGAGGGCAGAAAAACCTAACTTACGAAGCCTCCCCAGCTAACCTGACCTCAGGACTGTGCTTCAAATCACACCAAGGAGGGGTCTGATCCTGGCCTCAGGGAAGCAATCTAACCATTAGGCTATTGTGGACTAGCTAGGTTTGAAGAGAAACCTCATAAAACCTCATCTTAAAGCAGAGAAATAATCATAACAAATATTTGTCAAAACTAATGGCCACAAAATGTTTCAGTTTCAACTCTTCAGCATTTTTTGAAAGAGAACAAATTTTGTGGAAATACCCTACCCAGCTCTAGCTGCTTTTCATATCATAGGTGCAGACTAAAATGAGACAGAAAGCATTTCTGAGGAAAAGCCATCTACAGACAGATGGCTGAGCTATGACCCAGATTTTCTCTACACCAGTGGAAACCTGAAATAACCCTATGGAGTACAGAAAGACAAAAGCAACCCTGTTACCTCAGCTGTGACAGGACTAGTGATTCAAGAGTGACAGGCTGAGTTCTCTGTATTTTTCTATTACTAATGCTAATGTTTCTTACAAACTTTGGAGGAAAATGACTTCCCACGTTGCACACAATCTCATTGGGGAGGACAAAGGAGGTAAAGATGTCAGTGGCAGAATTCATGTACTTGCCTTGACAGCTAAGTAGTTCTTCCTCCAGAGAGCAATTCTATAAAAAAGATCTATTAAAAAAAAAAAACCAAACCTTTTTCTACTGAGGAGTCATTGCTAAGCTCAATATTATCGGTCAGCTATCAGCTTTACAGGCATACTGTCTTAATTTAAGAAAACCAGTGATGACAAATTGTTATTTACAGAAACCAGTGGTCTGAGCAGAGTATTCTAACTTGTGGCCCAAAACAGAATGAATGCCATTCCCACTGACCATAACCCAGCATGCTGTGAAAAATCTCAGCACTGGAAAGATGGATTTAACTTCACAATGAAAAGACATTCTACATGTTTTGCATATGTATGAACTCTGCTTCTGCTCAGTGCACTGTGAAAAACATTATCTAAACTGATAAGAGATCCTTCCATTATAATAGTTTATATCTCTGTGTGGTTTGGCAGCTGTTGACAACATTTAATGTCCTTTGACTAACTGAGAAAACAGTCACCTCTTGTAAAAAAAAAAAATAAATCTAGAGACCTTCACTGTACTAGCTACCAAATTTAAACTATATAAACCCACAAAAGCAACAAAAACCTAAGTGTTCTTCATCCTCTCAACTCCCTGACAATCTGCCCAAAAGATGGCCTTTGTAGTTGAAAAAATGCAGGGTAGGAAGCTCATCTGTGCTGTTGTATCCAAGTTACCTTAAAATATGTTTCCATGGCTGGGACTGCTTAAGTCCTTAACAGTATATCATCTGTTGTCTCCATATTGTTCCTGCTAGGTCCAGCCCCAAAAGCAAGTTTAAATAATGCCAGCTAGATGAGACTTCATGTAGAATATTTCCCAAAAGAAAGATGATCACCTTTTTTAATCTCTATTGTGTGAGGGGTCTAGGTTAAGGTTCTTTCTGCCTTAGAGGTAACTAACTTCCAGGCTGTCATGGAAAACTGTATTTTTGTTCAAGAAGAATAAGAAACTTGAGTGAGGGAAACACTTCCTTCAGTAGGCTCTTTTGAATTTCTTTCACCTCAGGATAAATAGCAAAATATTCACTTCAGAAAAAAAAAGAAAAAAAGATAGTAATAAAGAGGACTCGAATATGACCTTGTGAGGACAGCATGAGTAGGACAAACACTGACACTCAGTTCTGCTCTGGACCCTATAGAACATACAAATGCTGGTAGAGTAATTAAGTTCCAAATTCTGATGGCCCAGATTTCTACACATGAAGTCTTTCTAAACTTCTAATGTAAACAACGTCTAGAGAGAAATTTCAGTCACCATGAAGCAGACACCTATGTTGGTAAACTGAACAGCAACTTACACTTTGCTGTATACAACACAATCTGAGATAGCAAGATCATCTGTGGAAAACCGCTGTGCCCTGTTGGGTATGTCCAGCCTCTCAGACAACTGCCCTATTTTTTCTCACCCTGTAGTTAAAGAGGAGCTAACATTACTTTCTTGTCCTTTTGAGCTCATACAGACCAGCTTGGATCAGTGAACATCCAATCAACTAGGAAGCAAAATAAGCTGTGAGTGTCCTAGTTCATGGATCTCGAGGAAGCCTCAGCTGCAGTGAGTCTCAAAACTATTAAAATTTTGGGGGAAGTGAGGAACAGGTTAAAATTGAGAATACTTATGCAGTTTGTATTGCTAAGAAGAGTAGAGGAGAAGAAGAATGAAGAAGACAGCTGACCAAAGCAAGTAACACTGTCTGTTATGCAACCACAAACTTTTCAAGTGCAATATTCTGAGGTTAAAAATAGCAGTATTAGATTTGCCTATACATTTGTGTCCTGATGATTTATGTTATCATTCGGTCACATTTTACTGCATTCTATTATTCCTTCTAAAATCGTTAATACTTTATGAATTATTTTAAGTTATAAATACTATATGTACAAGAAAATTATTACATTTTATTAAATAATCCCAATATTGTTTTGATTACTTTGCACAAAAATACTTTAAGTGTCTTTCAACAATATATGCCATCCCAAAATAACTTAAGAACTTAATTTTAAAGATCTGACAGTATCTATTATTTTCTTAATATGTGATTTGCTTCTGATTTTGTAACTCTTTGCAGAAATCCCCCAAAACAAAGCTACCTTCCTCATTGCATTTTGCACTGCCACACATTCTTTCTTGAGTGTACATTGCCAAGTAAATACCTCTTTGTCAAGAGCATGTATGTAGCTCTGTTCTCATAAAAATTTGCTACCCAGGAGAGACAGAAGGTAAATGATTTTAACTTGCTATACTGTCAGATTTTTTTAGTATTTAGATGAAAGTTTCACAATGTACCCTGTGAAACAATATTTAGTGTTTGCTAAATGTATTACCTCTAATAGATATACAGAATAATAAAAGTTGACAAATAAGAAAATTACTCTCCTCATAACATTTCTTAATAAACCAAGACAAAAGTCTCTTTTCTGCTCAGCTCTGGCTTCACACCTGCTAGACCTTCAATGGAAAGTACATAATCTGGATTAAGGTCTTTAAACTTCTTTAATTCCCTCTGTAGAGGCAGAGAGGGCAAAAATCACTAAAACTATTGGGAAAGTATCAACTGACATCATTTGTGGAGAGCATCTTAAGTAAGGGTCTTTGGCAGTATTAAACCCAAAAAATAAGCTTAGTAACTGTATTGATGTCATTCAAACAGGCTTAACCAAGGTGCAGGATAGTCCAGCCCAGTTAAAACAGAGTCTACTGCAAAATTACTTGCTTCAGCTGCCTGAACATCAGTCAGGGAGACATCAAAATCATTTTAGAAAGCTACCCAGGAGCACACCTGCAATCTGTGGGAAGAAGGAACACCTGCTCCACCATGATTACTGAGAACGGAAGTCAGCATCTTTCAGTGTGAAACAACCCTTTCTTCAGATCAAAAGCAAAGCAGAAAGACAGTAAACTATTTGTGCAGAACTAGCATCAGCACAGAGATAGAAGCAGCACACTTGGAAGCATTTGCTCTGAAAAAAAACCCAAACCCAGCCCACTTGAAAACAACCCTGAAAAACAGGCTTCTACAATTATTTCAATAGAGCCTTTATAGTATTACAAAGAAAGAAGTAGACTTCAAGTATAAAACTGGATTTAGCACAAACACAAAATACTTTACTTTTAATTTTTACTGTCAGTCCTCTGAAAACATCCTTTTTTTTTTCTTTTTAATAATTCACATAGTAAAAGAAGTCTTGTACTATTCACACAGAGTCCAAAATGACACACATTTGAACCAGATAGACAGGTCCTTTCCCAAGGGCCTTACATTATAGAGTCACTTTTTTCACCTCTAAAATCAAGCTACTTCTGATGAGAAATGCTGCAACTCAGGTTGAACAGCATATGAAGTCGCACAGAAGTGTTTATTAGGACTAGCTCATTCAAATCCTCACGGTACCTAGTATAATATATAAGCTCTCATTGCAGATGTTTTCCCTGAAAAGAAAACTAGCTAAAGAAGCTAAAAATAGCTGCAGTCACTACAAGGCAGTGTAACTTTTCAGAGACATAACTTTTCTCCTCCTCAAACCAATATGCCCCCAGACCAGCCACTTGTTGACCTTTTTATGATTATAATTCACATAAAACTGAATTCAAGTTCCTCACCTAAAAAATTATGACAAGTTTTCAGAGATCTTTGTTCTTCTTTAGTTCTGGATGAAAAGGGACTTCTTGGTCCAAGAAAGAATGAGGTTGAGGAATATTCTACAAGGGAAGACAAGGAATACCAGTACAATTTTGTAGTCTCATTTATTTTCCCTTCTCTTTTTAACCTAGTCAAAAACTGTAACCTGCTATACTGAAGAGAAGGAGCAGATTATGACCATGAATGTATTTAATTGTTTGCATAGGTTGAACTAACCTTTGCAGATAAAGCACTATAAACTTCCAAGATTTTCTGAACACTTGACAGAACAAGACAAGGAAGAATCTATATCTCTGTAAGGGGAACCGTCAAGCTTTTTGACAAGAAATTAAAACGGCATTTTAAAATAGAGTTGGTATAGGGGAAATAAAAAAAGAGGAGAATTATGTATAATTCATTTACCATGTGAGAACCAAAATACCCTGAAACTGAGAAAAATATTCAGAGTAAGTGGTTTAACAGATAAGCTCTTAATTAAAAAGTGGTGATTCCAGTTACCTGTGAAAATGAAATAGTGGCTTTAACATATGTTATGCAACATGTCAAGTGGTACAGATGAAATTTGTTCTTGCTTCATCAGTTATTACAGTCACGATATTTTAAACTGTCCTTAGTACCTGAATGGCTAATGTTTAACTAGCAGTTTCACTCTGGGAGGTCTCAGCTGTTTCCAACAAAAGCTAATAGAGGCATGCTGGATTTCAGATTTCAGCTTGGCCTCTCCTACTTAACATCTAGAATCTCATTAGCAACTTTTTCCAGTAAAGAACTATGCATTTTACATGCATAAAAAATTATATATTAATGTATGTGCGTGTATATATACACTTGTATATCTGAATTATAATTTTACCAGCATAGTTAGAAAAACTAGCAACACCAAAAACCCCAAGCTGCCCAGCTGCTAGTACTGTGCATTCAAAGAAGCACTGCTGGGAACTGATCATCCCTAAAAACAAAGTTGTTCTGGATTGCTAATACCTGCAAAAAAATCTGCCATTTTTAGCTTTACTTTTGAATACCCAGACTTTGGGGTAGATTAGATGAGACAGGTTAGAGGAAAAAAAAGAACGGTAGAATATTTTTATGCTATTATATTTTATTTTTTTTTTCAATATTATAAAGAAATGTCTACTGTTGCTACTAATTGTATAGTCAATTTACTACTTCCCTACATTTTGATACCTTCAGTAAATTCAGACTCTTTTTTTTAAAGGTTAGAACAGTAATGTCTGTGCCCAACAGCAAACAGAATTAGGTAGAGCTCATGTCCAACTGCCTTCATTGTCACCTTGTGTGGAGGTACTCCACCTGTGCCTGGATTAGCTTCTTAGCACATGAATGATTTAAAAGTTCATGCTTCTGCAGCCCAAAGCAAAGACTTTACTCTTCTACTCAAGATAAATATTGAAGTAGTGAAAATAGCCATCTGTGTCCTACAAACTGCGTGTTGTGCTCTCCTTAATAGCACCAGGGAGAATGTAGCTTATTTTGTGGAGGGTCTTTGAAAGCAGCTGCCTGTGTGCTGTGTCCTGTGCCCTTGTCAGGTCAGATGATGATCTCACGAGGCTGCACAGGGCACAAAAAGACACACTGGCTCAGATCAAGTTGTCTTCTAGCTCAGCACCTGGTCCTAGGGGATGCAGACTCCTGTTTAACCTGCCCTTGGCTGCAGCCAAACTTTGGGGCAGTGCCAGGAGGCGGAAGCTTTCTAGGAGGAATTTCAACTGTGTTGAGCCCTGTTGGGCAGTATCCAGTGAGTCCTGGGATGCCTTCAAGGAGGAGTGCTCTGAAGGATATACTGCTCAGTGTTACCTTCTGGTTTAAATGGTGCAACATTTGGTTCCTATGGTTCTACATATTTTATATTTTAATTATGACCCTCCTTTTCCTCCCTTCGCTCTGCAAGAAAGCTGTATCCTTGCCACAAATCTTGTTACCCTAGGTGTCAGGCAACTGTTTAGCCCTGCTTTTCATGCAGAGACCTGCCACTAAAAGAATCCACAATAGGGACTTGACATATTACTAGGGAATTCATCTTGGTGTACATCAAGTCTACCATCTTCTCTGAAGCATCTTTTCAAAGTTCAGATCCCCACACATGAATCACAAACAGAAGAGGCATGAGAACAGCTTTTAGCAAACTAGCTTATTAGTTCCAACCCTTTTCTTTCTAAGCATTCAAGTTGTCTGCCCAGATGGCTGTTCACAGAGTCACATTCCTCCCTCACCATTGTGTTTATCAACTATTTAGGTTACAATGGAAAATCCTTTAAGCATGACCTTGTCTCCTGAGGCCCTAATTCAGCAACACAGTTAAGTATGCATCAGCACGCAGCCTTGTTCAGTGAAATGCCATCAATTTCTTTGATAACCACCACACACTTCATACAAGCAGCTTGCTGAAATGGGACCATAGTACCTTCTGTGTACACAAGTAATATTTTCAAGCTAAGCAAAGACAAAACCATATAAAAATATATGGCCATGAAAGATAGAATTTGTTACTGTAGGAAAGTATACAGGTAAGAAGCCACAGATTTATGAATGACTGCCTGTAATTAAATTTAATTCCCTTACTATAGACTTGGGCAGACATGTTTCAAAATAATTTCTAGTTATTGCTGTAAGGTGATGAAAAACCAGAAGACTTCTATGAAAGAAGTAAATTCAAACACAACCTAATCTAAATATTCCAGGAGATCAACTATTTCCAGGTTCAATTTTTTATTCAAATGACAAAGAAGAAAAGGATAAAAGAAAAGAATACAAAATCATGGACTTCAGTTTTATTTTATCTGTCTAAATTCATCTTGCAACTGTCCCAGAAACACAGCATTCAAAACAGAACAGTTCTGGTGAAAATACAAGGAATAAAATAAACTTGCATCACTGATCATAGAATCTTCTTAATTTCTTGTTATCAGCAGATTGAGACACATAGGGTAGACCTGACAGAACACTGAAGTGCAGAACATTAGTAAATAATCTACAAAATTTAAAATAAAAAAGAAAATCAAACCAAAACATAGCTCCCACACACCAAAATAACAGCATAATTTCTGGCAGATTAGAGTACCTAGAGAGGCAATGACGAAGATGAGAGATGAACTCATTTATCACCTCAGAATCCAGATTTCTCTTTCACAAGGACAATAGTTGTATCAGTGTGTTAAAATACCTTGGAAAAGATAGATGATTGCATTTTAGTCCTTTTAACTAGAAAAAGTTAACTCTGTATTTTAATTTTAAATGCAACTTTTCCTTTATATAGGAAAAGTATATTGACAGCACATTAGGTGTATAAAAGTAATGAGAAAAAGGTGAAAATATAGGTACCTGCACAGTTGAGTAGCTTTTATCCTTGTAATAAAATACTCACTCTGCAGGGTCTACCTGCAGAATAGGATAAACAAAGTAAAGCTTGGTGAGGCAGTGGATAAAAATTCCAGACAAGTTCTTAGTACAGTACAGTGACAAGTATAATTAATATGACTGTAGTAATGTTCTAAATAATGAAAGTAGGAGAATGAACTAAGATTAGAAGGACAAGTACAGGAATGCAAAATGTGATTCTGATGTCATTGCTTCTTATCTGCATGAGATTGTGGAAACTTCCTCAGTGTTAAAGATGAAAAAAAAAAAAAAAAACAACGAAAAAATGCAAGCCTAAACAATGATTAAGCAACCATTGGCACTTTTGTACAGGTGTGAGCAAACCTTGTTTCAAGTATGAAGGAAGCCTATATATCACTTCTCTGTGTCTCAGCTGGCCTTGCTTTCCAGGACTAGAAAGGATCCTGAAAGCTGAAAAAGATGTACAGAAGAGCCACAAAGGCAATGGCTATAGTGGCAAGCAATGCAGCACAACTTTAGTAGGCCAGTACATGAAGGCAGTTCTTGCTGATGCCTCTATCTCTGTGACAACTCGCCTGGGTTTTACTCACAGCTAAATTTAAGATTTCTTAAAGTATCTTTAACATTCCTGTGATTTAAAGGTGTCTAAAGGATTAGTTTGAACCTGAGGTCCCCATAAGGGGATAAAATATATTTCATCTGCAACTGGTGCAGATGTTCCTCTTAAATTACTTCATGGGTGATCTGGCACACACCATCACTACTCTGTGAACCTACACAGCAAACTGCATCGACCAGGGGCTGCCTTCAAAATGGCACATTACTCCACATCATCCCAACCTGCACAACGCCAAACTATATCAAGTACAGAGCAACCTACCTCATGTAAAGCTTTTTACGAAGCTTCTTAAAATGAAGACTGAAAGAAGGCCCAACATATTGTAGAAAGGATATTTTGCTCCTATAAAGCTAAATCCTGAAATGTTCTTGAAGCTATTGAGCTTCAAGGCTTGATTATATCCAGAAATTCCTAGTTTAATCCTGATGAACACATATTTAAAATTAAATGCAGAGTTTTTAATGATCATCTCTGTGGAAACAAATTATTTGATCCCTTCATATGTAGCTCAAGTAGCACTAACCATCTGATAGAGATCACATAGGGGTAGACCTGAAAACATTGTCAAGTTTAGAGATGAATACTCTGTAGCCTCTGGACTCTCTTTCACTGGCTAGAGCTAAAGAAATTTCATTTTCATGTGATCCGATGTAAGTGTATTCTGAAGGATGCAACTATGAAAGTCCTTCTTTTGTTGGGCCCTGTAGAGTCCTAAAGGCTTGAAGTAGCCTGGTGAAGTAAGGAAGTCACACCAGTAGATCTTTATTTGTTTTAATGCTGGCTCTATTTACAAACAACCCAAATGAAAGACTGTGCAAGTGACTGCAGTGATAGGGAAATCAGAAAGGATAACAATTTTTCTGGAAGACAGAAAATATAGACAAATGAGTCCTGCTCTAGACAGAGACAATAACACAATTAACTGCTCTTCTGTTAGCAGCACCTAAATATCCTTGAGAATCTTACCATGTTCCTACATTTTATTTGCTTTATTTCAAAGAGAAGTTAAATAGGCTTCAAACCCAACACAAGACTTAATTACTGAAAATGTTTTGGGCTTTAGTTTGGTTGGTTGGGGATTTTTTGTTTGGGATTGGATTTTTTGTGGTTTTGTTTGGTTTTTTTTTGTTTCTCTAGGGGTTTTTGGTTTTTTGTTGCTTTTTGTTGTTTGTTGTTTTTGTGTGTGTGTTATTTTTTTCCGTTTTTTTTTTGTTTTGTTTTGTTTTGTTTTCCTTTAAAAAAGGAATGAAGAACAGAAAGGAACAGGTGAAGTTGAAGCTTTCACAGTTACTCACATATCTTTAATGCAGGGTGTAACAAGGCTTTCAGTACCAACTCTCCAAGTACACTCCCTGCTGTGGCATTCTCACTACCTCAAAATAACTCAGTGTGCAGTGCAGAGATACTAGTCTTTAATTAGAGACCAGGACAGTTTCAACATATGGGTCCAGATTCTATTCAAAGCAACTGTACTACAAGTGCACAATCCACCTTTTGTTGAGTTCAGCAGAAACATAGCCTACTGCCTTCAGTCTGGATATAATACAAACTCCCTGAAACCAATGTAACTCACAATGGGGGGAATAATCAAGGCTCAGACTATTAACTAAAGTAACTGTTTACTGAAGTTTGTGAAAATCCTTTCCTTCACCCCTTTATAACCAGGCTGCCAAAGTCTGGAGCCAGGCCCAGTGGTTCCCATTCTGTTCCTACAGGGTTTTCTGAACAGTGTGAGAATTTAGAAAGAAAAAATCTGAAACAGTACTGAGGTTTTTGTGTGTGAGCAATTGCTCAAAACAAATTTCATTTACTATCAAAAAAACAGAAAATGCATAACATCAGAATGAAATGGTGCGGTGTAACTTGAAATACTGTTGGACTCTGTAGTGAGATTGAGGGTGGCCCTTCTGAGAACAGAGAGCTCTCCCTGCTGCAAGATTCCTGTAAGATCCAGGCAGGGGTTTTGGACATATGTCTCCCAAATACCTCTTCCCACCCATTTCCTCTCCCCAGACTCCCACGTCAAATTAAAGTCTTTAATTTGGTTTTCTCTCTGAAAGCCAAGTTGCTGAGTGGTTGTTTCATTTTAAGTTTGGAGGTCACATCAATTCCAATTGCCCCAACCACCCTGGCCAGGGCACGGTGAACTGACACACAGCCTGATGCTCCAAAAATGCCTTGTGGGCAAATGGCACACAGTGACGGTCTGCCCAACAGCTATGATTAAGGCTCTTGGAAATATAGTATATTCCAAAGTTCTATTTGAAAAAGAAGGAGGCAGCAAACTCACAAAAAAAGATTTATGTGTTTATTTTCATTTTGACAACTAAAGGTAAAGCAGCTTACGGCTTTGAATATTCCTGACAATCTTCATGAGGCAACTGTGAAGACATTAAAAGCTCCTTTAAACTGGGATAATAGCAGCAAATGAAGGTCTTTTCTTTGCTAGCACTGTCTGGAAAAGAGCTGGTTCCCTGAGAATGATAAGCATCCATTCAGATTAACGAGGTATTTTAGGGTGTCATTATTACATGGCAGGAAATAAAGTGCGCTGAAGACTGCATGAAAAGAAAAAGCTTTTCTCCTGAACAGCAAATGCACTATCCAAATGCTGCAAGTAGTCATCTAAATATTTCATAGAAAATAGCACTTAATGGATTACTTCATTATTCATATTTCTAATAATAAATATTGGCTCTGCCTTCTGGACATCCTACAAAAATTTGGTAAGCTGCATACTGGCACAGTGTATGACCTGTTTCATGAAAAACCTTCTTAAACAGTTCAGTGTATATAAAAGAAAGTTTCCATTATTAAATGCAGACCTCACAAAGTGTCCTAGATGTAGTCTAACCTTTGGATAACAAAGCATGTCTCTTTAATCTCTTTTTTCTTACTATAATTGATGTATTCCTTGAAGATACATTTTAGAATGTTTCCCCTCCACCAAAAAAAAAAAAACCCCAACAACAACAATAACAACAACAAAAAAGAAACAAAGAATACCCCGCAATAATCTACATGGCAGAAATTCAATTCAACCCTGATAAAAATTTATCTACACAACAAATGAGTTTATGATGCTCATTGTGCCTTCACAAGACAAAACCCTTCACCTGCAGAACAGTCTTTTCCCCCTACTGAAAAGCTAATATTAGAAAACACCTACTACATGACTGAATTAAGTGAGAAGAGCATGCTACTGTAAAAGCAAGACAAAGACACAAACAGCAATTGCAATTTTGTGAGGGGAATTTTGTTAATAACTTAATAGATGATGACTTCAACATCAGCTTGAAATGAATCTATACCTACCTTTTACTATGATAAGAGCTTCCATGCAATTAAAACAACTCCATGCTTCTGGAAAACCTTGTAAGGTAAAAAAAGCATAAGATTTTTCTCGCTTGTGATGATTACCCAGTGAATACACTAGAAGCATCTGAAATGAGAGCCTGCATTTTTCAGCTGTGTTTGTATCTGTTCAGATACTCATCTGTTCCCTTGTGGTGAAAACACAAAATGTACAGTAATATGTAATGTCATCCTCTAGCCACAACAGTCATGGCTCATACCCAAGTAAAGCATTTCCTTTTGCAAAAGAGACAGCATTCATTTTCTGTACCCCACTTTGTTACTAGAATTTAATGTTCATCAGGTTTAAGCATCAATTTATCAAGCCTGCTTATCCAAAATGCACTGCAGGCAGTACACTGCAGCTGTCCACAGTGTGATCTGTCAGTACTGCATTGCTCAGCCCAAGACATTTCCATCACTTCTGTACATGGGGTAGAGAGATTCCATTTGTCACTTGGAGCACTTGTGACTCCAGTATTTTGACTAGGAAGAAGACTTGAGATCAAATTTAACTTGAGACGATCAGAATGAGAGGGAGAGCCTGAAGAGAGGTTCTCTTTATTTAAAAAAAAAAAGAAGGCAATCCTTAAGCTCAAGTGAGATAAATTCAGGTTAATTTTTCAAACTAAAAGCAGTTCTGATATCAGATACTCCTAGTATGTTTGCTCAGAAAGCAAGAACTCCTACTAATTTTTATAGGACATTAAAACATTAAACATAGCTCAGAAAGTGACATGAATATACAAGCGCCCATGGTGCTGGGAGAGCCACTGCAGCACACATCATGCACTGCAGAATCCTTTAGAATCATAGAATGGTGAAGGTTGGAAGGGACCTCAAAGATCGTTTTGTTCCAATCCCCCTGTCATGGGCAGGGGCACTTTCCAGACAACCAGGCTGCTCAAAGTCCCATCCAACCTGGCTTTGAACACTTCCAGGGATGGAGCATCGACAGCTTCTCTGGGCAATCTGTTTCACCCTCAGTAAAGAATTTTTTTCTTACATTTTCATTTAGTCAAGACGCTAATGGACAAGAAACTACCTCAAAGATGAGTGAGCACTGAAAGTGACAGAAGTAGCTTTTTGAGTGCCATGTGGTCAACAGCACTTTACTCACTTAGCCTGATGAGTGTTTTGCAGTACAGAAAGGCAATTATGCCTTGCGCCACTATTACCTGTTACAGTCTACTGGACAATTAAGAGCTAGTGGGGTACATGGCAAGAAGGGAATAAAATCTAGCACAGACTAGTAGCTCCCAGGTTTTTGCTATTATTACAAGTTTAGGAATTTGCTCTTGAAGCTCACGTTTCCAGCTGCTTAAAGTTTTCTGTGTTACAATTCAAATTTTAATGAACATAAGCAATGAAGCAATTTAACGGGAAGGGCTGTATTTGATTTGATAACGTGAGATATTCTTTTCACAGTGCAGAACACTACTAGATCTTTAACCTAATGCAAGAATTTTTTTCCATCATAGTGACATAATGGAAATCTAAGGAGCATATAATCTGCTTTCAAAGAACCCTTCAAGTCTTTGTAAGTTTTTCTCAACTGAACCATTTATAGTTCACCCGTCATTGATTTGTTCCTGCTGTGAGTGTTTACCCTTTCTGGAACTGAACTGCCATGCATGCCTGTATACATCTCTGTATATATGCACACACACACCTGCCTCCTCAGATTTTATTAATGCAGCTGTGTACGAGCACATAAAGAACTATGTCATGCACAGCATTCAGAAGCACTGTCAAATACATTGGCTAATGGAGAGCACAGCATATGGTATATTAATTGTCTCACATTGGAGCTGAGATGAGCAAGTGATGAGGAAACAGATTCAAGCGGACAGTAATGTCTCAGTTCTGGTACCTCAAAGTATATGGCTTCTTAGCTGGGAATCATGGATAACCTGGAAATCGAAAACGTGCTGAAGTTGTCCTTGTTAGGAGGCAATGCGTACATACAGCACTTCAGTGTAATCACACATAGATCTTATCTCTTCTTCAGCTTTTAGTTGACTAAGATATTTCTGGTCACTTTCTAAAACTGCAAAAGTAGATGTGCATAGATTAAAAGTAGCAGTAATACCTAGGAAAATATCTGGGAGATGGGGTTTAGTTTCTCTCACTAACCAACAGATTAATCCATGCTATTCTTCAAACTGGGTGTTTTCCTCTTTACCTCCACTACTATTCTTCTCATCAAGCCCAGAGAGGAACAGATCAGTACTAGTGACACTATAACCTCTAAAATCTCCCCAATTACTTTTCATTTCTCATTGGATTCTCATATAGAGAAGAGCACTATATAGTTAAGTCCTCTGTGACAGTCACAGAGAGGCTCTTCAGTCTCCAAAGGAAAGGTAAATCTAACAGCATCCTTTTCAAAAGCTCTATACTTCAAATTCAGACACTCTCTGAGAATGAGGGTGAATCAACAATAAAAACAGTTTGGAAGCAATTGTTCAGCATGTTGGGAGACTTTGCCTGTCTGTGCCCCTTACTGTAACTAAGGAGTTCAGCAGCTCTCACTCCCAGGACTAAAACACTATGACCAATTATTAAAACAAGTGTTTTGCATTGGCATTTCAAATAATGGATGTTCTTTTTGTAATTGCTTTGCCTAGTCAGTGAAATGCTGTCATCACTTTTGGCCGCTGGTGCATAAATTTACAAACATCATGCAAATGCACTATTTGTAGTAAAACTGACTAATGAACTTTAAAGGCCAATTATTTGTACATGTCTGCTGGCTCAGAGTAATCATGTATCATTCAAACTTGCACTTCAATACTTGCTGTAGTGCAATTTTAATCACTTGTTAAATCTATGGTTCATGATAAACATCATGAGCAAAGTTAGATGGAAAATGGGTTTCTCAGACTGTGAAGGTTTGATACTCCCAAGATTGGGGTAGAAATAGAACACAGAAGCTCTTTCAAAACCACCAAAAATCAACATACCACAATTCAAATTACAGGTAGCTCCCCAAATTGAAATTCAAAGGGGTAGCTACAATATAATCTCCTGCAAGGCTCCAGTGCACACCTGTGCCCATTCCCCTGGGCAGGGTGGGACATTGCTAGAGGCGTTGTTCCAGCAGCAAGTTTATGCAAGATCTATGGATCTGTGTAAGGGTGCAGACTGTTGATTTTCAAATGGACTGACGACAGACTGTTGTGAGATGATTTCTGACAAACTCACTGGACCCTTGGTTTCACAAACAGGTTTTCCAAGTATTGAAATCTGGCATCTTTATAAACATTTATTTTGCTGATGCTGCTCCTACAAAGAGATTTCAGTCAGGTAAAATGACACCCTGTCCACATCTGGCTCTTCTTTTTATGCATTAACTTTTCTTGCTTGTCTTTTCTTTCATCAACCAAATCAGCACTATCCTAGTTGTTGCGATAACAAAGGGTTATGATAAGGTAATTAAATAAAAAAAGCAATTATCATCAGAAGCTAAAGGCTTTCTGCTGACCAAACAAAGATGGTTCAGATTCAAAGCAAGTTCCTTGTTCTCCCTGGTCTCAGACTGGGGGGAAATCTGCGGGTCAGACTGCAATTACTGTCAACGATTTACCACCAGCATAGGAGCAGAGCGAACCCCCTGGGGGCTGCTTCTGACTCTGTCACTGACCTTGGGTTAGTCCCTTGACTTCACTACACTTCATCTTACCTATTGCAAGGCTTAACTATCTAGAGTATAGATTTAGAAGATTAATTAAGGTTTGCAAAAATGTTTAAATCCCTCAATATGAGGCTACTTTTTGCTTTCTTTTCTAATGTCCCATGCACTTAAAATAACAAGTAAAAGGTGTAAACACACACCTAGAAGAAAGCTGCCATGCTGCTCACTTCACTCTGCATTTACCATCTCTCTGCCAAAAATGAGAGTGCAGACCTGCTCCTGCTGAGGATGCTGTTTCTGCAGTGAGTGAGGTGGCAGTGAGAGCTTGTCACCTAGTTGACGCTGCATGTAGTGACACTGAAGCCCCCAGGAAATTCTTCAGGAGAACAGTTTGTTAATGCCACCACTAAAAACTCTCATTAGAAAAATCATTGCTAAGAGTAAATGCCTCTTTCTGTCTCCTCAGAGCCTGGTATTTCCACTGGGAGCCAGAGAAGTGCAAGAATCTGTCATATTGTCATAATAGAAAGAATTAAAAGAACCTGCTAGTTCTGGAAGCGTTGAGCCTTTCTCTCTCTTTTTTCTTTTTCCCCCTCTCTTACCTAGTAAAGAAAATGAACAAATTTCACCTCAGGAAAGAGAGGAAGTTAGGAATGGGAGAGTGAAAAGATATGAGGATAAATGTCAAAGGTTCATTAGGAATCAGTGCTAGGAGAACAAGCTAGAAAAGAATTCAGGTGGAAAAGCAATTGAGAGTTTTCAGAGAGCCCCAGGCAAGTGGAAAAAACCTGCCTCAGTAATACACATAAGATCAAGGAACACTTCATTTTATGTGATTCATTGGGAATAAAACTGTGCCAGTCCTAGCACAGGCAATTGCTTTCGTGTAACAAGAAGAGTTTTAGAGAGATGAGGGTGAGGGGACATTGTGCATGTATAAATCTGTTCAGGGTAGCAAGGCCAGGCTGGGTCCTGTAAACCCAGTGTCTCCTTCCAAGATCTTCTCTCTTCCAGCCAACCGAGCAATTTCTGTTCTCAAAACTCATTCCTCTCCAATTTTATTCAATATCGATGCAAAGCCACTCAAGGAGTCTGAGTGACACTTCAAATTAAAATACTAGCAGTGTCTTGACAACCGACAGCCCTGTATTTCTTTGCATCTAATCACAGCAGAACTGTCTTACAGTATGCTGCTCGTAACTTCACCATCCTGAGAAAATATAATGGAGTGGGGCTCAGGCAAGTGAGACGTTCGAGCAAGTAAGAACTGGAAAGTATTGAGAATTTTATTCAGCTGTGACCTTATTTTCTATTGATCCTTCCAAGTCGCATTTTTCAGGTTTTTCTGAGCATAAATTCAGGTTTTGAACAGTAACACAGTTTATACTACTATGAGAATGGTCTCTGCAGATTGCTAGCTTCTCTAAACCTCTTTGGAATGGTTAAACATCACTGGTTGAATTCTTTTGAGGTCTTCATCCAATCACTACACAGCAGTTGAATCAACAAAGTTCAAAACAAAACACAATGTATAAACCCACAGCTATCTTTCCCAAGGACCAGGTGATTTCCTTCCTCACCAGATCCTCCTGTTTCTAGTAGCTACTTCCTACTTTTTCTAGGCACAGTTTTGTGAAGTAAGAGTAATATCATCTCACATCTAACAGCTCACTTCATTCAGATCATTTTCCCATGAGCTTTCTCCAAATGAACAGCAGATAATCTAACTCTGTGGTTGTGCATAAATCTATGCAGACATGGTCTACACCTACATTTAAAGAGTCTTCAGAGAAGGCTTGATGATGCTGAAAAAAATCCAGCATGCCTCCATTATAGGTCCTACAAATAAGGTCCTACAAGGCGAACAGATGATGTCTCTGACCTGCTCGAAGTGGGCCCCATGTTAGAGATGCTGTGGTGTGTCCTCTTGTTGGACTTGCCAGGAATTTTGTCCTCAAGGAAGCACCCAAAAGAACAGATATTTCTACAGATATATTGTAAGACAGTAAACAACCCTGGAAACAGATGACATTGAGCAAAAGAAATTACAAGACTCAAAGTTACTCCTCTCTGCCTTCCTGGAAAAGAGTCCTTTCTGACTATCCGGAAAAAAGCTCCTTCCCTCCAGTCTTTGCTATATTCATCAATACCTGGTAGTTTCCAAAGCTGCAATAAATTATCCAGTTCCTTCCTTGTCTATAGAATTGGGTTGTCTCTGTCACCTCTTCTGTGAACACATTGCTCCCTGCTCTTATCAGGCATTTTCCCTCGTGCTGCAGGCAGGTACAAGGATAGGGACATTCCCCACTGCTGCAGGCTTCTCACTGTTGAACAGGTTCAGAAGCACTTGGTTACCCAGTCTCTATTGCAGAGGTTTCACCTTGTCCAGAACAGGCATCCAGGCCACAGCAGGATGGCAGATTTCCTGCCTGCTGCCCAGCCAAAGACCTATAGGGGAACAAACATATAGTTATGAATTCAAGCAGGCAAATATAAGTGATGCCATCCAACTGTAACCACAATTACAATTTAATTTACTAAGGAAATAAGCTGAGGAAACAGTAGTTCCTAATGGTTTGGAAGTGAGCAGTCCTCATGCAGTGGTGGAGGCTGGTGGCTGCACAGCTTTGCTCTACTCCACAACAGCTCCCGAGGGAGCGTGACAGCACAATGATGCTCCCAGATCCAGAGCTCCTTTACAAAACAACGCCATTGTTTCTCTTCTTTCTACTGCCTTATCCAAAGGCATGCCTTAGAGGATCCTCTCTTTGGAAGGCAGAAGCAGTACCAATAGGAAGGGAACAATATTAACAATCCTCTCAGCTCTGACAGGGGGTTCCATGTCTCCCTTTCTTCATCTTCAGGGAATCCAGACTCTGGGGAAGTAAACCCCAAAATCCCAGTCCTAAAGAGTTAACCTAAGCAAACCAAACCTCCAGAGGAACTAACCAGAGAACAAACAAGTAAGTCTTCTGTATATCCAGTGTATAAGATGATCTAATAAAGAGCACCCTATTACTGTTTTTATTATTGATCTCAGCTTTATGCAAACAATAATTTTCATTTTTTTTCTTAATATTCTATCACTTCTAATGTTTGCACTGGTTATACACTGTTTATGATCTACGCTCTCTCTGTTACATTTTTGGATCTTGATTCTCATTCCTTACACAGTGTCCACCTTTCCACCAGGGATCCATTATGGTTTGGAGTAATCCTTCTCCCAACACACAACTATACCACAGCCTCCCAGTGGCAATAACAAGGCAGCACACAGACTAATTCCACTAACCACTGTGTGACTATAAACAACAGTAGCACTAATTTCTTCTCACTTACTATTTGAAAATACATCCTTTTCCTCAGTGCTATCAACAGAATTCAACATAAATTTAAGAAGTGCCAACAGCATGCCAGCAGCTGCTGCTTTTAGCAGAAATGAGAATGATGCTTCTAATGTCACATTTTCTTTTACTTCAGGAAAGAGTTTGTAAGTAATTTTTGGCATTCAGAAACAATATAAAGGAGTGAAAGAGCAGAATAATTGGCTTATGTTTACTTCTTATTGAAGTAGCCATTTTTCTATTGCCCTGTGAGGAAGGTTAGTTTGCTATTCAGCTTAGTGGTTTTCTTTGAAAAGGTATAGTCATTTAAGTTTCTGAATAAAAGTATTCAAAAAAACACAAACCATGCCTTTGCTATTGTTTTCAGGAAGGTACCACAGCACACATCAGTTTCCTGAAAGTGCAAACAGCTCTTCTGTTTTGTGACTGTTAACACCTTGGTCTTACACTTGAACATTAATTCATGAGAGCAGCTAAAAATATGTGTAAAATTTTATTTTACCTTTCCTTTTAAAAAAGTAACACACAGAGCCACAGTAACATACATTCCAATAGAAACCTTTATAGGCCAGTCATTTTCCTCTTAAATAGAAGCTTTCCAGTTCTTTCTTGCACAAGTGTTTTTTTAATCAAAAAAGTTTATATCAATTTTGCAATGAAAAACAAAGCACTTGGGTATCATACAAGCTCCAAATGGATTCAAGAAGTACTTCTGTCAGCTTTGCATACAACTTGGAGTGTATCGAGAAGGAACTTGCTGGATTGAGCCACACTGCTCTGCCCAGATATAGTGCTTTACACTTTAATGACTTTTAGGGGGAAGAGAAGAATAAGGAAAGAGCCCTTGCATTTTTTCTAAAGGATAAAACCTCAAAAATTGCTTCTGTTTGCTTAGTAAGACTGGTAGAAGGATGCTTTTCACATGCAGCCTTCATAAGATGCACTGGCAGTGTATCAGTGATATATACATACAGCTGAACTGAGAAGAAAAACAACTTGTAACTTCTTTTTTTTAAGTGTCCTGGTTTAGACTGGACTGAAAACCAGTTCTGAACATTTTTTCCTCAAAGGAATAGTTCCTATGTTAGCAAATACTTCAATGAGTAAAGTATTTTCTGAGAGACAGGAGCCCAGCTTCAAATTTCCCTTTGGACTTGGTGATCTTGTTCTTATATGTCTCAGCAAATGCTTTTTACACTGGTTAACCATACTCAGGAGTCACACTTCCTAAAATTTCATCCAGAAATACTATCCAAAACCTGGCACATGACTCCTGACAACTTGCGCCACTATTGCTGTGTTCTTGAGGATAGTTTCAATGTCAGTGAATTATTTATTAAGAAAATTGTTTAAAAAACGTTACTGGCAAATGTACAGGTCTGGTCATACACACTCAGCCATGAATGAATAACTTCGTTCAAGATCCTCCAAGCTCAGGAAACCTCTTTTTCCACACAGGGACATGCCAGTGCAACACAGTTCCTCTCCCAGCTGGCAAGCTTATTTTAGGTCTTCTCTGTTGACCAGGCTGCTCCTGGGCTCTGCAGTTCCCTTACCTAAATGTCTGCTTCTTATCCCCCATTTCAACATCTCTTCTCAGAAGAGCACTTGTGTTTTAACTCCCTAACTGGGTCAGTTTTGAGACTTTGACAAGCCCTCCAGACTTTGTAGAGCTTGCAGCTCCACGTTATGTTTTTTGGATAGACTACTGGTATTTCTTGTAATAGAGATGAGCTCCAAACCTTGGAGTGGAATTTTTTGAACATTTTTGATTTATTTTATATATATATATATATATAATTTTTAAAGAAGGGATCAAAAAATGCAGGCTTGAAAAAATTTTATTCAACATTGCATTAAAATGTATGTAAAAAGCAAGTCTGTGCAGCAGGCAGGAAATTCCACCTCACAGATCACGTTTCCTTTGCTCAGAATTGCTCTGCAGAGCCACTGAGGGAGTTCTAACTACATCTGCCCATGTTTCAGGTAAGCAAGGAGAGTGCAAGCAGACAGGCACGCCGAGAGAGCAGAATGGAGCTGGTGGCCTCAAAAATCCTGCACTGGCTGCAGCCATGCAGTCCAGAGCTGCTCCACCAGCAGGGCAGTATGAAGCTCACTGCCCTCCAGTGGGATCCAGCCACTCACCCCATCACACCACACACGTGGCTGGCTCTTCCTGCAACAGTTTCTGGCTCAAAGCAATTGCACAAAGTGTCAGCTGGACTTTTTACAGTGTTAAGAAAAAAAAAGGAAGAAAGAGGTCAGCCTATTGATTTTCACATGAGCCTGACCATTTAGGAGAAGGAGTGGTAGGAGGTTTATTTCTCTCCCCTCTCTTTAAAGTTCAGTCTTTAAATTACTGTTCTAGTAAGTTTGTTTTGGTTCTCTCCTCAAGGTGAGACACCGCAGTAAATTTCCACTCTAAAAGGCTTATAGTACATGAAGTACAGTGGTGTATTGTGCAGACCTCTGCGGAGCACAGCCAACTCACAGCAATAAACTCTTTTGCCTTGGCAAATTCTGCAACTTTGTAGGAGACATATTATCAGGACGTAGTAAAGGCATGGGATTAAAAAAAAAAAAAAAGCAAGAAAGCGTGTTGACTGCTAGCAAAATATTTGCAATGTAAACTGACAAAAAGTCAGATAATTTAAATATTCATTTTCTGTGTGAGGGCAAATATTACGGCTTTTAAGATCAATACTGAGTGAAATGAGACATAGTCATGGTGCTCTAGCATAGCACTTTTCTTATGTCCTCACTCCAATCACAGAACTGAGCTGTCTTAGTTTTAGCTTTTGTGTTTAGTTATGATCTAGTTGGAGCAGCGTGGGCTTCCCTGTTAACTGATGTTGCACACTTCTCTGGCAGGCTCTGCAGAAGTGATTGCCATAAGTAGCAAAGCTCCGTAGACGGCAGCTGGTCTCGTGTCCTTAGTATATTCCACTCAAACTTGCAAAACAGGTACTAAGCAAGCACAGCTATACCAGCAGCAGATGAAGATTCCTACCAGCATAGTTTCATCACAAAGTCATTGGGGGTGCAAAGCTAAAAGAGAAGGGAAAAAATGAGCAGATTTAAATAGACTCAGTAGGAGGATGCAAGTGTTTTGTGGTACATATTGATTGACCAGCTTCAGAGCAGGGAAGACAGGAAGAAAGAACAAGAAAGAAAGGAAAAAAGAATGAGAACAAGGGAAGGGAAAGGGAGGGGAGGGGAGGAGAAAGAGAAAAACATAAGACATACACATTTCAAATGGTCAGATATCTGATAAGTATGCAAAAGAAAAGTGTTTCTGAGACTGTCCATTTTAATGTGTTCCTAGTTGTTTTTTTTTATTTTCTAAAGTTAATTTTTAACTTTCTGTTCTTATTCAAGCTTAGATGCTGCACAAACAATGAAATCTAAGGTTTTGTTAGACTCAGAAGTCTAACAAAAATATAATAACAATTCGAACAATGGCTAATAAAAATGAACTCAGATTCAACTGCCCAAATTCAGTTTGATTGTGCCAGTATAATATTTTGCATTTAAGCTAACACAATTAAATAATATTTAACTCAGTACTTTTGAAAGTCTTTTGAGATATATTCTTAAAATGGAAAATTAATGAAAATAAAATAATTAATAAAAAAAATAGTAAAGAAAATTATATGTGGGGCTCAGGTAGATGTTTAATTTATTAGAAAACAAAAACACAAAGGTCCTAAACCTGCTGTGTTACAGGCCAGGACATCCACCTGCAGAAGGACCAATTATAGTTATTGCATCAACATGCAAACACAGGAATCAGCTCATGAGGTCAGAGGCTGGAGGGACAAAATCCTGAAGCACTGTGCATAGGATATTACCATTCGTTGTCTGAAAGCTGGGTGGCACACTTCAACCTTCATGGACGAAAATAAAACTGTTTGCCTCCAGTTCACCATGTTGCACAATCATATTGACAAATAAACAGCCAGACGTGTTTGCAGAGGACTAGGACCTCCCCTATGTGGAGTAGTTCTTTCCACTAATTTCTCCTAGAGGAAAAAGAGATCTCATATACAATGTACAGATGAGATTGTGTTTCCCCATCCCTCTAGCACTTGTAATCAAGCTTCCAGTCCTTCCTGTTCTGAAGAGAGTAATTTGATGCAGCTGTGCTGTTGGAACGTAGTGATGTAAATCTGAGCTTGCCTGGCTACTTTGGCCCTTAGGTACAACTGAACTGCACTTTGCTTCTTCAGACCATTGCTGGCTTTTACATGAGCACTTCTGATGAAGGCTCAGTTACTAAGCTTTTCAGAGATTACTAAACTATTCAGAAGAAAAAAACTCCCCAAATTTGCAGTTGCTGTCCCCCCTTCCTCACTCAGCAGTAGCCTGCTTCTCTGAAACCAAGATTATTAGGAAAAGCTTCATGTGGATGCCAAAACCAAAATATTATTGTCAAATATTTACTATGCAAGGGGTATGTAGGAGACTACACATGGCATATAGCATTAGCCTCCATTCTTATTACAAATTCATTGAAGGAAACAAGACATATTATAGGTGTGTATGAGAACAGAACTGAATTTACATGTCGGTCTGGAGCTGTTAGGCACCTAATGGGATGTCAGTGGCCTTAGGCAAAGCTGACAAGAGGTCTAACTTCTTTAGAGTGGACCATTAGACAAAGGAGCTCAAGAGACCCACTCACTCCTCCTTCCCAGTGCAAATAGCTCATATCATAAAGAACTGAAGGCAATGGCTAAGTGACAGAGAAAAGCAGTAACTCGAAATGGGACTGATAGGAAAAGACCATAGCTCATTAAACCTAACTCTCTTCCCTGCAACACAACTTCTGACTAGACCTGTGTCCAAAGGAAAATCCCTCTCAGAAGGTGGGCATAGTTTTAAAATTCATCCTGGGAATACTCAGTTTTTTAAAGTCTCTAGGTATGATTTCAATGCCAGGAGTTTTCTTACAGTTTTTAGACCAACAATCAGATTGACATTAAAACATATCTATACTTGATTTATGTTTTTTAACAGCTCTTTCTTGCACCTCTAGCTAAAACATAAACTTCACAAAAATGCTGTGCACAGCAATTCAATTAACTTTAAATTGTTTCTCTGTTCCCAGTGCTGAAATTCATCACTTCCTCCAGTCATGTCTGTGACACTCACCGGAGTTGGTATGGGTTAGGTTCTTCAGGAGCTTGTAGAGCTCAAGCACTGGACCCATGGCACCATCCTATTGCATTTCGGCTCCTGATCTTGGCACTTGAGGCTGAGAAGCTAAGAAAGACACTGCTTGCTCAGATTTCCAAGGAACAGGCTCCATCCAGAGGTCTGGACCAAGTGTTTAAAAAGATAGTTCCCTGCCAGTGCCCAGCAAACTTGTCCTGTGAATGACCGGGGTCAGCTTTGGAATAGCTGTGTGATCTTTCCGCTGGAGCAGTAGAGGAAATTCACCTTCATTTTTTCTTGCTTTAATTTTATGTGGTTTCAATTTATTTATTTTTATGTGAGAGATATTGTGCAATGTTGAGCAATACCTTCCTTAGCTATGTCACTGTTCTTGCCAGTTGACATTATTAAGGCTGCTGCTAATTTCTTCCCTCTGTCTGGCATTCCTGCTCCTTTGCGAGGTGAGGTGGGGGTGGAGGCTTCCCCCAAGGAACAGAGCCTGGTGCTGTGCAGAGCAGAGGGAGCCACCCTAGCACTGCACTGGAGTATTTCAGAGGGAACTATTCATATCAAGCAGCTGCTCCATCAGCCAGTCACTCACCTCTTGAACATCTCCAGCAGAGCCAAAAATAAACTTGTAGATCAATTCATTTCCCACTGAGTTTGATGGAATGTTTTCCATTGATTTCTAATGAGATTTGTATGACAAACATTTCTGCATAGAGGGCCTGTCTCTGGTCTACGGGGAGGAGAAACTAACATGTGGTTTCTCCTTTTCACATAGTGCTATTCCCCCAAATAAGTGAGTATGTGGCCTGAGCAGCCAAGGAGACCCACTGCTCCAGAGACTGTAACATTGACAATGTCAGCTCCCCAGCCCTGTGAGTGTAGCTATTCAGTATTATAACTTTCAAAATAATTATACCTTTGAAATACTTCGTTTGAAGTTGCAATGACTTTCTTTCATGAACTGTTTCTAATTATTGTACTTCAAGCGACAAATTAAATGTCATTTGAAGCAATTATACCAAATACTTAAAAAAATTATACATAGGTATTTCAATTAATACAATTAAGTCAAAAGTTTCATTTCACAGCTGATTCAGCTTTTCCATTACAGCCTTGAAATTGCTCATGAAAGCAACATTTGAACAAATCTGTAACAAACCTGAACACTAAAGGACTTATTTATTTTTATGCATTTATTAGACAAGTTGGAAAAAACATGACTGATCCTACATGAATAAGAAGGAATAATATGGTGTTCTTTTGAAAAGCTGGTTTTTTTCTCTCCCTTTAACTTCAATAATTTTGTTTGTCAAATCTCCATAAATGAACTTGTTGTTCCTGATCCTCCACTGTTTGTTCTGCTTGTGGAAAAAGCAAACGAACATATTCTAAAGGGATTTATATGTTAGTTTTAGTTTCACAATGGGTATAGTGTAGATATTCAAGTGAGGCAACAGCATGCTAACTTGCTCCTTTCTAAATAGCTGCTAAAACACTGCTACTCTTTCTTGAACCATTTACTTAATGAGAATCTTCTCTTCCTTAGAGAAACAGGTTAGGAAGACTGCCCATCTCTGCTGTACAGAGCTCCCCACCTCTGGATACAGGCAGACCAAGGGAATACACTTGCTTTGCTAGCTGCTCTGCGAGTCTTCAGTGTGCTTCTCTATCTTGTATTTACACTTCTCACACTTGTTTTCTTGCCTGTCACAGAAACTGCTTAGTCCACCTGGTTAGGCATTTACCCAACCTTGCTACATTGTGGTGTTTTGGTTTACATCAACCGTAAGAGTTCAATGATCTTTATTGTATGCAAGAGGGCTGATCAGTCCAGTCTTTAGCAGATAACAATCCCCAAGCCATTTTCGCAGAGCTGTGTTCTTTGTTCTCATGCAGAGCAGCCAATGGGATCCAAAGGGCAATGTGTGCCTGAGAAGTGATGCAGGGATGCACAAGAAAAGCCATGATACTGCACAGAGAGCATCAATTCCCAGGAGGGAAATGCAAGGCAGCAATTAGCACCCCTAAAGCACCTGGGGACCAGCAGTGCAATCACTGGGTATGGCACAGGTCACCAAAAGCAACACTAAAGGACTTGACTTGCACAAGTAATTTTCTCCCAGTACTTTTTTTTTTTTTAAATAGCATTGCCAACTAACAAGATTAAACCAGTGATAATGACACCGAGTATAATTCTGTGACCTTTTTGAGCTTTTCATGATTTCTAAGTTTTCTTAAGTTATAATAATCCACCCATGGTCCAAAAAGTCTATCTATCTCTAAGAAAAAGTGCTGCATGTTAACAAAATTAAGGGTAGAGAACATGAGCCATAGATAGAATCTAGAGTTCTTGAAAGGTGCTGAAATTACAGCACAAGAGACAGGTGGTACTCATTAATTCACAGATCAAATTCCATGTGTTTTGTCTTCTCTCCTTGTTGGTTAGTTTCCATAATCAAAATACAAATCATCTAAAAGGAATGTGTATTCTACTCCTCCTTTTATATGAAAACATTACTCCTTCATGGTCTTTTAAAGGATGAGTTACAATGTTTGACTTATGGTTTGGAGCCCAGTGTGGGATGCAGGTGCTGAGATACCATAATAATGATGGCCATGGTGTAAATACCCCTCTAGATAAATACTCACAATAGGGAACCCAGAGACAAAATGAATGCTTCAGAAAACCAGCAGTGCAAGAAGCTGTGAAAGACCAGGGACTAATTAGCACATTGATAGTCAAAGTTTCAATTTGCCACAGTGGCGATGTGAACAATCTAAAAAATAAATGTAAGCACATTGTTAAGTGTACATGCCAAAAAAGATATATTTAGACATAAAATGAGAGATCTATGCCATTTTAAATGGTGATAAGGAAATGTGCATGCATTTGGATATTCTGGAAAGCTGGCTGTGCTTGCAATTGATCTTGAACTATACAAATGAGGCAGGTCAAAAGACCCTTCTACAAACAATCTGTCCAATGAATAATGATGAAACTTAGTGACTTCAGCACAAGCTGACTAATACCTGGCCGGATGAGGGATTCACACTGAAGAAACAGGGAATATGACACCTATGTTTATTTTATTAAAAAACTAAAAGTAACTATATATATATATATATATATAAAAAGAAAATATACTCACATTATAATTGGGGGAAAAAATTAGGAAAATAACTCTGAAAACACAAGGTATTGATATGCAAATTAGCACACTTTCATTAACAGGCAACTAGTATAAAGATTTTTTAATTAATCTCTTGAGACTAATGGAATATTCAGCTATCTCTTGGTTACACAGTTCTACTTGCAATTTGTCACTGCTACTTAAAAAAGAATAAAAAGGAAAAAGAAAACAAAATTCCTAACTAGTAGCACCACAAAAATAGATTAAAAGGTATTTATTAAAGAAAAATAAGGAAACAATAACAGAAAGATATTTAAAGGGTATTTTGACATGCAGTTACTGTAAACACCTTGCACCAGTCCTGCAGAAGGTTGTTTTGCTTCATTCAGACAGAAAATATTTTGAAGGGGCTTTGGGGATTTTGTGAATTTAGGGCCTGATAATCCCCAAGTGAAGACAAGTAATGAAATCAGCAGCAGAAAAACATTGGCATTCATGATATTGCACTCATCACTTGACAGCCCAGGGAGACTTCAAATGCTTCTCAGTTTATAATGAAATGTCCTTTTATTATCATGCCATTGTTTCTGTTCCAATTGAATGGCAAATGGTGTGCCTGGAATTCATAGATATAATTTCTGTGGATATTTTAACTGATACTACACTGATTTGGTTGGTAGAAACTTGAGAAAATAGCTCATCTCTGACAAACTACAGCCAGAAAGCTGGGATATGGCTTTGCTAAGTTACACGCTCAGTTTCTCTAATGGTAGACACAATAAAAATAAACTTTAATAAGTAAATAAACACATCAGCCTCCACCCATAATTTAAGAATACTAGAACCTGTTTTAGCATTCACAGACTTTTCCATCTATTTGCCAGTCATTATGATGAGGTTTTCATTAGCCTGACCCCCTAACATTAAAGTAGTCAGCGGGTTCTGGGCAACATATTGATGGAATGGGAAGTTCTTCATAGATGCGATACCAGAAAGGTCTGGCAAGCCAGTCTGGGGCAAAAAACCTAACTCACTTCAGTCTTTCTCTTGCTAGGCAAAGCATTCACACTTAAATAGTTCTCTGTTGATTTTTACTCACTAAGGTCTTAACAGTTTCTAATACTACACCATGCTCCCTCTACATCGCTCTGTCAGGGCAAAAGCAGCCTCATGATTCGTGAAACTTGGCAGAACAGGATAAAAGCACTCTACTTGCCCCTGATATTTTTGCTTCCTAACCAAGTCAGTGTTGTATACATAGGAGTACCCAAATCAAATATTTGTGAATTAAATTATAATGGTTGCTGAAATTAGACAGAATGTCTGACAATATTTGTCCATTTACAAACAGATCCTCTTTCTCCTAATATTTATTGAGGCATTTTATTGAGTCAGGGCCTTATTCCTCCTGGTTAAAACTCCAATGGACTGTGTTCTGTTCCCCTACCTTCTGATTTGCTTTAATGATACCTGCTAATTATAAGTTACTTTATAAACATTTAATTAAGCCTGGAGATAGTCCTACATGACAGGACATATTTCCTTATCCCTATCTGGGAGATAGGTATCTGAAGTGCAGATAGGACAAGCAACTTATCTATGAAATGAGGGCACATCATTCTGACTGTCAAGCATATCTTTAATGACAAATTTGATTCACAGGTATGCCTATATGAAATGGGTAAAATACTGAAAAATAAATCTCAGAAAAATATTTCACAAATAATATTTTCCCTTTTGTAAAACCTTTTACTGAATAAATGGTCCATGCAGAATATTTTACCATTACCTTAATAGATTCCTTAATAAGAAGCTTGGCTAGCATATTTCATGAGTATGCTCTACAAGTTGATTAGCCATGATAGGAAAGTTTAGCCACCTCTCTCTCAGATATCATTTTTAAAAACCACATCAAACCTATACCACATGCAAACACCAATACAAAGCCAAAAGTGCTTAATTGGATCTTTCTGGCTGCTACATGCTTGAGGTTAAATGTCAATATGCTCCTAAACTTCTTCCTCCTGGTGCTTCCAGTGAGGTGCATTTATTCTTCAAGAAATGATTCAGGGTATGTTTAGTAAATCTCTATTTAAATGGTACATCTGTCAAAGATTTTTCTGGTGTCCTCACTGCTCTTCTGCAGATTTACTGTATGAGTAAATGGTATTCTACTCTAGGCCCACAATTGCCTGACCAATACCTTTTTTGCAAGGAATTTCAATGACAGAGGTAAAAGAGTGGGATATGATGAAATTCTGATGGACCGTTACTTATGGCAATAGTAAAGATTTCTTGGACAAAACACCAAGCATCAGGATTAGCAGTCTTTCCTTGTACCTGTTTTAGATGTTGTGTCTTTTAATCCTTGTAGTAAACCAAACTGATTTAATATGAGCAAATTTCATAATAGAAGAATCAAAAATGTATGTAAATCTGAAAGTCTTATCTCCTGTCAGCCTTAAACAATAATCTGTTATCTGAGTTGCTCTGAAATTCTGATTTACTCCAGGTCACTGCATCCCAAAGGATTTTTCAAATATTGATTTGAATATGACTGCACACAAATTATTTCCCAAGAGTTTATGAAGCTGTTTACCATTTTGCCTCAATAGCTAGCTGCCACAATTTACCAGTCCAGAGCCTTGCAATTCTTTCATTTGTTAAATACATTGAAACAATAATTTTTTGTTTCACTTGTCAGCTGTGACTCTAATATATATTTCTTTCTTGTTTATTATTGTGCATTTGTTCCTTTATATGTTAAATGGCAACTGTCATTCTATATTACAATCCTATTTTTCTTTGGCCTTTAAAGACTGCTTTCCCACACAAACTCTATAACAAGTTTCCAAATAGTCTTTCTTAATTATAAAGACAATCAAGGAAACACTGAGAGTGATTTGACCTGAATATGGTGGGCATAAAGGGAGTAAAATATGAGCATAAAGAAAGAAAACAGGTATAAGATCAACACAGAACTACAGTTCCTGGGTACTTGACCCAAATCATCTCGTTGCTTAAGAGCCTTAAAATAGTTACCAGTCTTATGAAAGACGAGGTAGGACTCAAACCTTTCAGATAATCACCTAGCCTGATCTTTAATGTTAGTTAACCAAGACCAAATCTTTCTAAGCTTTCCACTTACTAGTACAGGTGAATGCCTTTGAAAGTCTTGTTTTGTAAAAGCAACAGTAAGAGTCATTTATGGTTGAATATCTTGAAGTCAAAAAGCCTTGGCATCTCT
Source organism: Campylorhamphus procurvoides (assembly GCA_013396655.1). NCBI lineage: Eukaryota > Metazoa > Chordata > Aves > Passeriformes > Dendrocolaptidae > Campylorhamphus > Campylorhamphus procurvoides. The sequence continues at coordinate 96,036 of WBMV01003877.1, read as the reverse complement.
ATGAGTCAGTTCAAAGCTCCTATACAATATGTGTCAGTAAGCTCAGGATTTCCCAGCAGGAACCTCTGCCTGCTGAGGACTGAGACTGCAGGCTTCTCTAGGTAGTAAGCATTTCTTATGATGCTGTGACTTAAACTGCAAGTTCAAAGGTTCAGAAGGAAGGAGAGAGGTGAATCCACCTGGCAGGAAGGGAAGATAGGATGTTTAGACAGGAATTCTAATCAAATGGAAGAAAGCTTTAAATTTGATTTGGAGAGGACTAGGGATAAATATGCATGAAGAATTAGAAGGTACACACGGACATGGAGTGGCAAAGGGAGGAAGTAGGAGAGTACAGTAGTCATAATTAAGGGTAAGAATAATTGGGAAAAGTAATATGTTTATGCACAAATGTCCCAAGAGTGAAAGTTAACAGGAAGAACTACAAGCTTTAAAGCGCCTGAAAAGCTATGATATACATGACACCAAGACTTGGTGATACAGAAGACTAGAACTGTTACAGGAAAACATGTCTTACTTAATAAATACAGTCAGAAGAAATAGGATGAAAAACCATGTCACCTCATTAATTATAATTATAAATAGTCATTATGATGCTCAAGAAAATACAAAAAGCAGGTTTGCTGAAAATATCTCAGTAAAGACAAATGCTTACAAGAGGAAAGTTATCAAAGTCTGACATGGATTACCTAATCAAAAATCTCTTCCCTTTCAAGCATATTAAAGATAGTACCTGGAAGAAAGGGGAAGCTGTGTCAACACTGGTTAATAGGAAAGGAAGTATAGAAGGAGATAAACCATCCTTCAAAGTCTTTGGAAAAAAAGAGATAAATTCTCTTTCAAAATTGTAATATCTTATCAGGGTCCTTGTTACAACCTGAAAAATGGGGAGGAATTGCCTCCTTATGCAGAAAAAATAATAGAGGTACTGACTTGCAGAACTTGCAATTTCCCTGGTGCATGTTGGGCTGCATTCCCATTTAATATGTCTTCAACTAGATATAAGCTGCATTTTTCTTGCTTATATGTACTTACAGTGTATGGTTCTCAAATTACATTGAAAAGAAAATGTATTGAACTTCAATGTCTGTCTCTGTATAGTTTGCATCTCAAAAGCATCTGTAGGTATCAAAGGTAAATAATGCAACAGACCAGTCAATCAATAGCCTCATTAAAGTAATTGCTGTGTTTAAACCAGAAAACTGTCAAGGTATTTTTTTACTCTATGGTCCCCACTGAGAATGGAAGCATACATGTGTGTATATATGTGGGAATACACAACTTCAGTTCAAGAATTTTATTCAGGGAAAAGGATGTCTGGAGAACGTGACTATTTTAAATGACTGGGTCCTAATTCAAAAACTATCTTGTCACCTGTAAAGTTCACCCCTCAGACGTACTCAAGAGTCTGCAGAATTCTCCTTCACTTAGCTACAACAGCCTAGATACAGGCTCATGATGAGATGATTAATCAGAAGTATAAAATGAGGGAAAAGATGCTAAAAGTTATCCTGAAGAAATAAAATAATTATTCTTAGGAAAATTAAGTGTTGTAAGACAGAAAAATAGTTATATAATAATAAAAAACTAAAACACCAGGACTTGTAGGTCGGGCTTCTTAATAAGGTAATGGGAAAATTAGTACACCTTATGAGATCACGTTATTGCTGTACAGAGGTGAACCGTCCCAAAATAAACAAGTAATAGAGAGTAATCATACAAGCAGGCATTTCGCTCCATTAACTACTCTTCAGTTATACAAATGTTTTTTTAAAGATTCATCTAGAAAGTAGAAACAAATACAATAGAACACAAGTGTAAAATTGGGAAAACATGTGAAGCTAAAAAAAAAAAAGAAAACAGAGAGAAGAAAAGGAGAAGGCACAAAATAGTTTTGAGTAAAAGTGTCCCAGAAATAAGATGGTAATCAAAAGGGAGTAACTAGTTTTAGATGGAAAATGATAAAACTGGGTGACACAGAGAAAGCTACGGCACTCTTCTCCTCAAATGTATCATCTTTAAAAAAATAACAACAGAAACTAAAAATCAGGTTGAATCTTAGTTAGATAAGTTACACTCTAACTGTCCTTTCAGAAGGGAGGAGTGAATCAAGAGTTCAAAAAGAAAAGATGAAATAATTGCTTTCCACTCCATAGCTTGTGGAAAAATTGTTGACTACAAAACCTTTCTTCTATAGTAATTTTGAACATAGATGAAACTGAGGCCAATGAGAACAAATTATTGTGTTGCCACAGCACATCTCTCAGGTGCATTTATAATTTACCACAAAAGAGATTGAGTTTGTGTGTCACAGAGGGAGGTCATTGGATAATCTATAGTACACAAGTCCTAGTCAATGCTGTCAGAATGATTTTGGAAAAAAAGAATTCACATATAAAATTTAAGTGCTACAAGAAGAATCCAGTGAAAGAACAGAAGCTTTCCCAAAATAAAAAAAAATTGCCTCAACAAATAACAATTTGAAATTAAGACAAGGATGACGAATGTGTACTTACGACTTTGTACTGTTAGAAGCATAACAGAATGGTCTGAGAATTGTAACAGCTCACAAATGAAACGTAAGTCAACATAATGTCATGGTAGGAAAGGTGAATCTTCTCCTTGAATGCATTAAGAATGTTGAATGTCAGACAGGAGAGAGCTGTTCTATTTGACACAGCCAGTGATGACAATGATACAGCAGCTTAAGCAGCACATCCAGCACTGGACTTTCATAGTACAGGGTAGAGATGTCTGAAAGAACCAGCAGCAAACAAAAGCTTAGAAAACAGACACAGTGTAAGGCTGGTGAGAGAGGGAGCTGTCTCTGGAAAAGCCTGGTGAGCAACAGGGAAGGAAGGACTTCAGCCGTAAAGGGGGTTGGCAAGGGAATAGCAATCCCTTGGTTTGCACAGCCCTATGGAGAGCCAGAGGAGGTATGCTCAGCAGAGAAGATAAAGGAAGTATTCTGAAGGAAAACAGATCTGTTCTTAGTAATTGGTTCTTGCTTCTTTTGAGAGGCCCTGATAACCAAGTGATCTATAGAGTCTTCATCACTGGAGACAGACATCACTGGAAAATTATTTGTGTTTTCTTGTCCTCCCATGTCGATCAGCCTCAATGTGGAACTTGAACTAGTATTTTTTGTTTTGTTTTGTGGGTTTTTTAGGTGTAGATACCTGCACCTAATCATAAACGTGCATATGAAGCACACTGCACCCCAAGGCCTTCAATCTTTTAGAACTTCAGTTGGAATCTGGAACAAGGTCTTAGCTGTTCCCTTCTCTTTGTGTCTCTGATTCTCCTACCTTGCACCTCAGCAGGAGATGGCAGGGGGTCTGTCAGTCACCTGCTTTCTGTCCTTGGTAGATACTTGGGGTCCCCGGCTTGGATGGAGCCTTTCAGCCTGAAACTCAATAATTCCTGTTATAAATCTGTTTTGAAATCAAATTAACAAGAACTGTACAATCCCCTCAATGAATGATTGATCATGGCTCACAGTGCACATCAGCTTTTATGCTACTCTGTGTGCGTGTATGGCGGGGAGAACATGTGCATTATTCAATTTTGCTTCAGAAGAAAGAGTGTTATATATAGAGTTATGAACATTTCCCACCAGAAGATCAAGGATTCCTCAGGATGTTTTCTCTTCAAGCTATGACCATTCTTAGTCTTTGTGATCTTGTGTTTCTTTCCATGAAAGAAAAAAAGCACTGCCTAATTGAAACTACTGTGCCAAGCACATCCAGTGTCAGTGGTCTGTGAAAGTCTGGATGCCCTTGAGTCGCAGTTACCAACACCTTATCTGTCGGCTATTTACATTCACACATTAATGAATAAATGGATTATGGCTACAGACTTGTGATGATACTTCTATATGTAACTTGGTTAATGCCTTATACTTTTGCAGAAGTACTTTCCTTCAGTCTTATTGTCATTAAGATTTATTTATGTGTGTGTGTATTTGTCCAGCTTTTCCTGCCTTGCTGTTATTTCAGTTTATTAATAATTCAGACTTTCTGAACTGCATTGTATGGGATAAATCCCTCCCCCTTTATTTGAGGATGATAAATTAAGCTATTTAAAGAATGACTCATTACAAATATATATCCTGTTGGTGCCACCACCCTCCTACACATAATAATTATTGAAGTTAGCAATGTGACGCACAGTCAGCACTTTCAGAGCAGGGTATCGGTGCTGGTGGCTGCAGTGCCTGAATACCTTACTGGCACTGGTTACCCATGGCAACTAAAATGATCTATTTGTGGTGATAATAGCTTGTTGTTCTGTTTGATAGTTTTGCTGTATTCCTTCCAGTTTCAATTGCAACAGTAATCTATAGATTTAAAACTTCATTTTGAAAAAGAGAACAGTGAACAAAATTTCACTCTTAGTGTTTGTGCAAATATGAAGTAACAGAAATATAACATCATCTCATTGCAGATTTTATCACTGTAACAACCCCCCCTGAGTCTAAAGTAATGAAATTAAATCCTTCCACCTTGTCTATAAATGTATCCCTTTATTGCTTGCTAGTAAGCACTCACCCTGGAGGTTTTGCCAAGTGTAAGAAAGTGGGAGAGCACATCATGATTTCTACTTACTTCATGTCCATTATTTGCAGATCAGCATGATTTCTTATTGTTATAAGTAGTATTTTAAGCAAACTATCCCAAAGGTAGGGAAAATAAACACTTGTTTGTAATCTGTTAATACAAACTTATTTCTATATAACACACAATTTCATGTGAGACCTAATGAACATTTTTCCTGCTACAAGCAGTGGATAATTGGCAAGTATTTTTAATTGGCAATACTTAACTGCAAATATTTTGGATTGTTCAATCAAACTCAGTGTAACCATGATGTCTTTTGGCAGCTTTTTATACCATAGCATGCTTAAAATCAGAATCTCTCCCTCTCTCAGCTGTTAGATATCAAGTAAAGGAAATGAAAGTAGAAATACAAAAATGGCTTTCTTTTTACATCACTAGTTAACAGCAAGAGTATGACACCTGGGCAGAACACTGCCCTGTGGAGAGGAGACCATGCTGTCCCTCCATTTCTGGGCAACTGTGCCAGCTGGTGCTGACCCTGCCCGGGAAGAGCCCTCCATCTTCTCTTCTCTGAAGGTGTCTTAGAACTGCAAAAGGACATTTTTGTCCCTCCAGAACCTTCCCTCTGTAAAAGAGCCTTACAAGTCACATTGAAGATCTAAAACCTCTTTTCCCAGAGCAGCAACAGTCAGCAATTTTAGGCATATCTGCCCTTGTTTAGAAACTGTAACCATACCATTACCTGCTGATCCAGCCTGAGGTTATTTCTGACTTCTGTCCAAGAGCAAAAAGATTTCCTTTGCATCCAACCTCTGTACCATCCATCCCTTTATCTTGGGAATCAAACAGGATTGTTTATAGAGACAGACGAAAACTTTGCTGGATGTTTAGGGTATACAGGTGTGAATATATGATTCATTTTGTCAATTGAGTGTCATATAGCCTAGAGAGAAACTTGCAAGGATTTTTCTTGTCTGTTTCATTGACAGTATCTCCTTTGAATTAAGGATGCCTAATGCCCTTAAACTGGTAAGTTTCAGGGAAGAAAATAGGACTTAGTCCAACAATTATCTAAATAAGGTCCTCAAAATTTGACCTTATAGCAGAGAAGCTGTTTTCTGTGGGTTGTGGTTAGAGCTGTGGGTTGTGATTAGATAGTATTATTTTTCAGCTAGGCTCACCGACATTTCCCATAGTCCAAACATTCATAGTCCTAAGGAATTTAATTCATCTTTTCATAATACAGCAATGTAAAATTCAGGAAGCCTACAACTATTATTCCTGAAATAAAGGTCCAGTGTTATTTTTAGATGGGTGTCCCAGAGAAACCAGCTGTTCCCAAGGAGATAGGAAGCAAACAAATCATCTTCAAGATACATGGGTAAAATACTTTGTGGTAGAAGTCTGGGTTCCATTTTTGTGGGTAAGGGAAGAAATGATGGTGTTTAGGCCACAGTATACCTATATTCATGTGATTTCAAGATTAGACTTTCCTCACACATATAATCTCCATCTTTTAGTGAACCTTTTTTTTAAGGCTTTATTTTGTTATTTTGATAGGAAGCTGGAAAATGTTTCCACCTTAATAAATAAAATGTAAGAAGTCCAACCTTAATTCCAGAGAATCCTGTGTTATCACATCAGAACAAAACTCACAGAAACTACTGCTGTTCTGATTTACTACCATTTTACACCCATCTTCTCCTCACCTTACACTAGCATGATTAAGATTCTGAAGTGTACAAGAAAAGCCTTATTATACTAGGCTCTCTTCTACCCATTTTAAACCCGGTGCAATTGTAATTTGATTATACTGAGGCTGAGATCAATCTAAACTCTGCTGCAGAACACAGATCATCAATTTTGATTTCACTGACCAAGCGTCTTCTCTACTGGGAAGCTTTATGAATGATGGACCACATCAATGAACATTTACTCTGAGAATTGCTCCATATGTTGTAGCACAGGAATGATTCACCTCATTCATTCAAGGACTGTTTGAGTGAAGGGAAACAATGGTAAGAGGCTTGCTCATTTATCAGAGCAATTTTGCATATTGCAACTTGCAGACTCACCAGGTGTGGTGCTTCTGTGTACTTGGTATCCCCATAAAACAGGATGTGGTCACAAATACCCAGTTTTGGAGAAACCAGTAGGAAATGCGGATTTCAGTGTTACCTTTAGAAGTTGTGATTCTTAAGAAAGAAGATTTCTGAGGAAAGTATCTTTGCAGAAAAAGCCCTGTGAGCCCTGGTTATCAGCAAGCTGTGCAGGAGTCAGCAGGGTACCTTTGCAGCAAGGGCAGCCATCTACATCCTGGCCTGCACTAGTGTAAAGTGTACCCAGCAGCACCAGGGCAGTGAACCTGCCCCTCTCTCTGGCACTTGTGAGACCACATGCAGATATTTGGTCCTGTTTGCAGCTCCTCAAGAAGCATTGCCATACTTTATCAATTCCAGAGACAGAACATCAAGCTGGAACACAAAGGAGTGGCTGAGGGAATTGAGTTTGTCTAGCCTTAAGAAGAGGTGGCCAAGGGGAATCCTTTTGCTGTCTGCAGCTACCTGTTAGGAACATGTAGAAAGGAGAGGGTCAGAACTGCAGACTAGAAAGAGGAGAGGCAGCAGTTATCAACAGAAACATTGGAAACTTCAACATGATGGAGGGGAAAATTAGGATGGGAGTAGTCAAATAATGGAGAAGATCACCCAGAGAGGCTGTGGGAACTCCATCCTTGGACATAGTCACGCCCTAGGGATATGAGGCCCCTCGCAAACTGCTGTAGCTGGGTGAGAGTGGGTATCCCTATAGGGTCCCTTCCATCCAGCCTATGCAGTGCTGCTATTGTCACATACTTCGTTTGTTTTGTTGTGTTGATGTGTTCTTTTTTCACCACAAAATTTTATCATAACTCAGGGTCTTTCACAAGGCTATGTAACACTGTCTCACATGCATTATACTTTCCACCCTTACAGTGATTTGCATATCTTAGTCCACATCTGCACCAGCTAAGCAAGCAGTTGCAGGCCATGCTCTGTCCCCAAACCCAGCTGCCATATTCAGCAGCGAGACTCTAAGATCTTTCAGCCTTCAGAACTGGCTGATGCTACCTATACTTCCCTCAGTCTGCTTTTGGCCTGTGCTGGCTCCTGAGTTGTTGGGCTGAATGTGAGTTGGTCTTGGCCAAAATCATGCAAGGGCTTGAGATAACTATAATAGAAATGACCATTTCCCATCATCTGTGTCATAAACAGTATCCGTTTTTAAAGACTTGACTTCTCTAGGTTGGTATAAAAAGGAGGGTGTCGTCTCCATTTTACTTCTTGAAAGAGAGAGACAGCTACTGTAAACCATGCTCAGGAAAAAAAAAAAAACCAACAAAAAACCAACAAGTTCACTCTTACCCACCACACAAAACTGACCTGGGCATCCCTGGTAGCTGCATGTTTGTGTGTCTTTGCTTCTTTCAAGCACACAGATGCACTTTGGTAAGAGAGTCTCTGTAAATATTGTCCTTTCAGATGTTTTATTTATATTATTCTCCCTTGTGGATTTATTCTACATATAGAACGCTGCTTGAATCAGGCACACGGTATTGTTAAAATCCAAATTATGTGATTATTCAGGTTGCTCAAAATACAAAGAAAGTGACCTTCAGAGAGATACCTGTAGACTAAATAAGACACATATATATAAGATTATATATATATTAATATCTAAAATACCATATATAGGATATATGTATTTCAATGTTTCTCATTTACATGGTCTTGCAAAAAAAGCACATTCTAGGGCAAAAAACAAGGAAGATTATGTTATTGAGACACGATTATGTTTCCACATTGCTGGTAAACTGGTAGAGATGGCAAAGAAGGAAATATAGCAAAGCTCATCATGATTTGGGAAACATTATTAAATTAAACTGCAACTTGAGCAACAATTAATTAATGCAATGAGGAAGATAGAGGGTGGAGATCTCAAAACAACTCAACATCAGCCTGACTTTGTTCCAATTGAAGTTAAATTGACTTGCTCCTGGTGACGTCAATCGGAGCAGAGCTAGATCAGTACTGAGCATTTCTGACAAGCCCGTCTTTAATATGCATTGGCCCAAATTGGCAAGAGTCATTTGTGGTTTCAAGTGTCCAAAATAAACCTTCATAGTAAGGTCCACCTTCTGAGAAAGGTGTTCAGCATTAAAACTACCAGGTTCAGTATAAGTCTCATAGCCAAAAATCACAAATCAAATTTTAACAGTTAAACCTTAGCCAATCATTTACAATGGTATCATCCAGTATCTGAGAGAAATTGAAATTATATTTGTGTTCGGTTCAAGGAACTGAAGTGCTTTGATTTTCAATAGCCTTAAACAATGTATTTTGCTTTGACTCTTACACTTCTTTCACAGAAAATCACAATTTGTGCAGAAATTGCTTTTTCTTTTGTGATTTTCTTAGCAAAATTCCCAAGCAACTCTATTAATTAGACATGCTCAATCACACTAAGGAATATCAACATGCATTGCAAGTGCCCTTGAAGTCAACATGGAGTGTAAGTTATTTTTAAATCAAATAAATGTTTTGTTCCTTTCATTCCAGTGAAATTCAATACATACCGGATACAGATAGTCAACTTCAGGGGAAGAAAAAATTCCTTTCCTACATGTTAACCAGCCATAACAGATCTCCTCTTTCCAGTTTCTTCAGACTAATTCTTTTAATTTCGAGCTTGACTTTGCACTGCATTTTCAGTCAGTGTGAACAGGCTAATCAAACCATGACATGTTACGTGTAAAGTATCTTGATTGTGTTCTCATTTGGAATCTGTGCTCTAGTGTGGGGTCCCACTAACTTCTCCTGGTCACGGGAACAGCTACACATGAAGCAAGGTGTGCTACATGATATTTCATAGGGGCTTTGAAAAAAGCTACACACACCAACATTTACATCTTTTTATAAGGTAGAGAGAAACCTCTCCTTTAGTCCGTCTCCAGACTTCAGCTTCAATGCAAGATCCATGCAAAACTTAAATCCTTAACCCATAACTATGAAATAATGATTATGTTAAATGGTTGATGTGCACTCAATATTGTCCTCTCGTGAAATAAAAGGTTCAAAAGAGGAAATGCATTTGCAGTGAGTGAGGTTCCATTGTCCTTCTGCTATTCCTTCTTCAATCAAACATGGAAACTTTTGTCCCACCTAATGAAAATGTTAACCCTACTGTTAGCTGTGTTTCAAGTTTGTTCTTCCTTAGATAAGAAAACATGTTACTGATATGACATGTGTCCTAACCCCATGGCACTTCTAAATGCAAATCACACAACATATATTATAGGTGCAAGATTGATAAGATTCTCTGGATGTTTTTGTGATTCTTATAGAGACCCACAAATCTTTCCAAAAAGCAGCTTTATCTACAAAGCATGTAGTGGCTCAAACAGCAGAGGGTGCTTTGTAAGCAAGCACAAAACACTTGATCTAAAATTATTCCTGCAGATAGATCCTGCAGCTGTGCAGATGCTTTACTACCAGTTCTATTCATGAAGTGGCAGATTCATTGGCTTGCTGTTTATTAGAACTGTTTCAGATGCTCTAATAAATCTCCTGTGAAAACCACCCCCAAAATTCTACATGCAGGGGATAAAATTCTACATATGGAGAATAGCTCCATGTTTTTAAATAAGGTGAACAATATGCTATGAAATAATGCATTATTCATAGATGCATACTGTTTTAAAAGCTTAATAAAGAATTTGATTAATAGTCCAGGCATATGCCATGCATATTTATACCCTGGTATGCATACAAATGTAATGTATAACATTGGATACTTGTAATATCCTCTTGTCTTTTACGCTTTTTAAGCACTTATGATGCAGAGCAGTTAACCAAATTTGCAATACAAAGCCAAGCACATCAAATTGTTATAAATCTGCAAACTGGGTATTTGGTTGTCCCTCATAAGAAGCTCTATTTCATAGAATCATAGAAACAATATCTGAGTTGGAAGGGACCCAAAAGGATCATCAAAGTCCAACTCCTGGCCCTGCACAGGACAGCCCCAAGAATCACATCATATGCCTAAGAGTGTTGATTTAGGGTCTGTCAAAAAATGAAAAGCAAGAAACTGAAATCTTGATAGAAATACTTTTCTCAATGGATTTCACCACCATTGCACTGATTGGGAATAGTTTGGTAAATAAAACCAAACTTGGATGCCCCGAGCTCCATATTATGAACAAGCTGTGATCATAGGATACCACCTAAAGTATAAATATTAATCTTCATGCAAATTGAAGAAAGGTGGTCTACCCTGCACTTCACAAAAGTATTTAATCTTACTGGAAGTCTGCTGCCATTCAGCTACTCTGGGTAGAAAGAAAAGAGATTTTTCTAGGAAGTTGTGAACTTTTGAAACTGCTGTGTAGGTATTTGGTAATGGGCTATACATGCTAAAGAGCGCTATATGGAATTAGAGCAAAAGCTATGAGTTCTCCACAGGAACATGGGGACTGATATTATCCACAGTGTTACAACTGTGAAAACTAAGTAATAACTTATGAAATAAATAAATCACAGATTTGAGAAGGCTTTTTTAAGAGATAGAAGTTTTTAGCATGCAAGTTTACACCACCTTCCAATATTTGTTGCTGCCCATTCATCTGACTTCTCCATACTTCTTTCATACATAGTTGATTGGATCCTCTTTTTTAAAAAATCTTTTTTGAGTTAATTTGCATGTTTACCTCTTTTTCTTTCTTTCATATATTCACTTTCCCCTCTTTAACATTGCAATAACTTGTTTCCATTGCATTTCACTTCCCAGCAAGGGAAACGGAAGTTCAGTGCTGAGCAATGAAAAAGACGGTAGTGTTTTCAGGCATGGAGGCAAACAGGTGAGAAAGGAAGACTGGAGAAATCATTAGATCTTCAGTGCTAACATTTATTACAAATCAGCAATTTTTAATTTTGCAGTTTTGAAACTATGATGACTTTCACTAGCTGTGGATCTGATCCACAGAGCTTTGGAAGGAAAGGTGAAAGAAACTAAGTTTTGGTCCCATCCATTTCACCTCATTATAGCAATAGAAGTGACAGGCTGTATGCTGAGCAAAGAGTCAAATCAAAAGAAAAATAGAAGACATCCTGTTTTAAAGGCATCACTGAATCACACTGAAAGGAAAGATTGGAATAAGAAAGAGAAACAAGGTGTTAAGGCAGAATCAGTATTTGGCACAACCCTTAGAAGACAGCAACAGATTCACTCAGGATATCATTGGGGAAAAAACAGTTACTGAGGTAGGAGGCACTCCACAGAAGACAGAAATCCTAGGATTCTCTCACATCCAAACTTGATTTCTCTTACATTTTTGCTTCCAAGATCCAATTCTGCAACTAAATTTCTATTGATCTGCAGCTTCTGTCTACACATGCCACAACTACATCAAGACCCCCTAGTTCCAGGACAAGTTCAGGGCTAGAGTGGACCATGTGGGTCATTGTGTTTGACTTCTGTCAGCAGCACATCCTCAGCACTACCTGTCTGACTGCATCATATTTTTTTCAGAAGTGATAATAAATGCCTTCAAGTGCCTAACTTAAGTTATTCCATTGGAGCCTTCTTATGAATAAAACTTTACCATACTCTTGTAGTCTGAACTTGGCATTTTTTTCTTAGTCTTCTATTGTCAGAAATCTCTTCCATATTAGGCCCTCATAAGACATGATTGAGCAATTTATTTTTTTAAATATATATATTTTAAATAAGGGAGCCAAGAGAGCTACCTTTTCCACTGTAGACATCTTTCATATATATATATATATATATAAATTACAGCGCCTTTCAGCTCTTTCTGGTTAAGCATAAGTTTTGAGAAGCTGATGAATCACTAGCTGCAGCATTGCAGCAATCCCATTTTCTTGTTATTTGTACTCCCTGGTAATGAGGTATCTTCTGCATTGCACTCCAAAGGACGTGAGTAATGGGAAAGGGAAGGCAGTAGAAAGTGGTTACTGTTAAATAAGAGACAATAGATAGGTTTGTTCTGTCAGTATACAAGGTTAAAGGTGATACGCACAGCCACATTAGAGATGAAGACTGAGTAAAAATCTGGGGAGAGTAGTTTCAAATGGAGAGAGCAATCGAGAGTAAAATGAGAGGCAGGATCCATCACTGAGCCTATACTGTGGTGATGGTGGAAGGGCATCATCAGAGAAAGATACCATGAGTTAAAAAGGAGACATTACGGCAGGAGGGTTGAAACAAGATAATCTTTAAGGTCCCTTCCAACCCAGAGCGTTCTATGATTCTATGATTGAAGTGTAGTTACAAATACTGTGACTGAGGAGGAAAGGCGAGGAAAAGAAGAGTTTGGGAAATGAGTAACATGGATGGTAAAAGGCAGGAGGAAGCAGTAGGAGACAGAGGAAAAAGCTTGTTATGGCAGGAGTCACCAGATGGCATTGTTACACATAGTCTTAATGATTATTTTCCTTGGCATGTAAGAGGTTTTTGTTTCAGAAAAAATATTGTGTGTTTTAACTCTTATAAATGTCTACAAGGGAGTCATAACAAGCAAGGGAGCTAGAGACAACATTAGAGATGGAAAGTCTGAGGAACTAGACAAGAAGGTCTAATTTTAAAGTTAAAAAAAAATAATAGCTCTTCATTGTTGACTTTGTTGATCCATGACTTACGTGTAGACAGAAGAATAGAGCTAAAACTACAAGCAAATCAAACCTTTTTTTTTTTTTCCTTAAAGTAGTGAGATAATCTGCAAGGCCTTGACAGCTCCTATCCTTCAGTAGAAATGCAATCTGATGATATCAGGAAGGATGTAAAGTCTGAAGACAAGAATCAAGTAAATGGAGGAGAGACGCATGAAGTGGAAAAATAGAAACACTGGGAAAAGAACAGGGAAAACATCAGATACTATCAATGGTTAGTGAAGCATATCTGCAAGTCAAGGCAGTCAAGAGAATGGCAAATGCAGAACAATGAAAGTGGCTCAAAATACCACATAGAAGTGACATGCAGCCAAAATAGTGTAGGTACTACATGAGACTTTTTTTTTTTCAGTCTGTTCTCCAAGGGCAAACATATTTAAATAACACAAAAATTTGGGGGGAAGAGCAATTCTGGGGTTGGAAAAGACTTTGGAATAGAGGATGAAAGTAATATCTGCAACACACACTACTTCAACTGCTGCTCAATAGTAGCAATTGGCTGCTATAGTGCAACACAAACCCATTACATTTATTACCATTTTTGTCTGGTTTTCAAGCCTAATTCAGGGCTTTTTCCTTTCCCAGTTCTTGGGCATTAGTCCAGTATTAGATGTGAATTCTGTAAATAACTAAAAAAAATAAAAACAAATGGCTTTTAAATGACTGCCCTCTTGCCAGAGAGCAAAATTCCTAACAATGAAGTCCAAGACATGGTCTCTAAAGCACACTGCTTACTATTCAAGAGGAAGCTGGGGAGAGAAGATGTAAACAAGCATATTCCCACTCTTCTCAGGATAGAACATGCACTGCGTGTTCATTCCAGATTTTCATCCTTCCTGTGTCCTGACCTTTGTAACTCAAATGACAAAACAAAAGCCTAAGAGTTCTTCACAGTCTTGAGTGCTCATGGAGCTTCCCAGAGAAGCACATCTGTCACAGCATAAGGCTCTTACCAAGAATATGCTTTATTCCCCTTTACCTTCTTCTACAATAAAAGTTCAGCTTAATTGCATATGGTAGCAAAAATTAATCTAAGTGAAATCTTGGAACTCCTGGAATCAGACCGCTGACCTCCTTTTCCCTCAATGGGCAGCCTCTGCTCTGAGCTTGACCTGCAGAATTGTCCCAGGTGACAAAAACAGAAGACAAAACAAAACAAACTAGGAACCAAATGGCTGACTGCTAACAGGGCTAGGTCAGCTAAGCTGTACAGCTAGCTGGGTGGCAGCTTTCCAGGGTGATGTCCTGGAGCAGACTAAGCAGTATGTGTACAGCTACCTCCATAGGCTGTGGAGACACCCTTGAGTTCCCTCAGCAGCACTTGCTCCCTCACCATAGCCCAGCTGGTAGGGGTCTTTCAGCCCACTAAGGCTCAAGTCACTCTTACCTTAAAGCTTTCAAACAGCATTCAGCAGTGAAAAGAATAGCAAGTAGCTGATAGTGGAAAATACAGTAAAAAAATAGGAAGAAAAGTATTAGAGCTAGAGATATTAAGCCTTTAGAAGATGAAAACAAGTTCAATCAGAAGAGAAGAACCATGCTGCTCTTGACATGAGCTACCTTTGCTGTGGTGCCATACCATTCTCTCTCTCAACTTCTCTTAAAAGGAGTATGCTTCTGTGCTCAGCTAGATCTTATAACTACCTCCATACCTGTTTCCTGTCCTTGGTCCTATTACTCTTACAGTCACTACATAAAGAACTTTTCAAGAACATGCTTAACTACTAAGAAATCCCAGACCCAACACAGACTAACTTTTTCTGGTTTCAGAGCCAGCTACTCAACTGCACCTTCTTATTCTACTCTGGGAGACCTTCCAGAACTACCTGCTCTTAAAAGGGCCATGTTTTTAAATAGCATTAGCTATTTGCAGCTAATCAGGGCCTGCTCTACTTAAAAGCATATTACACCTGCTGGTATTTAAAGTAAATTTAAAAAAGGAAACAAAGCACTAATACATGCCTCTGCCCATCTGTTCTCACGTCCACATGGACTCATGGACAATTTAGCATCTAACATAGGAAGTAAGAAGTTATCTTGTTAATACAGAAGACTAAAAGGAACTGTATCATACCAGGAGGATCTCTTTTAATGGAAAACATTTTTAACACTGTAATGAAACTGGTCTGTCAGCAGAATTTTTGAGCAGCAGTTTATATTTCTGTACTGGTACTTCTCTAGGTCTGGATTCCATCTCTTTATATTTTTGTTCTGTTTGGTTTACCTGATCTCAGTTGCATAACTGTTCTCCTTAGTCAGTAAACTTAAAGGTCAGTATAACATAACATCAAAATCAGGATTATGTCATGTGAAGGGGCAACATAACCAACTAATATGCTCTGCAGCTCACTAGGTCCTCCCCATATCCTGTCTGTAACCATCCTGTGACTTGCATCTCATTGATGCAAGCCAGAGGAGAAGCATCTATGCCACCACTCAGATTTAATGCTTTGAGATGCCATTAGTTCTCAGAAAGCAATGTTCTTCAGTTTACTGGAAACTAGGGAAACGGGGTATGTAAAAAAATACAGGGGGAAAAACAAGGAACAATGGTTGCTAGGAGATTCAATGGAGTCAACAGGTATGAGCATGCTCTTTCAGCCCTCAAAAATGTATCTGAATGAACTATTGGATCACTTCCAAACTAATGTAATAGTAGCAAGAAACACAAGTATACACCACCTATATGTTATAGAGACAAATTCCACTGTTTATGGTCCAGCATCTTCAAGTACAAAAAAAGTTTTGTTTCAAAACACAAAAAAGACAACTGTATATTTTTAAAGCAGTATAACAGTGAAAAATCAATGAAGAAGCTCCCAAGGAGCACAAGAAACTGTCAAATCCTCTAGGCAAATCGCACAATCTCAAAAAGAAAATTTGCAAACCACAATGCTCTGTATGAATTTAAGAATCTTAACCTGAAAGGAAAAGTATCAGGGTATGGGTACTTTACCAGTTTATCAAAAGCATCAATCCCATATCACTTGCATTTCCACACACAAAAATATACATTGGTTTATGAAAAAGAGGTACCCATTGTTTTAAACAACATATTGCTACTTAACTTCTGCTGTTCACTTCTAGTCATCTGCAAATTTTGTCTCAGTTCACTTTAATTTTGGCACAGGCTTCTCAGGCTTCTTAGAGTTCACTGGAAATTGTCTCTGCATTTCAAAGTTTGGCAGTATTAAGAAATGAAACAGATTAGAGAGGCTACATTTATGAAATTACAGTTCTAGACATATTAGTAACAACTCATTCATTTACTATTGAAATTTTAGAGATGGCCATGAGCAAACATGAACATAGGAAGATGAGACTTGAAAGACAAACAGAAAACAGATCTTGAACAGACAAAACTCTAAAGATAAACGCCATCATTGCTACTCACTCTTTTTTGGTAAAAATACCAGAACTATTTTTCCACATGTAAAGCACCATTCATCTTGCAGCACAGATACAACACTGTCATATTGTGCTCTCCAAATCAACACTGTTAATCTAGTTTAACATCACACTTCCTATCTTTCATGAATTGAAGAGTTTGTCTGTGACTGTTCACAGAAGGTCACTCCAAATCCACTCAGTTTCGTATGTATTAAGGACAAGCTCCTAGCAAATGAAATCCTGTTTCAACCTCTTATATGAGGGAATAGAAATATAATTCTACCACAAAGGGAAACAGTTTTGGTTGAGTATGATTTCCAAGGGATTGACTTAAAGCTGAGACAAATCATCTGATGGTTGGTCTATTTTATTTGTTTTGGTGTGCAAACTAATATTTGCTTAGGCTAACGGTTTGAAAATCTATAATGCATTGTCTGTCTGAAATTTTTAATGAGTCAGTCCCAGATCATAGCTCTTGTTTTTGTTCTATCTTATCGGGAGAGAGATGGAGTCCATGGAGGGAGACGATGACAATAAGCTCTCTGGAACATACCAAGTTAGGTGAATCAGCAGTGTCTTCACACACTGTAATTAAAAGGCAGGCAGACACACATTTTCAATAATGTGAAGGAAAGTGTTTTCTAATTGTTGGCTTTTTTCCAACTGAAATATACTTGTTTAACCTATAGAGCAACCCATCCCTTCCTACCATTATGTGTCATCAGTGAATCTGAAGGTTTATTCAAACTCCAGGCTATACTCCCCCAACCATTTAATACCAGGAAGATTTAAAGTATGTGCTCACATTTTGCACAATTATCTCAACCAGTCTATACAAGCATTTTCAATGTATTTACTGAAAATTCAGAAAGAATGGACAAATCCATTTGGGATCAAGACTGAGAACATTTAATGATTATAGATGAAAATATTCAGGTCCTATGTGGAGTATATGCATCTATTTACATCTCTCTATGTAGGCGGAGTGGTTTGTTCTCACATATCCTTGCAATGATACATTTACATACAGAGCCTACTCACAGTCCATATCAACTCTGAAGCATTTGGCACCATGTTGCATTCTATTTAATGTTAACACTTATGTTAAGAAAGGATATACTGGGAATACAGAACAGCAGTGTAAAAGCACTGCTTTCTTTCAGTTTCTCCCCCTTTCTAGCTTGCTGTCACCATATTATTCTGTGCAACACTACACTAATTCATATTAAATTCTATCTTTTCTTTCTATAGGGCACAAGCAAGTCTTTTTTCCTCTCTTGCTTTTATTTTGACAATTCCAAATGCTCCAGTTGCTGTTTAGTCCTGGGAGATGTCATTACTGCATGAAGCTTTTTTTTTTTTTTTCATTTTCTTTTCAGTTTTTTTTTTTAGTTTTATTTAATTTGTACAGATTAATACATTTAGGTTTGGGCTTGCTTTAATGTTCCAGAGGCAAACTTCTTATGACCTTTGATGAGGCAATTATGTTGGCTAAATTAACTGAAAAACCCTTCTACTGCTACTGATTCAGGGGATCTTGAATTTTCAACCACTCTCCAGCAAAGACCCAGGAAACAGTTTCTAGATTGAGGTCAGGACCTGAAATTAAATTAAAAATGGCCATCAGCACACAAAAAAGTATATAATGTTAGTGATTTTTTTTTTCTTACCAGTATACAATAATCATTCCTTTTAAACAAAGGAATTCTTTCAGCTGGAACTTAAAACAGGTAGAATAAGCATATAGAGTCAAAAAAAAAGGAAAAGGGTGAAGGGTTATCCAAGGAGGAGGAGGGTTCAACACTGGCATTTTGACCACTATTGAATGAACATTGATAGCACTTAGGTTTCAACAATAGCCTAACAGAGATTCCTCTCCTATGTTTTGAATATTTTGTGTTAAAGATTATTTTACTGAGGAATCATGATAGAGCTTAAAGTCTTAAAAAACATTATTCCCATTGCTAAATATTTTTTCCCTGTGATCAGTGTTGACTGAATAAAGCCTGAGGCTGTAGAGGAGTTTGCACACAGGAAAATTTTGCTGCAGCTTATTATGTTCCTAACTAATGAGGGGTAAGAGAGCTCATCTGTATGATGACTCCACTTAGTGATATTCAGGTCCAGGCTTTTACTGAAAAAGCCCCAGGCTGTGGAGCTGTAACAGGTAGATTAGGTGAACAAACCTTTGCTACGTTTCTGGTGCCTACTTAGTTTACAGTCAGCAATAAATACTAAGGATCATCCTGGCAGGTCACACAAACAGCCCTGGGCCATACCTACCGTGGGGATTTATTCTTTTATCAGTCATTGGTAACTGTCCCATGGAGCTGCTGCACCAATGCTGTCCTCAGGCTCGACAGACAGGGCTGGAGTGTGAACAAGGGTAGCTCACCTTGCTGCAGGCAGAAAGGGCAAATCACTGCTTGTACACAATGGCTCTGTCTGGGTCTGTGTGCCTACCAAAACCCCCTGGTACAAACAGGGACAGACACCCAAATGAGATTGCCCTTCCTGTTGACATAGATTTGCCTCTTTCCTGCAATTCCTCAGCACACATTTGAAGCACTGAAAGTATCTAATACTGAAGGCAGGCTTGGTCCTGCTCCTAATGAAATAATTAGAAATGTTGCCACTAACATTGATAGGTGCAGGACTGGGCCTGTAGCTCACGTGTATCATGTTTCCTGAAATATTAGCTAGACCATGAATTGCAGAGCGCCACACGGTGTCCCTGCCAGTTCCTGTCCCTTCAGGAGCTGTTTATGTGAAAATGAAATCACCTTGGCACTCCTGATCTGCTTTAGCTTACCAGAGGTTAAGGGACTTCACAGACTTTAATTGAATGAAGTCTATAAATAATTATCATTTCCTGCACCTGGAGTTGAAAAGCTGGCTTGGAAAGGATTTTACTTTTGTTTTGAAATTATACTTGCTTTCTTCCTGGCTCCTTTAAGAAGATCACAGTGCAAAAGCTGAAGTTTTCACTGTATTTTTAGATCATGATATTTGACAGCTCTTGGCCTTCCTTTAGGTACAGGGCAGAATCTCCTGACTGTCTCACGGAATGAGCATTAGCTCCCACAATTTAACAGCTAAAAGCTCAACATACCACTTCCTTTCTCCAAACTACTCCTGAAATAAAATAGATGTGAACAAGGGCACCCAGAGGTGAAGAAGTAAGATATTTGCCTGCTATCCTTTCCATTCCCAAAGGCGTTTGAAAGCACACTTCACTTAAACAGTCTTTTCTTCTACCCCGTGTGAGCAAATTGGGTGGAGTAAACATGTCTGTGCAGTCATAATACAAAGAGAGCCACGTATCACTTCATCCCGAGGGAAGGAGCATCTGGTGCATCATAGATTTGTCAGGAATTAGGTTGGAAGTCACAGTACTGTTTTTTAATCTTGTTTGACTTAAAACTGTGTTTTGTAATCAGTGTAATAGAAAGGCACCGCTGAGACACAGGGATTAGCTGTAGAGAAGAAAAACAATAGTACACACAGAGCTTTGATGTGTTTCTATTTGAATTAGAAAGTAGCACTTTACCAGCTCAGAGAGCTGCATACAAAATTTCAGTTTAGCAATCACACTGTCCAGCACTTGAACTTCTTGCAAAGCAATGTCAAAGTCAGACAGAAACAAACTCTGAGCAATTTAGAAGTGCAATAAAGGATCCAGTATATAATAAATCACACGAAACTTGGATCGTAATGACTGGCTACAGCTATCAGTGATGCCAAGCATGTGAGGAGAAAGAAGCATTTAGCAATTAAAAGTATAATAGAAGATATTTAATGACAGAATGCCTATTCTTTAATTAGAGACAGTGGAAGGGGATCAGGACAAATACTACATATGACTTTAGACTTTGCCTTTGTGTGATTTTTTTGAATCCTGGCTTATAACACAGGCAGAATGATCATGGAGACCTTCCGTCTGTGAAACATAAAGTGGGATTTATCACCCTAGAGGAACTGCCGCTGTAGAAATGCCTGTTTCAACATTGTTAAAAGCTGAACATATTTGGCAGCAGAGTAAAGCATTAGGAATTCTTTAAAATCCATCTTTTGATCCAAACTTGTATCGTAAATAACACAGTAGCAGCTGCAAAGGATTCTCATTTTCCACCATGAACTTGGTAGGCAGAGACTTTTCTTTCCATAAGTATATTTAAAACTTGCTGAGCTGATTCAGTGAAGATTATACACATTTGTAAGATCAAATAAAATCAAAATACATACTTATTATTTTTATTATTTTAGTGGATCTTCTCCTGCACATATTACACTAGCAAATTCTTCATAAGTAATAGAAGTTTTGCAAGAATTCAAGCTATAGAATCAAAACTAAATGTATCCTGAATGGTTCCTTCCTGCTGACAGTCAAGTTACATGCCATCAGAATTCCATAGAAAACAGAAAATGTTTAATTTGGAGTTTAACAAATTAATTTTTAGGAGTGAACATGGCCTAAAACCTGCCTCTTCATGCCACATAAGCTCTGAGAAAGCAGATGGTGTGAAAAAAGGGCTAATGGGACTACTTTTGTAAGTCTCTTTTAGGTTGGATCAGAGATAAAGATCCGAAAGTTCAACTTAAGTAGAAAACCTCAGACTCTAATCCATGAAGTATAAGCCAGGCTTCAACTAAAAAAGCAGAGTTCCTCTGCTCACAGAAAGAAATGAAATCCACACCACTGCTTACTAGGAAAGGACATTCAACACCCAGCTGCAGCCTGCCCTAGTGTGGGTGCATAGCAGACACCTCTCCGCTCATCACTTTGATACTCCAGTGGGCCTGCATCCATTAAAGACAATTAAGTAAAGTTACTTGCTAGTGTGAAGATGATCTTTTTTCTTATTACAAAAATATGAAATTGTTCTTTGAGCAAGAAGTACAACCTAGGCTGCTTTCAGCTTCTCAGGAACCCAGTCTGTTGACCATACACTTGGAAAAACTGACTCCACTGAACTTGAGAAGATAATGTTGGGTTTTTTTTCTCACCTAAGCTGAGTTTCACAGTTTCTTTTTCAGGGTCTGGCAAATGATCAAGTTACTTCATGGTCCATTGACACCTTTAGGAATTGACCATTTCAGACATTAAACTTGCCTCTTCCCCATTCCACAAGCCAACAGTTTTGCTTATATATCAAACCTTTTTAATGATCAGGAACATCAAATTGCCTCATAAAGCATGAGAGTTTGGGTGGAATGCCTGCAGGAAGTCTCCTGGCAAGGCTGAGTGCTTCCCCTACCCAGTAATGAGGACAGTCAGATACAATAATATGCTGAACCTGTACAGGAAATGTAATTGCTGCTACAAAATCAGAAGTGAAATAGACCCTTTTTATTTCCACAGAAATTCAAAGACTTCTTACACAGGAAGAATGTTGGGTCTCAGCAGAGAATTGTTGGGAACTGTGAATCTAGAGACAGATATAAAGAGGACTTTGATTTTCTTGTTTTATGAGATTCAGGGAACAAAGCAATTAGCAAATATTTGGTACACTTAAGACAAAAAAAAAAGTCTTATTTTCCCTTTGATCTGTCACATAAACTTTGCCCTTTTTAAAACTGCTAATATGCACATACCTTAATCTAATTCTGACTTCTGTGATTTTACCTTGAACTCTTGTTACTCAGTAATGCCAACTTTCACCTGTTTCATGATTATTTTGTAGCACGTGTACCTCGCTAACTGTATCCAGAATAACATTAAGGTAGTTGGGGTGGATTGCTTGTTCATTAATACAGAAATATTATATCTATATCTATAGATCTAAGTTGTTTCAGGTCCAGTTTGAGCATATGAAAACTTGCGTCGATCAAATGGCCATCTAAAATCTATATCTTGATGATCAAATTCCACGTAATTTAAAAACCTTTTTATGAGGAACTAATGATAGACACGGTGTATTGCCTATTCTGGTTACTATCTGTGGAGAGAAATGAGAAATATGCTAAAGAAGATGGATGGATCCAGTCAGAAACTAGTATTATTTTTCCAACTACATTGTTGTTGACAGAATGCCATTCAAGAGCACTATATGCAAATAAACAGCGAAGTAAACACAAGGAATAACCTATAATCTACTTAAATGTGAGATTCCACAACACCTATCCTTTGACCTTTCCGATTCTCAGATGGAGGTCAGAGAGGTCACCTTTCATGCTTTCCTTTCGTTCAAGGCAAATTCAATAAGGCTATGTCAGTTTTCACCTGATGGGGATTTGGCTCGCTGAATATGAGACTAATGGCTTCAGGAAAAACTTTAGCCTTGGCAGCCATAGTGAATACTGTTTCATGTTAGTTATGTACACCTCACACACTTAGCTCTAACTTACTGTGAATAGAATGAAGAGTGCTTTGTTGCTGAATAATTTATTACACATTAAATATGGCCCAAGGCAACAGAGTTTTCAAGTTCCACAAAGGTCTTATATATTTCCTGCTCTTATAATTATGCAAAGGAAATACTGACAGTCTGAATTATGAAATATAGATTATCCACTCAGCAACAGTTCAAAGATGTATTATATGTGTGGGTAGTGAGTAAAGACAGAGGATTTCAAACACCATGTGTACTCTTACGGTATGTACCGTATCTGTTTAAGTACCTCAATGCGTAGCAAAGTTGTAGCACATGAAGAGACCTTCAGTTACCCCAAAAAACAGGCATGGTTGACACTACTGACTCATATACCATTTAAAGCCACATTTTTTTCTCTTTTCTTTGTTTCCTAGTCTCACTTTGCCCTTCTTTTCATGTTTAATAAGACATTAAAATACCTTTACTTCACTGAGCATCTTTCATCCAAGCAGCTCAAAGAATACCACATTAAGACTCACAACACCTCTGTGAGGAAGGCAATAGGTACCCAGAGATTTTTTTAATGTACTATAAGGTGTATGTATCTCTGAAACCGAGGGTAGTAACTCTTTTGAGAAGCAATACATGTCTAGATTACTCTTAAACAGCATAATACATTGATCTAAAAAGGTGCTGCAAGACAGATCGTTCCTTGGTTAAGAAAAATGAGACTCAATACTTGTGCTCAGATTAGATGTATAGATTTGTTGAAACTACACATTGTTAAAATGGCACATAATTAAAAGTTACACTTCTATACCTCAAAGCACCAAATATCTTAGGAATTCAGGATCAATGGATTACGAAGTACAAGTGAGATCTGAAGAAAATACCAGACAATGTGGATGGATTTTCAGTAATGGACAGATTTTAAGAATACTTTGCAATTTTGCAATAACTTCCATCCGAGTTTGAATTGCATTATAAAAGTTATGAAGCACATTAGCTCTGTTCTACAAAAGAGGAAGCTATGCACAAACAGATGATGTGATTTCCAAAGGCTGACAAAAAACTGGCCTGGCACAAATGGGAACACCCTGCTGGCTTCCTGGCTCCTACTTCTCACACCGGGTCATACTTCCTCTCACATACTTTTTAGTGAGACTTATGTGCTCTCTTTTGAATCTAGGCAAGGATGTGCATTGATCTTAGAGCTGGAAGCTCTGACCTAGGATTTCTTCTTCATTTTTTAAACAGGCAGGAGACAAAGACTTTGAAAATTATAAACATGTAGATTCAAATATATTTTGATTATTCAGCAGTGATTTATGCATATGTATTTATGTTCCTGTGCTTTTGAAATGGAAGGCTTTCAGAATATCCACACCTTTGGTAGGAAGTTTGCTAACTTTTCCAGATCCTCCAAAAACATCCTTATCCAAATGGAATTACGAAAGTTTCCTATGATATGTATGAATGATGTATCATATTATCTATGGAGGTGATGTATTATAAGATTTCTGTTATTTTAGAGAGTAGAAAAAGAAATAATTTGACAATCAATAACATGCCAACATTCTAGTACAAAAGCTAGTTGTTCTGAGCGACATTCACTATCTGAATGTCAGAACAAATGCACTTTCTTTTATATATGTCCTCTATATAGCCTTAGTCAGACAGTCATGGAACTTCACCCTTGCTATAACACTCTATGAAGGGAAAAAAGTCTGAGAAAGCAATTCCAGCTTTTATAATGAGGGTAAGTTGGATAAAGTTTAACTGAATCAGAAGTGCACTGGAGTTACTGGGAGGGGAGAGCGAGAGAAGCCATTTGTGGTACCTGTGAAAAATAGCAAAATAAATGTGGTTTGACTAAATGGCAGATTTAGGGAAGGGGGCTTGATTTGCCCATGCAGCCTCTCTGCTCTTCTTGTACTTAAGCATTATGATTGAGCATTTAATTATATTGATCATATACAATTTATTTTTTTTAATTCTGCAGAATCACTGCCTCATTTAGTGTGTGGTACTCAGTAAACAAGGCAGCTGTTCAATATTCCTTTTAATCCACTTCATTCACTGTGTGTGGTCTCATGCCTTATTTAGTTCACACAATCCCAAATCAGTCCTGGGTCTGGAATTATTCACCAAATAGTGTGTGATTATGCAATTAAAGACTGTATCAAAACACACAAAAGGGTAGAATTAGGATAGCACACAGCTGAATTTGAGTTAGTTGAATTTCCTACATTTGGTATCCTTGATTTTTCCACCTTAGCAATCTTCTTTATGTAGTTTTGTTTTTATTTTTGCTAAACTTTTGAGTAAATATCTGTGGTGGACCTTCACAAACCTCAGTTACTAGAACTGCAAAATTGTGGCCTAACTTGTGACTGTTTTGCTATGTGGAGCTAAAAAGCCTTAATTCTTAGCATATTCCTGTAAGAGTCTCAGGACTTTCTCTGCTGGGTCATTGCTTGATGCAGCAGGATCATTCTTTCCTATGCCATTCTCCTAGTGGAGCCTTCTGAGAAACAACCTCACCTTTGCTGAAGGAGTAAAAAAGGCTCATTGTAGATCTTACCTAATATAACACTGTGCGTTACACAAGGAAACCCACATGGGTCTGGAGAGAGATGACACATCCTGTTCAACAACCCCTGGCCAGATGGGGATACTTGAGGTATGATCGCATCCCTGATCGTAAAATACGGCCTATGCTTGTGGGTTACCAGGCTCACTGTTTCTTCCTCACTCAGCAAACAAAGGGTATAAGCTGACCCTCTATAATATTAGAGATAAAAGACTTATGCTGTCAACTACTTAATTTCCACTCTGGTTTTCACTCATTTTTGCCCTATTCCCATGTATAAGAGATCTTACTGGTAGCATGGCTGGTTTTTTCATGCTGCCTTTTTTTTCCCCTTTATTTAATCCAAGTCTAATTATATCCAAGTATGTCTAATTATATCCCCTAATAGCAGGCTAAATAATTTCCAACTCTTCTTGGCTTTTACCCTGTTCAAATATTTAAAACCATGGCCAGATTCTCCTCTCATTTCTACTAGGCTATGTCAGTGAGTGAAATTTAGCTTGGACCAATGGAGCCAAAGACTCACAGTAGTGGCAATGTGGTGTGAGAAAAAGGGAGTAGCTCATACTCCTGGATAATCCTAGGATACAATCACTTTGGTAATTGAGGCCTAAATGGGTTCAATTTGGCAATTTTCCATAACCCAAATTTCTGAGGCTTCGTGGGGTCTGGAAGAGAGGAGGTGGAAGGGAGCAGGAGGATTAACTCTTCAAAGGGTAAACTGATTATTTTGAACTTCAAGTGCAGAGGCTTTGGTAAATGAATGAACAGAGGGCTTCAAGCCCACACATAGAAGCCCTGGTTTGCAGGCACTACAAAGGGCTAACTGATAATTAATTATTGCACATATGTTTTGTGGATTGTTAAACCACAATTATTTCACACTGGGGTCGAGCTGGAAATGTTACCCCTGTTCTTGCTTTACATGACCTGATGGAAGACACAGATGAACATTCATCTAACTTGTGTAAGGTAGCCTGTGTGTTGGCTGCTGCTCACATTTTTTTCCTCTTTATGTTGGCTGTCTTCCTAAACCTATTGCAAAATCCAGTGTCCTGCACTTCGCACCACTGCCTTCTCTTCCTCCCATTCCACATCAAGTTATAAATAAAGAAAGGCCGCTGGATTTTCTATCACTTTACATATTAAAAACCTACATAAATTTACTCCAAAAGTACCCACCCAAGAGCAGACCTCGCCAGTGGTCTGGAGCCGTTCCCACAGAAGGAATCCTAAGTTATCTCATTGACAAGTATCCAATATCAAATATCCTATACCAAAACTGGAAAGATAAAGCAATATCAAAGAAACCTTTCTGTTGAATAGAAGCTGAAGTCCTTGTTTTGAAATAAACACAGCATAATACAGGAAGTTCATTTCCTATCTTTGCAGAGAAGGGTTATTCCATAAATTTATTAGGAAATTACATATTTGGAACAGGATGTTGAGGAAAAAATCTATAAAAATAGTTTTAGTTAACATTCAAAGATTTCTAAATCTATCATAGAAACTCCTCTGGAGATTTCATAAAGGTTGTCTCCAATGAGGTATATAACAGATTTGTTGAACAACATAGAATCAAAATATATATTGAAAATACAGCATTTTCACTTTTGCCTTTGACTCACACTGAAATGCCCAAGAAGATACAGGCAAATTAGTACATATGTAAGTTTAAATTAATTTTCAAATGCAGCTTTTAAAGAACTGTGAACTTTGTATCTTTCTCTTTTTAAATGCTTTTGTATGAGGGCTTTGTAAGAGGAATATCAAACCCAAGCCTGTGGACTGGGTCCAGTTTGCAAAGCAATATACCAGGCACATCCCATTCCCTTATTGTCCCTTTCCAATCAGACCTTAGTCAGGACCTTAACAAACACAAAAGTGTCGCCTTCAGCTGAAATTGACCCTGAAATGGAAATGCAGGAAACAGAGCAAAGTATCACAATATGTTTCTTCTGCTCTTCTCCTCTTGGCCTCAATCAGTCTCTGGTGTCACCCAGTACTAGCAGACTTTTATATTAATTTGATTGTCTGACAAGTTCATTTCTACTCTCCAAATGAAGGTATATAGACTGCACTGACCAGCAGAGTGGACACCCAACTGCTCTGAGCCACTAACACAGCCAAAATTCACTGAGATTTTCTCTCAGCTGCATTTCAGACAAGGGATGTGGAAGAAGGAGGAACTGAATTACTTTATCATTACATTAATAATTATATCAGTCTATATTATATTATTGTCTATTATAATAATACCTTCTTTATAAATATGAGTTCCTAAATGACAGGAAACTTGGAGCTGCCTGTACTTTCACAGAGAATTCCACTAATAACTTCTTTTTTTCAAACTAGTTATTCAAAACTCACTGTTTTCCAGGGCAGTGAAGTTGCAAGAACTGCCATTAGCAAATATTATTCTTTGGAAAGGAATTTTTCTTCACCTTCTGAAAACAAGTCACTTGGAAAATATGGTAGCCCAATGTACTGAGTTTGAGTGGCAAGGTTTTTGTAGCAGCGAGGCTTCTGTGAGAAGCTGTCAGAAGCTTCCCCCATGCCCAATAAGATAATGCCAGCCAGCTCCAAGACAGACCCACTGCTGTCCAAGGTCAAGCCTGTCACTGATTGTGAGATAGCATGGTTAGGAAGAAGAATTAAAACCAAGCAGACTATAGTAGCAGAGAGAGAGGAGTGAAAATATGTGGAAGCAGCAACTCTGCAGCCCCCGTGGTCAGTGCAGGAGGAAGGGCAGGAGGTGCTCCAGGTGCTGGGGCAGGGATTCCCCTGCAGACCATGGTGAAGACCATGGTGAAGCGGGCTGTTCAGCTGCAGCCCATGGAGATCCACAGTGTAGTAGATATCCACCTGCTGTCCATGGAGGACCCCACGCTGGAGCAAGAGAAGAGTTTGAGGAGTCCTCCCCCTTTGGAGGAAGGAGTGGCAGACAAAAGGTCATGAGTTGATTGCAATCCTCATTTCCTGTCCTATGGTGCCTCTGCGACAAAGGAGGGAAAGAAGATCAGGAGTGAAGTTGAAACTGTGAAGAAGGAAGGGGTGGGAAGATGGTATTTTAAGGTTTGGTTTTATTTCTCATTATCCTGCTCTGATTTCACTGGCAATAAATTAAGCCAATTATCCCAAGTGGAGCCTTTTTGCCCATGAAGGCAATTCGTGAGTTATCTCCCTCTGTCCTTACCTTACAGTTTGCATTTGTGCTTCTCTGCATACTAACTTCCATCCAGTATCATGGAAGTCTCTTCTGGGAATTTCAATAGAATCCCATGATTCCCATGCACTACTTAACATGCATCTAACATACACTTTTCAAGTCTGGAGTGATTCTTTGCTTGAAGGTTTGCTCAAGGTTCTACAGTAATTCTAATCTCTGCAAAGGCTAGAACAGATGCTTAGTCTGTGAGTGAAAACTCTGCAGGTCTGCAGAATAAGTTAGTGACAGCTGATCAGCTCTTGATAAAACCAGTAGGTTTATATATGGATCATGATAAATCTTCCAACAATGTAATACTGTGTTCTGAAACTTTGGGCTCTGCATTAACTTTGCACTATTTTATTTTCAAAAAGACTTCTTGTATTCATTCTGCTCATAATTTTTACAGTTGGCATGGTAACTGCCTAAAAATGTGCTAGAGGCATTACAGCTCCAAGCTTTTCTTGTAGCCTATGATGCTTAATCAAAAAGTTTGCAATACATCCCAGTACTGTAAGTGGTAAAGCTAAAAATATTGCTCTTTTCAGAACATAAACAACTGCAACATGCTTTCAAGAAAGAGTTTGTGCTTACAGTGAAATGGAGAAACACCAACACTTACCCCTTTATTCACTCCTGCACTCCATCAGCGTGCAGCAGTCCTGGAAGTCTCAAGTGTCTGGTATCAAGTAAGTTTTGTCCTTACAGCATTATATTCTTTTAAGATTGAAGTAAGTATGTAGGTTGAAAGAGTTTGCTCTCTTTAATACATGACAAAGATGCTATTTAAAGCCATGATACTGCAAATGCATGCATATGGTGGAATTAGCATAAGAGTAAAAAGTAGGACTGAACTCATGGGGATGACTTATAGTAGTGGTAACCTCTATGTTCAGCTATGGAATTTGGGCCCAACCCTAATATATAATTCAGGTGGCCAAATATTTTCTTAACAAATGACTGGTACTGTAAATATTCAATATTTATTAGAAGACACAGATGCAAAGTTAAAGGAAGATGGGGACTGTGAAACCATCAGAACACGATGAAGAAAAATGTAATGACAATGGGGAGCTTACCCACACATAGCTATCTTTCAGATAAATCTGCATCTGTCTAAAGGATGGAACAGAAATTATGGCTAGCATAACAACAAACTGCATCAAGAGGAGACATGCCTTGCTGGAGTGAAATTCCTTGTATTAATAAGATGCACAAAGCTGTTCTAGACTTTGCTTCAACACGCAGGGCAAACATCTCCTTGTAGGGGTAAATGGCAGCCCTCAGATAGCTTGTTTATGCCAGTAATGTGTGTGAGAAAGTTGCCTATGGGGAATACATGGCAACCTTGTATACCTTTTTGGTACGATGGGTCTGAAAAACCAGGAATCACACCACAGTTTCTTTCTAGAAGACTACGATAGCCCAGGTCACTATACCCTGAACTGGTACTCATGCACTCAGCGTGAGAACAGATGAACCCTCTGATACTTAAGCAAACCTGTGCTCTCAGAAGGTGTGTGCATGAATTCTAGGGCAGCGTTCCAGCTGTGCATTCTCTAGCACACAGCAAAAGTGACACAGCTATTTGCAGGGCCTATTATCTCTCCCAAGATGATGGTCTTCTTGTTCTCACTCCTTTTTGTGAAGATTTTCAGACAGGGATATTATGTTTACTCCTGTGTAAGAGGCAGGATTAGCAGTGTGCTGGTGGTAATACTGGTGCAACCAACGCTGACTCAGAAATTGTTGCTTAGATTTGCTGGAAAATCCTATGCTGCAAAGCCTTTCCATCTTAATATATGGCAGTTTCAATGTTTTGATGGCAGTCAAAGGTGCTTAGGGCTTTTGAGGATCAGGTTTCTCAGTAACTTGAATTTGCATTTGAAAACTTTGCTTTGAAAGGTTTGGCCACAGCGCTTGCTGTTGTACTCTAATGAGAATAGGAAAAGCTTTTTGACTATCAGATACAGCTTTAATGGGTGTATGTGTAAGCCTGTATTTTTTTTTTCTATTCTCAAGCAACAATCAATTTAATTGCAATAGAGCAAGGCCATTTTTATGGTCCCGTCTTTTTAAATGCAGTCACAATTTCCTTCTCTGTACATCACAAACTTCTTGCAATCCCTTTGATAAGACAGGGTTAGAAAAAACAAGTTCCATCTTTCACAAACTGAAGATACATTCATGAGAGTGAGGGTCTTGTGGAATACAGAGAGGCACTTGAAACTTCCAGACTATTTAATATGTTTACTTTTGTTAAGGAAATACTGTGTGCTTGTTTGAAAGAGAAACCTTTATTCAAACATATAAAAGGTAATGATTGTACTGGTATGAGTTCAATCTGTTCATACAGGATTGTAGGAATAGGCTCTTAAACAGCATCCTATTCAATTTTTGAAGAATCTAAATTTCTTTTAGGAACAACTTTAATGTATTACTAGGTATTATATTTTTACAAGAAAGCATAATTCTGCTCTTTATTATAGCTTTAAAACTACTGAAAAATATTATTATTATTTCATAATTTTATTTATTTATTTTACTTTCTAAGCTAGTTTTCTAAGGAAAAAGGGTCAACATAACCATGATGCACTTACCTGTCCATTCGTCTTATTATTATTCTATCTGCCTGACTTCACAAAGAGGTTTTCTTGAAAAATTTCATAGAAATAGAAATTTAAAAGTAACAATGTTCTAGAAGTGTTTTAAAAATACAAAATGGCATAGGAGAGGGCTATGATGCTAGTTGTCCCCAATAGGAGAAAGGATGAAATATGACCTCAACAGAGCATCTGCACAACAACACAGAAGTGTCTCAACCATTACAAAACTTCACTTTGAGATTATGCTTTAGTTCATGTTAGATAATCTGTTTATCATTTATAATGCCTCACTAGCATGGTTTCACTGGGTTGTAGCAAAGGCTGAGCTAGTCCCACAATTTTAGTGGAACTCAGTTGAAAAATTTTCCTCTGTTTTCCATCATAAAATATTCCATAATTTTGTAAAGATGCTAATTTTAGGTCCATTTTCATCATATACAACTTTGCCTATTATAAATTTCTGTGCTGTGAACATGATGGACCCTGAGGAATTTAGGGTCTCCTGTAACTACATGTGTGAGCAAAACTACAATTCATTTCAATACTCAGGTAGGCTGTCACCCAGCCCCAGAGAGACACAGGCAGCACTCCAGCTTTGAGCTTCATCCAGGGGAGAGGTATAGCTGAACTGGGACTTCAGTTGATGGTTCTGTGATTACCAGGGTTTGTAAAACCAATCAGTGGAAACTTTTAAAAAGGCATTTCAAACACCCTTTTAAATAGGTCTTTGTAAAATCCAAGAGAATATCTGTGGAGATATTTTCATGATATTGAGCTTTTCCTCCTACTGGGAGAGACAACATTTCAGTTTGTAAAGAAGAGGAAACTAGATAAGTATTCTGTTTTCCCAGATCTTATCCAATTCACTTCAAAACCCCAAGTGTACAATTAGGTACTTCTGACTCTTAAGATGAGGGAAGTGTCACCTTAATTACTGGTCAAATCTTACCAGGATACTATTATTTCTAGCCAATTTTACAAATACAAATTAAAAAAAATAAATTAAAAAAAGGACAATGCTAGAAGTGGCAACTTATTCTTTGTCCTTATAGTGTTTTTAGATATTTTACCATTCCTCACTCTGTGCAACTACTGTTTCACAAAAATGAGACATGCTCAGCAGCTGAATTTCTCTTCAAGGAGAGGAAATTCCCAGCAGCTGCATGTTTAACACAGGTGGAATTCAAGGTGGTCAGTCCTCTGACTCATATGAAACAAGATGGTGGCTTCCATGACAAGAAGAAACACAGTGATCCTATTTCCCCAGGAGTCTTGAGTAACAACCTAATCCTGAATAATTAGTCTTGGGAGGACAATGCTTTAAAATCACTGCCTTTGATTTGCATACAGTAAAAATACACTGAAAGTAACACACAAACCCCAGGATTTTCTGAAGGTGAAACTATTATGTTTTGAATACATATTTTCCATTTAAAATTTAATTTTACATCTATGTGAGATACTTTATCAAGGAGATTGCAGGGATTATTGTAACTTCTTCCTTACTTTGCAGCTCTTCAGTGGTACTATTCAACTTAATTTATTTACTTCAACAGTTCAGACTTTCTGTTGAAAGGTACCTGTGCTGCATTAGTCAGGAAAGCCTCTCTCCTTCGATGGCTCTGACTCCTGCAAGGGGATCCAAGACACAAACAGCCTCAGACCCTGAAGACACATAACCATGTCTATCCTTAACATCAATGTGAAGTTACATACGTTAGTAAAATATGTGGATATAGGCCAGGGTAACATCAGGGGACGTTTGCCAGGTCTTAGTTGAGCAATAGGGCAGGGTGTAGACTCTGATCCCATGCTTTGGTATGTTGCTAGGCACAGGGCAAAAGCTCTGCACTATCACTCCACAAGGTGTGCTGTCATTGCACAATAACTTCGTCCTGTGCACTGGGATGATTATAGGGTGCTATTTTCAGAGTGTAGAAGATATTTTATTTATGTATATTTTATTCTGCTGACATGCAGAGGAAATAGCTGCTTGGTAAATGTCATGCTATAGTAAGTGTATGGCCTATTTTTAGCCAGACAATAATGTGAAAAGGTGCTGTTCTTTATAGGTCACTATGGGTGTGCATGGTCTTGCATACAAAGGCTGGACAGGAAGACTTTAAAAAGCAGTGCCTTGTTCCTGCTATGAGCAGTGAGCATGCAAAATCCTACCTGTGTTTGAGAGTGAGGGAGGAGAAGTTCAGCACTTTGCTACTTCTGAGACTGAAAGTATACCTATAGCAAAATATTCCCAATGCAATTTGTGAGGAAATCCAGGTTATGTAAAAAGATAACACTGCTTCTTGGAAACAATTTCTCATAGGAAGCAGCATGAAATTGTTTTCAGCTTCACAGTTATCTTGTTTGTTTTGCTAATCCTCACAAAGATTAATAAAGGAATGATGAGACAACAACAAACTGTAAGCACAGGAAGCAACTATTGCCTAAAGCATCTGGATATATTATGTAAACACGACGTAATAAGAAAGCTGAGAGATTTAACTTTCGAAATCTCTTTTATTCCCTTCTAAAAAAAACACCCTCTTGGAACATTTACCTTATTCCCTGAGTATCCTTTCAGTTGTTAAAACACTGTAATTTTCACTGCAAGTTTCTTACCACTATTGATCAATCTACCCTAGATTTGATCTTTTATCCAAACTTTTCCTGGCATATATTCTAGTATCTGACCCTTAATGTGAGAGGGAGGTGTCATTAAATTTGAAGGGGACATTTTGTATCTAACTACTATATGTACTATTTTCCTCCTAACCACTGGTAAATACAATCAATATTTTGAACATTTATTACATGGTATAGTTTCTTTGTCATAGTAACAGTGACCTCTTCTTTAAAAGCATGAAGCTGAACACTCTTATTAGTGAGTCAGACTAGTCACATCAGCTGACAACTTTGCTACTCAATAAAATTCCCTAGAGATAAACCTTTTTAAGAATACTGTTCTATCATATATAAATGTTAGCAATTTTAATATTCATTTGACTAGTTTTTAGCTTTTCTCTTACCCCAGCAATTCCATTTTGTACAGAATGCTAGCTGTGCATGTTAATATTTTTTGGCCCTTTTGTTCAAAGTAAGGACTACAGTTTTATCAACAAATTACCTTAAATCTGTACTTTGTATAAAATATATCCTAAATTCATTTTGACCTCTTCATAGATAATCATGCAAGAGACATTGAGAAAAATGCAGAGGAAGATCAACTGTTCAGTAACTTAAGCACTTGATTAAAGCAAGACAAATGTGGACATTTTCTGTCACTTTATAGCCATTCAATAATGTAGAATGACAGAAGAGTCCAGAAGGGAGAAGGAATGGGGCTGGTTCCTGTCTGGCACTTCTACAGCATCCCCTGGAATGTGCAGAAAATCCTGTTTGACCTCAGTAGCTCTTGGCAGAACATGGTCATTGTAGAGGCCTCTTCAGTGAATTTAGGTCTAGTATCTTTGTAGTACTAGAGTAGGCTATGATTTGGTCAGGTAGGTTTGTATCATGGGGCCACCAAAAACCAATTGCTCCAGTAGTAGGAAAAAAAGAACTTTCTCTTTTCCTCTAGCTTTTGCAGTTTAAGCACAGAGCTGAAAGAGCTACCAATGACACACATGAGGCCAAACACAGAGTTAGTTTTCTTTTTTTTTTTTTTTTTTTTTGTCCGAAGCACCACTTTAGCTGAAATTTTCCAAAAGGAAACACATAAAACGAGGTTGAGACATATGTCTGGCAAGAGTATTTTCAATTCAGTTTTTTGGAGTCTGATAAGGTTATAAACAACAACAACAAAAAAATGTTGCTCTTGACTAACACAATTAGTCAACCTTAACATCAGACAGTCAACTAACTTTGTTCATAATTGTAATAAGGAACTACTGAATGCCAGACTATTACATTTTTGCCCATAATATTAAGTTATAATAGATAATTACAGGTATCAAGATGGGCAGCTGTTTCTTTGAATTAATATTGCCCTTTCATTTTTTTTTAATTTAGGTAAGATATCAAAAATGTTAAAAATGAGTAATTCATTATATAAAGCAGCAGCTGAGCAGTAGGTGGAGGAATGGTAGGTTGTTCCTACTCTTAAGAAAACACACATACAGTTTAATTTTTTAAATTAATTTTATTTTGATGGCAAAAAAAGTGATCTCTAATGACACAGTTTCAGCTGGTAAATCTTCTTTGCAGTTTTTCCTCTTTAATCTCTGAAAGCTGATGTAGTTCATTCCAATTGCCCACAGCATCAGCTTTATTCTCTTGAAAGAACTTGCTCTCTTTTTAGTTTTCCTTTAATGTTTTGAGCCCTTACCAGAAATGGTAATCTTCTTAAGGTGTTGGCAGGAGCCACAGAATTCACCAAAACTAAAGCTCACATCTAACCAAGTATCCCATTATCAGGACCACCCAAGTGATTCAGGTTTGTCACAGACACAATCTACTCCTATAAATCATTTTCTAGGATTAGAAAGGAAAAAGAATTTGGGATATTGATTAGTCAGGTTAGGAAAAGGTTTTGAAGATCATTGTACTTAACACAGACTTTTAGTTGTTTTGAAATACATTAAGGTCTCTTTTTATTACACATAGTCAGTATATCAGGTTGATTTGATTTCATGTAGCCATTCTGGTGCTGGTCTCCACACTTTATGTTGAGGAATTCCCTTGGTAATTTATGACCAACCTTTCCTTGAACTCCCCTCTTTCTGCATGCTGGCACTGGATTCTGTGGAGATAGATACCCCACCGGAGATGGGAGATGCTACCGCACTTCTCAGATATAAACTTTCCTCCTGCCCATGACTTTGCAATCTGAAGCCTTGATGTGCTGTGATACACTGCCCAGGCTGAGCTATGGAAATCTGTAGCTGTGACCCCAAAATGGGATGGGAAAAGCAGAGCAACTCCCAGGATCTGGGCTGGGTATGGCTGGTTTGTCCTGCAGGAAGAGCCCAAAAACACTGAGTGTCAACTTCACTGTTTATTTCTCTGGTTTGGGTGTTGTTGTTGTTGTTGTTGTTTTGTGGGTTTGGGGTATTTTTTTTTGTTTTGTTGAGGGCTTTTTGTTGTTTTGGTGGGTTTTTAATTATTATTATTATTATTTATTTTTTTGAGGGGGAGTTGGGATTTTCTTTTGTTTTTGTTTTTTAGGGAAGTGAAAGCCCAGAATGGGGATGGCTCTGGAAACTCTGAAGCATTTTGATTGTTTCAGCACAGGTTGGGAGTTGCCGTTGTAACACCTATTGAAATAACAGTGGTTTGCATCACAAGAGCGGGATGAGATATAGTGGTACTTGAGCCAAGTCACCACTGCTTCCCAGCACAGTTCATGATGTTGACTAGTCCTGGAGTAGCTGGCATTCCGCTTTAGGAAAGATTACTTCTTTCACCATCTTGTACAGTAGTGATTATAATTTGCCAGATGAATCTTTCCTTTCCTGGAACTGAAATCTCTGTGACTGACGGGAGATCATATTTGGAGGCACCACACTTCTGAAATTGGCTTACTCTGGAAATCTGCCCGTGTCACAGCCTGGCAAAGTAAAGGGATCAGAATTACACTTGTTAGTCCTATGAACTGTTGCATCACTGTTGCACGATGTTCCAAGCTTTTGAGTTTAAGGGACAGCTCTTTATTTAAGTCTTAGTATTTTTTCCATTAATTTCCACATACCTAAGACCTGGAAAAAAATATGCACTTTTCAAGTCTATTGCACTTTGGAAACATAAAACTTCTATGTTCAATAGTCATTGTCCATCTTAGTTGAGGAAGCCAGGAGAAAAAGCAACATGAAATCCCAGTAAGCAGCAGACTGGAGACCGACACAGATGGGTCCATTAGATGACAGCAGGTATTCATTCATGCCTTGTGAGACAGAAATAAAACAACTTTATGCGCATTTCCTCCCCACACCTCCACCCTTTTCTAAGGTTAACAGAAAGGATTCCTTTAGTACACAAGTTATTTTAAGATCTTGAACAACTTACATATTTTTCCATGTATATAAATAACTCCACCTGTTGCAGTATCACATATATGTGATCATTAAAATAGATGCAAGTAAAAAATAGTAGTATACTACATTTCAATTTAAAAGTGATTCTAGGAACAAAGCAGATATGAGACAGAGGTTTTTACTCTTTCAAAAAAGATAAAGGGGATTCTCCAGTCTGAGGTGGATTTTTCAGTGTCAAAAACCTATCATGCAAAACATTTTAAAAGTTACTGAAAATTGAAAAAAACCCTGAAATTTTTCTCAGCCAAGCTGTTGTAGTTCACAATGTTTTGTCACTGCACATAGTAGGGATTGTCAAAGTGGTGCCAGAGATGCATTAAATTTGTTTCAGCTTCACAAGTTCATATGTCCCCATTTTATCTCTTGCATCTGAAAAAAAACGTTCTCAGAAGTTCATTAATGAAGTCCTTTTTCCTCATTTTCCAATACAGATTCGAGATGCAAACTGAGAAAGCTCAAAATCATTTTGTGATAAAGTTGGCACAAAACATAAGAAGACACAGGATCTGTGTCAAACTTTGCAGGCTGTTCCTAACTACAGTGGAACAGCCATACTGCAGATAAGAAAGAGATCTAAGAGCAAACTTCGTGCAAATTGTTCCCAGTAAACTACAAAGCTATGGTGCAAATGTAGTTATTTTTAAAACTATGTTTTGGCTGCTTTGTTTGATGGTCATATCATAATTTCACCACCTAGAAATCCTCTGCTTATGACAGTGTCTGAATGAAATGTTGTTACTGACGTAACAATTATCTCCTCACCCTATAGCTTTCAAGCTATGACTTAATGTTGAGAAAACTGTGGGCTAAGTGAATGAAATAACTTCAGTACCTTCAAAGGATGTGGTTAGAATAGTCTGCAGGGGTGGGAAGAGAGTTTTCTTCTGCAGTTGGTAGAGCAGCAACAACAGAGTGGCTTTCAATTGCTTCTGTATTTCAGCTCAAGGCTTTTAGCCTCTGTCTGCTGCACCCACACACGATCTGGTGCTGTCACTTAAAAAGCATATAGCAACCTCTCAGCTCAAGGAGTCCTTTCAAAGCAAGCTTCAGTCACCCAGGGGGCCAGCAATCTGTAGAGGCTGCTTTTTATTCCTCAAATGGAGTATCACATTGGCTCTGCTGCACTGGGACAACCCTATGCTCATGGTGGAGAAATAGGATTTGCTTTTCATTAATTCTGTTACTATAAAAAAATTCCTGTAGGATATTCTGTAGTTAGAGCACTGAATCATTTCTGAAACTTCCTATTCAAATATTTGTTTTATATGGCAATGGTATTAGTAATGTGCAAGTTTTATGCACTGCTATTTCCTCCCACACCCATTGAAAACTAACAAGAGGCAGCCTGTCAAAATAAGCATGTGAATTATAGATCAGCTATAACATGCTTCAAATAGCTAGTGTTTTAGCCTAGGTGATACTATATAACTTTACTTTCTCTCTGCTTGCAAAACTGCGCAGTCCACAATTCACCAAAAAAAAGCCTACAAACTGAAGTCTGGAATTACTCCATCATATTGGAGGTACTTAAATCAGGTGCTTAACAGTGTAGAATTTTCTTCTGTGATTGATGGGAAGAAACAGAAAACTTCCTTTTAGCTCACCTAGTATCTAAACTTCCATGTTGCTCACCTAGTATTTAATTTATCCTTAAGCAGGGCATTTGCTGACTACTGATGGAGCCAAGGTGATTTTAGCTTAGGTGCTTCAGTTCCTTACTTAATTTTCAAGAAATGGAACCAAAGCTACCTCTGAACCTCCAAAAAGCTGTAGGAAGGCTGAGCTCTCTCTTTCTAATCTGCCCTTTTTTCATGGACTGCATCCATATGTTGCCTTGGAGGTTGGCTTTGGTGTTACGCTGTGGGGCCAGCTGCTCCTGATACCAAACACCTAGTATATACATTGTCCCGCAGGCTATATTCAAAATGATCAGGAAATGGGAGCAAGTAATGCATCTGCAATGTTTGCTCATGTGGGATAATAAAAAGGAAAACGGACTCTGAGGAGCTGCATAGGGGCCTTATGCTACAG
Source organism: Campylorhamphus procurvoides (assembly GCA_013396655.1). Classification (NCBI taxonomy): domain Eukaryota; kingdom Metazoa; phylum Chordata; class Aves; order Passeriformes; family Dendrocolaptidae; genus Campylorhamphus; species Campylorhamphus procurvoides. The sequence goes on along the minus strand of WBMV01003877.1, from coordinate 56,574 downwards.
TATGACTGGGTAATAAAACAGCAGACAAAATCCAATGTTGATAAATGCAAAGCAGTTCACAAGGAGGAAGATAATCTCGACTGCATGACCCAACGATGGGCTCTGATCATGGAGGGGACACAGAAATCTTGACATCATTAATACAGCCATGGTCACACACTGTCAGCATAGCAATTAGTAGTGATCAGAAATGCAAGTCAGTATGAACAACTATTAGAAAGAAATACAGAATGAACAGTGTGCCACTATAAATCCATACATCTGCTATATCCTGAATATTGAGTAGGATTCTCGTTTTCCATCCCAAAGGGTATAACAGAAGCAGAAAATGAACAGTGAAATGAGATCTTTTATAAAGGAATTATTAAATAGACTGAGATTCTTCAGCTGTGAAAAGAGATGGGATATAATATAGGGTCTATAAAATCATGAACAGCAGGCAGAATGTAAGTACAGAATTACTGTTTGCTGTTTCTTCTAACACAGTAACATGGGTGTATCAAATGAAATTATGAGGCTTGAATGACACAAGTTCAAATAAAGAGTTACTTTTTCATATATACAATTACATTATGGAATGCCTGCCCACAGGATGCTGCAGTTGCTAAGAGCACATGAGGGCTCAAAAGCAAATCAGAAGAATTTGCCGTAGAGAAAGCCACTGATGGATATCAAATAAAACGGCCTTGCTACTGGTTCAGCAAGCAAATGGGCTACAAGTCACTGGAAGATGAGCCGGAGAGACCACTATGTGGGTGTGCTTGTGCTGTTCTTGTCCTCTGCCATGGACATTTGCTGTTGCCCTGTGTGAGAGAAGACACTGTGTGAGATGGACCACTGGTCTGAGTTTTTAAGGTCATTTTACGGTTTTAGTATACCTACAAAACTCTTATGCTTGAAAAGAAGAAAAGCTCATTTTCAGTAAGATCATATATCTTTTTGTCTGGTTGATGTCATCACTTAAGTAAATGGAGGGTAAAAAAATGCTCATGGAAATCCAAACAGGAAGCACTTTGCAAACAAAAAGGCACAGGCTGGTGCCTGCAGAGCTGTTCCTCTTCATGCTCCACGAGACCTGAAAGAGACCTCTGCTACCTTCAGCCAGAGCAGAGGTGCAGAAGGACAATGAATTTTTTTTTTTAATCTTCTCTAGATTAGGGCAGATCCGATGCATATCATTTGAAAGCTGTGACACACCTGGGCAGCAGCAGCACAGCTCTGAGCCAGAATCACGACAGTAACTCTCTCTGGGTAATGTTCTAATGATACCCAGGCTAGCACTCAAGGAAAACTCTCCAATTTTAGTGCTCTCACACACTTCGGTCTTCAGTGCCAGAAGCATGGTCACACTGACAGTATAGCATGAAGCAAGGCTTTGTTCCAAACAACTCAGAATTGGCTCATCTAACCAGCCCTACCTCTGGGTGTAGGGTGACCTTCCCGATTAGCCTTCTAAAAGCCTTTCACTATATATGGCACTTTCAGTCTTGGCAAGATAAATCTGAAGGGAGAGCAATGGGATGTCTCATGATGCAAGTACTAAAGCATTCTTGGATTTTCAAGAAAAAATACACAAAACAACTTCCTGACTCAAAGAGATCTGTATTTGGCATGGGAAACTTCTGCATTAGACCTCATCCTGACAGGGAAGTATTAACCACAAAATTTAGAGTTTGCTTAGGTGAAAATGATAATGACTTGGCTGTATGTTTTCTGTGCTTTTAAAAAGCATTTTACATGTTTTACATGCAAGCAAGATAAAGTCCTAACCTGTAAACTTCACACTCATTGCCTTGGAAAATCCTGTTCCATAAAGCTGAAAAAAAAATTAAGAGATGTATCAGACAGCCTGAAGGAGAAAATTTAAACCAACAAAAATGTGAATAATAATTTACAGCAACACAGAAAAATTTCACTAGATGTTCAAAAAGCCACAATTAAGAAAGATACGCACACTGGCTAAAACCAACATCCGTCTGAGGAGAGACTGGAAGAAAGTTAATATTTTGCCAATACTTCTGCAGACAAAATAGGGCAACCAGGTAATTATAGGCCTGTCAGTTTGACGTCTATTCCAGGCAGAGTGATGGAGTTGCTGATAGGAAAGTCAATTAATAAAGTATTAAAACACTGCAATTTAATTAATGGCAATCAACACAGATTAATGAAAGAAAGATCTTATCAAATTAATGCTCTATTTTTGTAAGACTACAAATTTGGTGGATAAAAGGAATTGTGGTAATATTTCATACTTTGACTTTGAATGCATTTGCCATATAGTACTATGAGAGATTCTGACAGGAATCAGAATGAACATGATGAACACACCCGGAAAACCAACTTGTTTTAGAGCTGGCTACCATGGGATCTAACAACATAACCTAATGTGGGGCTCAGAGAGTGGGTTCTGCGGGGACTACCTATCAACCTTGTGTTTATTAACAACAGTTCCACCAATGCAGAAGGAAGAAGTGCCTTTCCAAATAATACTTTTCTGTGAAGCAAAATTTGGAAGTGGGCAGAAGTGGGCAATGCCTTTTTGGCATTGCTTGAGGAGCAGGTGCAAAACAAATACCGGGTGTTTCCATGTAACCCAACATACTGGATCTATTTAAGAACAAGTATCTCAGGCCTTACTTCACATAAGAAAAGTTCTTCTTTGGGAAGCTGAGACTTAAAAATCAACTGTGGGTCCTGGCAGACCACCAGCTGAGCCCCAGAGCCCTCTGAAATCATGTTGGCCAGTGCAATCTTTTCCTGAGTGCAGAGGGTAGCACCAAAGGGCAGTAAAGAGGTTATGTTACTTCTGCATTTGACATCGACAAAGGTATTGGAATAATGTCGGTCGTGATGTCAGCAGCTCAAGAGGGATGTTGGTGGTAGTTCAGAGAAGAACCACAAGAATTTGAATTTTAAAAAGGGCAGTAAAATAGAGTGACTCCACAAGGTAAATGTATTTAGATTTAGTATATCAAAGCAAAAGCTAAGGCATAACTTTATTATGGTTTGTAAGTGCTTTCATGAGGAACAGACACTGTCTGACAGGGGAATTTTTGCTCTGGTATAAAAATATACAAGGAAATCCAGTGGAAAGTTGAAGGCACATAATTTCAGTTAGATTAGGATAGGCAACTACTGCAAATCTGTGATAAAGCTGGATGTCTTTACTGTCTAGTCCTTCTCAAGTCCTGCTCTTGCTCAACAGGAATCAATTCCACATAAGCTAATGACCCCTGTTTTCAAGTCAGAAATGGCCTTAAGGTGGTTTAATAAACCCTTTGCATCTGTGAATGAAGCTGTAACTCTATCAACATACATTTTTAAGTAAATAAAATAAGGTATTTATGAATGAAGAATGGGATCCAAATTTAGCTAATGGGAGCTTCTTATGTACATCAAGAAGTGCTTCATGAATGATGGGGGTGGTGTTTCTTCCTAGCTCTGCTTTGGGAACCTGCTTATTTTTCAGTGCTACACAAAAAAGCTGGCAACACAGGATTACAATGAAGTTTTGGAGTACAGCTTCTAGAAGCACATCCAGTTGTCATGTTTCCATCTCACATTCGCCTCCACCAGCATCATCCTGATGGGTGCAACTGAGGAAGCAAAATCTGCCTAAGAGGGATCTGGTTCAGGTCATGTACTTGTCTGGAAAACAAATTCCCAAGGAAACTTATTCCTCAAGTGAAAAATGAGTGTTATATATCCCTAAAAGCAAGGAGACCTTAATGGCAACTGGCTGGAGTGTGTTCAATCCTAAAAGGTTAGGAATAACTAGTCATAATATTTCATATCTCGTCTTACATATAAAGGTTTCCCTGGAATGTGCAAACACAGCACTTCTCTTCCTGATCTTAAGCCATGGGTGTGCTATACTCACCAGGTCCATTACAAAAGAAATAAGCCCCCCACTTTTTTCTTCTCTTAGCAGTACCAGTATAGCTTAAAAAGTGGGAAATATAAAAGACATAGCACTTCTATCTGATCTGTGAGGGAGTGCTTTTCCTCTGATAATTTCATAAAGCTAAAAGAAAGGGATGTTTAGAAGAGAATTCTGCCATGCAAGGTTCATTTCAATTAGTGAGGGATAACATTGATATGGATATACATAACACAACCACTTTTTAATTTCTGGAATTGGTGTCATCTGTGAATAATGAGAGTCAGTGGTGACAGAGAAATGAAAGGTCTAACTGGGGGAGCCAATTGTCCACAGCCTTGACAGTCAGATTTGGAGGGCAGTGTTATGATTTAGAGGGTCAATCTGATTTAGCGTCTGTTATCTGAGACCATCAGCAATGCACCCAACATACAGATGGAGATTTGCAAAGGAGCATGAATGGTTAGGCTGGGAACATACTATGGACATAGCCTCAGCTAAGACCTTGGATGTAATACTATTGCTTTGGAATATCCAATATGTAACTGGGATCCAGAACCAGAGACAAAGATCCCTGATCCTTGCACTGAAGACTGCTTTGCCTCTTAGGCAGAATATTCTCCCATACACAGAGATTTGTTCTGAAGACAAGTGAGACACTTCCTAGGTTCCAGATGAATAAACATATGAAGGCAAACCTCAAAACACTTCAGTTAACAGCTTTTTTTCTTTACAATTTCTGTACAATATAACAAGAAGGCAGTTTGCAGAAATGTTGGACCTGTTTCTCTATATCTCATTTAACTGGCTTCTGTACATAAATTATTTCTTGGAGATTTTTTTTTATTACACTGTAGTCAGTTGTAAATCTTCACTGAGTTATTCAATAGCACCTTTTCTTTTTGTTTTCTGAGTGAAGAATAAAGCCTAAGGCTTGATTCTGACTGCAGATATGGCATATAGGTATTTACTCTTACATATTTTATTGTACCCTTATTTCATACACACATAAGCCCCTCACGTGCAGCTCATGCAAATGGGTACAATTCTTGTCAAGTTACCTCTTAACAGCAACTCATTTAATAATAAAAAAAAACAAACCTCACATACCAAAAGTTAAAATCATGAGATATTTTTTAAAGAACAGATGCTTGTCTCCCTGTCTTTGAATTGCCCTTTCTGATGTATGAAGACTTTTCCCTTTACTGTCCCATGATTTATCACTTTCCTTACTCTTCCTTACTAACATATTAAAGTTCTAGTGTAAATGATTACCAAAAATTATTACAAAAAATAGAAAAACATATCCAAGTCGGCATGGGGGTCCACCTTTACAACTGGTGGGGAGGTATTTGCAAGCATACTTTGAGCTAGCTACTTGGATTAAGTTTGCTGAAATGAGACTGTCTTCTCAACATGACAGTTCTCAACAGTTAATAGTGGTTTAATGTTCCCAGTAGGCTCAGCCCTGCACTTTGTACATCAGCAAAAAATAAAATTAAGGTCTTTCTTTTACCACTTCAAAAATTATTATCCTTTTTGTTCTAGCTTTTGTTTGTATGCCTCTGATAATATATTTTCTGTAAAGGGACAAGGAGCAGACTGACCTGGAAGTCTTTTAAATGTAGAAATGTCTTTGATCACTCAGAAGACTTTTGCTCTGATCTAAGCTCATTGACATCAATGGAAGAAAGACTGCTATTGGCTTGGAGGGGAGGGTTGGCTCCTGTCCACACAGAGTCCATACTCGCAAAAGCAGATGTTAAAAGATAAAACAGATTGAAAGTCAGAGTTACAGAAAAAGATACTTTTCTTTGCACAAGGTCAGATTTATGACACACTTTTAACTTAATATTTTTTTTTATGCCCCGAAACAGGGAACTCCAATTTCTACACCTATTTTTGCTATTTACCTGCAGATAAACCTCAGATATAGAATAGGGGAGAGTTTGATGGATACTTTACATAGCATGAAAATGTAAGGCCTCCTCCACAGACTCTTCTGGGGTATTGAAGAATAGAAAAAATGAAAATAAGGCTCCAGGGAAAACAGCCCCCCAAGCTGCATTTCCTGCAAAAAGAGCCATTCCACAGAGGGCACACGGCACTATAGTAATGGACAATGTCATCAAAGAAGTGGATAATTGCAGAGTCTGATAAAGAAACTTCTAACTGGATTGTCTCTTTTGGTGACAGTTTCCAGACAAGGTAGATCAGCACAATGAAGTCCAAACATCAAAAGTCACACAGTTAACAGTCCTAAAAGGAATTCTTCCCAGCTCACTTGAGGGAAAGAAGGCAATCTTCATTCTGATGTGTCTACAGAAAGAACATGGGGAGATATGATAGTTTTGTCATATGCCATTCTGCTGGACACTTCTTTGGTACCATGGATTCAGCAATCATTTTATAGTACATATTCAGAAAATTTCTCTCACACAATTGAGAAAATATAATGAAACAATATTTGCCACTGCCACCATTGTTTATTTCAAACAAGAGTTTCTAAGTAGCATGGACATGACTTTTAAGCTTGGACAAGCCAACGGCAACCCTTTAGCCCTGACATTCTGCCTGATGTGTTTCAAGTCCAGACATTATGGCTGATGTGTTTCAAGTCACACTTCTCATTTGGTTAAGCACCACAGCTATGAGAGACTGGCAGCAGTTAGGCAAAACTTCACTGCTGACTTCATCTTCAGACTTTGAGCTGACGTTTATGACCTGATTCCTTTTCACATCTCGCATGCTGTATGTTGATCTTGCTCTACAACTTCAGCTGACTCACACAGACTTAGATTAAAACGACAGGCACAGGATTATGTACACCTAATGTTCTCTGTGAAGCAAATAAAGAGGTTTGCTCATTCAGAACTTACTTCTTTAACACTGGATTGAAATGGCAATATCTTCATTGACGTATCTGAGACTAGAAGGAAGCAAAGCTTACCAAGTGTAAGGTTTGGGTAAGGATGAAACAGAAAAGGGAGTGAAATAATTAACATATTCTGAAAGAATAAACTCATCCCACGGATAGATAACTGTATCATTGTGCACTACATGTATCCTTCTATGCCTCTTAGTGTAGAATTAAATCCAGAACCCAAAATTTATAATCTCATCCTTCCAAACTTGAATATTTATGGCAAGTGCATCCCATTTTAACCTGAATCCCTTCTTCAGACTTGCATCCCAATTCTGGTTCGAAACTCAGGAGTTTCCAACCACAGGCTTAGGATGAACTAGACTTTTCATCCCTTTCACCTTTCACTCCTTTGTCCTGTTGGGCTTGGAGGCTGAGTAACCTTTCCAGAGTTGCTAGGGACTGTGGCTCTAGCTGATGCTGGGTAACTACGAAAGTTAAACAGAAAGCATTCATCTAGAGAACAAAGGTTGATGCAAGAACCTAGGTCTCTCATGTTTGGTCATAGTCAGAAGGAGTATGCAGGGGGAGAGGAAGGGAGAAATTGTGTAAAAAGCCATCTACTAAGAAAAGAATGTTTGATTTGGATCACAGGATGTGATACTGGAGAATGTATTGCATAACTTTATGGCTTGTCCTTATTTGCAATGATTCAGTATCCGGCACTGCTCATCCCATTTCTAAAAATGGTATTGAGAAGTTACAGAGTATTCAGAGGTGATGGGAATAAGTGAGGAAAGGGAGGAAAACACCTTTTCCTTTTACAGCAAAAAGCAAACACTGTGTCTGCAGGTCATCCTACAGGTTGTTCAAGATCACAGGTTTTATGTCTTTCCTCAGCACCCAAGTGATGTTCACCAGGTCAAATTTTCTCCCTTGCCAGAGGCTCAACTTCTCCATGCCAAAATTAAGATCATGACAATGCTTTCTCAGTGATATTGATCTTATACCTGTGTAACAGGGCACGTATAGCTCATTGTGGAGGACAAGACATGGGGCTGGTGCAGTGTTGTAGAGAGAGAGCTACGCTTCAACACAGCCATTTCCAAAGCCTCTCCTGTCAAGACTAACCCCTGACTGAAAAATCCCTAGAGCTTCTTTGGAGCCCTTTCCAGAGGTGTTTCTCTCTGCCCCAAAGAAAGCACCTCTGGGTCAGCCTTCTCCATCAGGGTTATTTCATTATCACCACGCTCACTTTTTCCTATCCCTTGAAAACAAGCATCACCCCAATCTGCAGGTGTTCACCCCAAAACAATCCTTCTCCCATTCCTGATCCTCCCGTGCTGATGCGGGGAAAGGGAAGTCAAGACACGAACATCACCTGCAAAGGTGGGACAGAGCCGTGCTCTCCCCACTACCTTGTTCTCTTGTTCTTTTTTTTCTTTCTTTTTTTTCGGGGGGAGAGGGGGTGGTGTGGGGAAGAGGTGTGAGCATTTGGTTTCCTTCAGGTTTGGGTTTTTTTTTCGGTCGTTGCTTTAAAGGAATTCACCACCAACACCCATACAAAAACGAGGGAGTAAATGTCAGGCTCGTTAGGAACCCAGGGAGTCGCTCATCAAACTTTAATACATATCCAAACTCCTGCTATTTAAACAAAAGGGAACAGAGTAAAAACAACCCAGCAGCCCGCAGTGGTGCTGGGCGGAGACAGACCGACCTCATTCATGGCTTTCTCTGTGAAAAAGTTTACGTTTTCCCTGTCTCCCACTCGTCCCCCTCTCTCCCCGTCCCACCCCCGTTGTAATTTTGGGACGGATTAAGACAAGTCTAGAGACCGGAACTCCTCCCACCCGACAGCACCGGGACACAACCCCTCGTGTTCCCCTAAGTACGCGGGCAACCGCGCTGCCCGGAAAAACCCCATTGCTTCATTGAGAAAAGAAGCTGGCCCGCACACGCGCCACCGCACCGGCCCCCACGCCCGGTGCACTCTGCTTTTACCGGCGGTCATGCCGTTATCGTTACTNGCGGCGGCCGCAGCGAGGCACGGAGGCAGCCGGCGTCTCCGCCACGTAAGTAGCCACCGGGGCGCCGCGGGGGGAGACGGCGCNCATGGCTTTCTCTGTGAAAAAGTTTACGTTTTCCCTGTCTCCCACTCGTCCCCCTCTCTCCCCGTCCCACCCCCGTTGTAATTTTGGGACGGATTAAGACAAGTCTAGAGACCGGAACTCCTCCCACCCGACAGCACCGGGACACAACCCCTCGTGTTCCCCTAAGTACGCGGGCAACCGCGCTGCCCGGAAAAACCCCATTGCTTCATTGAGAAAAGAAGCTGCCCCGCACACGCGCCACCGCACCGGCCCCCACGCCCGGTGCACTCTGCTTTTACCGGCGGTCATGCCGTTATCGTTACTGCTATTTATTTATTTATTTGTTTGTTCGATATTAAAATTAACAACATCTCACCCCCAACCGCGAGGGCAATCCCCCGGGAGGCTGGACCTGCCGGAGCTGTGTCAGCGGCAGGGGGAGAGCCGCGGTCAGCATCGCCGCACTGGTGAACGCGCACCGCCCGGTCCATACACCCCGAAGGCCCCGACCCAGCGGGCCAGCCGCGATCCCCTGCGCGGATCGGCGGGGCTGCGGANAAAAAAAGAAAGAAGGAAAATTAAACAAAATCTGCTCGCGGCATTTATTTTTATAAGGGATTCCAACTCTGCACCCCATTGGCCTTTTCGCCTGTCGCCCTCGCAGCCCCCGCAGTGAGAACTCGGCCCCTTCCTCGCCGCGCTGGTTTTTCTTTTCTTTGTGCGTGAACTCCATTGAACGCGGCGAAGGCAGCGAGCTCCCGCTCGCAAATCCGCTGTGCAGGGCGAGCGTGGGAGCGCTCTCCTATTCCTGGGCTGCACTTTTTGTTCTGTCGCGACAACGACAGCGCTCTCCTTCCCGCCGGCGCGGTGCGGTGCGGTGCGCGCTGCCCCGCGCTCCGCCGCGTCCTCCCCGGTGCCGGCGCGGCTCGGCCGAGCCTCCCGCCGCGGTCCCGCTCCTTTGTCGGCCCCCAAGTTAAATGCTCTCTCGCTGTTTCGCGGGGCATTCTCGGAGCGCCCCGGGCGCTAGCGGCGAGGCTCCCGCGCCATCTACAGCCGGGCCGCGGCAGCGCGGCGCTGCCGGCCCGTAGGGCAGCGAGCGGAAGGACGGTCCCACTGCGCGCTCCGCGGTACCGACCTTTTGTTGCTGCGCGCCCCGCGGGAGCGGCGGCCGCCGAGCCCCGGCCGCGCCGCC